>CM068953.1:183715879-183725963 GCA_035128595.1 Eptatretus atami | reverse complement strand
TACAAAAAAAGACAAATATTTAATGTGAAAAGAATTTTTGGCCCGAATTTTTGGCTGGCCATAAGGCACATGCCTTGTCTGCCTCATGGTTAATCCAGCACTGCACCTTATAAAGTACGTAAAAATGCATTTTGCACATGTTAGTGCAATCTCTGTGATCGTCTTAATTCCAGTGATTGTTTTGCGAAGGTTTTTAAGAGTTTTAGCCGTACTTTCGAAAATGCCTGCAAGATGTATCGTAGCAAGATGCAGCAATACAAGCAAAGACGGTGTAAG
Source organism: Eptatretus atami (assembly GCA_035128595.1). Taxonomy (NCBI): domain Eukaryota; kingdom Metazoa; phylum Chordata; class Myxini; order Myxiniformes; family Myxinidae; genus Eptatretus; species Eptatretus atami. The sequence continues at coordinate 183,725,687 of CM068953.1, read as the reverse complement.
CCTTCATGTATTCCCGAAAGATGATAATCGTCAGAGAATATGGACATCTAAAGTGAATTGTGAGCTGCTTTGATCGATTGGGATGCGTATAATACTGGTAACACTCAGGGCCAAAGCTAGCTGGAATGTTTGGCTGTCAGTGGCTAGGAGTGGGGTCTGTGGAGCCTAGGGTCTGAGTTCAAAGCCCCCGTCGCGGCGCTGAAGTAAACTCGAGGGGTTGACTCATCCTTCGATCCTTCCGAGGTCGGCGAAATTGAGTACCAGTTCCAGTGTGTGTACTAGGTAGACGGGGCACTGATCAAGCGATCCAAGTCGGATTCAAGAAAGAAGTTACCTTGGGGCGGCGCAGTAGCTGCCATACCGACACCAACCGTCTAGCAGCCAAAAGCTGTAATAATAAGAAAAGGGAAAAATGTTTGCAGCAACTATGAAACACAATTATTCTGTCCTATATCACGGCCTCATAGCCTCGGGAACTCTTACGCATTGACTTATACATTGCGTGCATGCTAATACAAGTTACTTGTCAACTCTAGAATCTCGACTAGTCCGATAAATCCGTCGTCCGTCCGACTAGTCCGATAAATCCGTCGTCCGTCCGACTAGGCCTGATAATTCCGTCGTCCGTCCAACTAGGCGATAAATCCGTCGTCCGTCCGACTAGGCCGATAAATCAACGTTCTGTAGCTTTATTTTTATTCTCTTTTCTTCATTGTTTTCTACTGGTGCTACATGACGACAGTAGGAATAAAAATATGCAACAGAACGTCAGATTTTTATCGGAACTGAGACAATTGTATCGCAAGGTGTGTTCTGCCACACAGTTTCATCGTATCCGGACAGCGAGATTGCTTCGTTTTATGTGCGGAGAGATACGGCCGATGACATGGGCTGGCCTTGTTTGCGATTCATTCGCCGCGGTGCAACATGTCCGCGCGCTGTCTGTTCACGTCACCCTCACTGAAATATTTCTGATATCGAGCAGTATGCAAGTCGAATTTACATTATTGAATTACGAATATAATTTATTCTAACCAGTTGTTATTTCCGAGTCTTCCTTCGATGTCCACCCGATCATCATGAACTCCAGGAATTTCATCGCCATTTTCCTCTGCTTGTCCTGCTTCGGGCTCGTATTTCATTTTCAGCATGCCTGAACTTCACCTCCGCGACTATGTATCCGACAATTCTCCATTGATTCAGACGCAAAATCTCTTCATTTCTCACACTCACCTGTCGTTACCAGGCAAATCAAAGTCCATGCCTCCATTATTTCAAAATGTTCGATTTTTTTTAAGCAGAAATGAATGAAGCGATTGAGTCGACCAATCAAATGTGGAAACACACAGCAAGCCAATAGAATCCCGTAGACCACCAACCCGAGTAATTAACGTGCAGCTTTTGTAATCCTGTAGTTGACGTCATGTGGTTTACGCCCCTTTCAGGAAAATTTAAGGCGTTCCCGAACAGGTTTGTTTTTTTAATTTTACATTTTACAGAATGAGTATTGCTGAAAAACATTGATCTGAAATCACGATGAAAAACTCCTATAAGACATATATAAATGAAATTTCAGTACTTTTGCATGTCAGGGGACCTTTAAGTAAGTTGAGGTATTTCTAACACTGACATGACCATCTTTCATCAGTACAGAAGTGCTAAGATAGCTGGAAATAAATAAATAAATAATGAGAGTTGCTCTGGAACTGCTTGTGAATGAAAACTGAAGAAGAAGGAGCTAACTTTCATAATTATTGTACAGATGATGGAATATTTTTCTGCAGTAGAAGGGATTTTTGGAGGATGGTGAAAATAATTCTTCATTGTAAATTGGAAATATTGCAGAAATTGCAAATTGCAGAAATAGCAAATCAGATGAATGTTTTTGAATATACATACAACTGATTTTTTTTTACATTTTAGCATGTCATTTAGGTGTGAAGAAAAAAATGGAAAGGAAAGGGTAAAAATTTGACATAACATGTAATGTACGTTACATGCTTAACCTTGAATTTGTTTGTTTCGGAGTGTTGAGAGCATTTGAATGATGCAGAATACAATTTTGTCTAATGAAGCTTTGGAACAACTTCCACCAAAACATTGGATGATGGGGAGAACCAAGATTTTGGTGAATGGGCATTCAACATGTGATCATGACACTACCCCCTTCCTGACGAGAAAAGATGAACATGTTAGAAGGAAAAAACAGAAAAACCCACTGAAGAGAAGGTTGGACAAGTCAAAGCACGGCAGGGCAAAGACTTAACGTCGCCGTTGCATGGTGCCTGCCTGGGAGAATAACACCGACCACACTCGCAAATTGCTGCTCTGCAGATACATTGTGAACTTCCCTTAGTCACACAACACACATTGAAGGCCCTGAAGGTCCATACGGTGAGTCATCTGCAACATGTGCTCAATGGTGTGGGTTGGGCTCATGCAGCCATCATGGCTGCCTCCAACGTGCACAGCTCGCTTGGTGAATCAAACCTGATTGCACGAACTGCGGCGAAGAGGCCCCAAACTCTGCTGGGGCTGGATCTCTGTGTCACATCTCATGTCCTTGAAGTCTCCTTCAACCCATTGTCATCTGCATCCCAGTGTCGGGCCCAAGCTCGTACCTGCCAACATCTACCTTCTCTGCAGCTCAAGCAGCGCTTAGACTGTGTTTCCTGTTGGGTGCTGCTCCATATACACCCTGACCCGCTTATCTTCTGGCCTCGGGTAGCACGTCTTTTCGATTTGTGAAACCTGCTGATGAACACGCCATTAATTAAATGGAAACACCCTCACTAACTTGGCTGGGACACTACTGAAATTGTCTTTGTCCAGCATTCTTCTCCTATGAGTGCTCGCTGCCATTATTATTTGAACTTGTGTAAGGGAAATATTTTCTCCTCTAGAATCATGTCTAATATAGTTATTCTAATTTTTCCCTTGAATGCAAAAAAATGGGGGGGAGGGCGTTGGTAAATAAAGAATAATTGTATTAATGTACTCTCAATTATAATTGTTCCTGGTACTTTATAAATTAAATTTTTGTGCTGTAGTCGAATTGGCTGACAGTAATGTTTCCCTTTCCCCAAGAGTCTTTTGACCTACATATAGATAAAAGGAATATCTTACTATGAAACAGTGTGACCTGGTTGATAACACTACAAACTTTTGCCATGATTGTGTCATTCTCTCCCTCTCACCCAAAGTGGAAATATATTGCAGTTTTGAGTTATTGTGCCTCATGCTTCTCACCCTCCCATTCTTTGAAATGTCAAATTGTGTTTAAGAGGAATTGCTTCGGGCTTTTGTTTCAGTAAATTCCATTCGAATGTTTCAGTGAATCATTCAATCTTCTTCCGAGGTATATACGAAATTAAAGATTCTCCATATGTATGCTGATCCAACTTGTGGAAATTGAGTTCTTTTCCACCACAGGAGGGTCACATTGGTGGTGTCAAGGAGGATCGCTTGGTGGGTGGAAGATCGCCTGGGGGGTGTCGAGGAGGATCGAGCAGTGGGTGTCGAGGAGGATCGTGTGGTGGGTGTCGAGGAGGATCGCTTGGGGGGTGTTGAGGAGGAACGCATGGGCAGTGTCATGGAGCATCACATGGAGGTGTCAAGGAGCATCGAGCAGAGGTGTTGAGTAGGATCACACTTGGTGTGTCGACAGGATCGCACGGAGGAAGTCGAGGAGGACCGCGCAGGGTATGTCGAGTAGGATCGAGCAGTGGGTGTCGAGGAGGATCGTGTGGTGGGTGTTGAGCAGGACTGCATGGGGGGGGGTGTTGAGGAGGATCAAGCAGGGGGTGTCGAGGAGGATCACGTGGGTAGTGTCGAGGAGGACCACATGGTGGAGTGTCATGGAGGATCACACAGCGGGTGTCAAGGAGGATTGAGCAGTAGGTGTCGAGGAGGATCACGTGGAGTGTGTCAAGGGGGGTCGCACGGGGGTTTAGAGGTAGAACGCATGGGGTTGTCGAGCAGGATCGCGCATGGTGGGGGAGGGGTGTCGAGGAACATGCGAGGGAGTTGAGGTCAAAGTAAGTGGTGAGAATTAATTGTGAAAAATATTTACTGTATTTACTTTGAAAATTTTACTCTTTTTTACTTTGAAAATTTACTTTTAAAAAGCATTTATGAAGGAATATGGGAGGAAGGGGAGACAGACGAGGGGAGGAGGAGAGGAAAGGATAGAATGGAGTGAGGTCAGGGGAGAGAAACGAGGGTGGAGGTCGGGCAGTGAGTCAAGTATGGGGAGGAGTGAGTAGAATTTGGTCGAAGTTAGTCGGGTGGGGTTGTCAGCAACAGCACAAATCGAGTATAGAATGTGTAAATGAGAAAAAAGGGGGAGGGTGAGTGGTGAAAGAGGTGTGTGTGTGTGTGTGTGTGTGTGTGTGTGTGTTGTGTGTGTGTGTGTGTGTGTGTGTGTGTGAAAGAGAGAGAGACAGGGCGAGGCATCTTATAGGAGGATATACCCTCTTGCACGTGGGATTGGATAGAGGGAGTAATGGCGTGGGAAAATAAATGGGAAGAAATCAGTAAGTCGGTGGTCAGAGTGGAAATGGGGGAGGGACGGATAGTTATGACATGTTTGGTGATACAGATGCAAATGGTGTGTGTTATGTCGATTTACGGGCCAGAAACGGGATGAACTGTGGCAGAAAAATATGAGTTTAGGATCACTCTGGAGAGGATGATGGGAATGGTTGAGCTGGACGTGATGATGTACATTGTAGTGGACTGAAACACGCATATCGGGGTAACAGAACCAGGTGAAGAGGAATGCATCAGTATATTTGGTTTGGGAACAAGGAATAGAGAGGGTCCGCAGCTGGTGACAAGATATAGAATGACTATAGCTCGTTCATTCTTTCAGAAACGGGACAGCCATAAAATTATTTGCAGGTGTGGACAGCATAGAACGGAACAGGATTTGTTGATAGTGAGAAAGCGACAGTTCTAGGGATCAAAGATTGTAAGGCAGTGTTGGAAGGGAATGTAAGCACCAGCACAAGCTGGTGGTGTTTGTTATAAGCCTGAAGAAAAGAAGGGAGGTTAAGACCAAAGGTTTGAAGGTGATTTGATGGGGGAAGTGCAGGGACAACATCGCCATAGATTACAAGCAGAGGTTGAGGGCCAGATATGAGGAACTTAGCGAAAAAGCTAGAGGTCTGGGGGACGAGTGGAAGAAGTACAGAAAAGTGTTTAGGGGAATTGCAGTAAGTTTTGTGTGGAAGGACATCAGGGAAGGATACATCATTGATTCAAGGCAGAAATCAGGTATGTTGGACAGAGAAAAGAAGTAGCAAAAGCATTTGGGGAGAAGAAGAAAGTTTGGAAGAGGATGGGGAAGGTCAAGGAGAGCTTTGGATAAGGTGAAGAATGATATGAAAGACGGTAGCAAAGCAGTGGCGTCAGTAAGCACGATCGACGAAGAGGTCACATGGCGGTTGGTGAGCCCTGGTGTTGAATACCGCCTCACAAATTACCTCACATATGTTTCCTGTCCAGAGAGCGGCTCTCCGCCTTTTTGAGGTGCATCTTCCCATGCAGGATGATCCCAAAGTTCAATTGAGACCATCTATGGACCAAGCTAAGTGCAAGAATAAAGGGAGGATTTGCTTTTATTTTGTTTTCCCCTTTTCTGTATTAGTGTCCATGTGTCGAGGTGCCTTGACTTTAGACCTTAATTTACTTCATGTATTATTTTTACTTTTTGAATTATTACCCTTGTACATATTTCTTCTATTTCCAATAAATCCCCGTTTATTTAAAGTTTCTGTGTCCGTGTATCGGTAGTGGGTTTGCGTCTAACCCCCTTGTGCTGTGTGTGCATCCATCTGTGCTGTTCTTCCTTTTCTCTGCCCGTGCCGTCCTGCCCCTCACACACACCATAATCTCTGAGCATCACATGTCCGCCTCCTGAGGAAAACTGCTTGGCGATATAGGCCTGGTCGTTATTAACCTCACTTCCATCACAATTGGGTTGGGGGGATTAACCTAACTGACAAGACCTGTGACAATATCAAGTAAATTGAAAGGGAAAGTTATGGTGACTTGTGGGACTACCTTAATAGTCTCAAAATTGTGGCACTCACATTGAGACAACAACAGAGTTTGCAGGTCTGCGAGAACATCTAGGTCAGGAGGATTATGGGGATGAAGATGGTGGATAAAAGGATTGATGAACTGAGGGAGGAGATTGGTGTGCAGATGAGCTTGATGGGGAGATTGGTAAAAAGCCAGCTGAAGTGGGCTGAACACTTGCTGCAGATGGAGGAAGTGAGAATAGGTTGAGGGAGTAAGGTCGTAGGAAAAGAGGTAGGCCTCAGTTGAGATGGGAATATTGTGTGAGGAGGGATATCAATAAGGTGGGGGTGGTCGGATAGTGGAGAGAGATGGCCGAGGATAAGAGGAAGTGGAGAAGTATTGTGGTTAAGGCAGGGGAGAAGATTGGTACCGTTGGACATCACCCATTGGTAAAGGGAAAGAATAATACTACTACTACTACTACTAATAATAATATCACAAACTATAACCTATTTTTTATGCACCAAAGATGTGCATGCTCCTTTGGTTACAGCATGTAGGTTGTGGTTTATTATATTTAAGCATCCCCGTGTAGGATAAGGGGAGGCTTATCGCTGTTGTAGGGTTTGCTTCTGCAATTAGCACCCTCAATATTTAAGCGGTGAAGCTGCTTCAATATATGGATATGTCCTTCCTTCCATCCGTCCATCCATCCTTCAAAAATGAAGAATAACCTTTCTAACCCACCGTGTTAAATTCTAAACGGTTCTAAAGTGTAGTTCTTGAAGATTCTAAAGGGTAATTCTAAAGACGAATTCTACAGGGTCCTAAAGGGTAATTCTAAAGGGTAATTCTAATGGGTTAAAAGTTAATTCTACAGGGATCTAAAGGGTAATTCTATATGGGTTTGAAAGGGTAATTCTAATGGGTTCTAAAGGGTATTTCTACATGGATCTAAATGGTAATTCTAAAGGGCAATTCTACATAGGTCCTAAAGGATAATTCTAATGAGATTCATTCGTTTCTAGGCTTTGCCAATAAAATGCCAAAAAGAACCACTTCCTTCAGACACTGGTGATATTTTTTATGGTACCTCAGAATTTTAGACCCCAAGGAGTACAAAACCACCATTTAGAATATTATTTTTTCATGCACTCCAAATTTTCGAGCAGTATCTGGAGCCAGCTGGGAAATTTGAAAAGAAATTTTGCATCAACAATGTGAAAAGAGAGTATGCGGGGATGACAACATTTTTTTTGACCTTGACATCATTTTTCCGATCAAGGCAAAATTAGAGATATAATAACATTATTCACCATAAGGCAACTAAGGTTGGCCAATCAGAATAAAATTGCCCTCACTAGATAGAAGACAGCAAGATGGATTTACAGTTTATTAACAGTATACCCCTGTGAGTTTAAGATCAAGGTCAAATGGTGGTCTGAAAAAAAACAAAAAACATATTATTTGTGATCGCTCAATATTGCCAATGTGTAATCACAATGACCACTTCACCTTCCAAGATGTTCTTGGATCATAATAGTTTACCTGCATTGAAGTTGTGCAACTGATACTTCATTCTTGTCTTTGACCTACATTTTTTGGATTGTGACCTAATTAACATAAAACACCTGTTTTTTACCATAACTTAAATAACTTTCCTCCAATTTTCTTGATGTGGAGATGGACTGTAGATGGGGGCACAAGTACTTAATTTAAAATCTATCCATAAATGCTCAATGTCAAGTTCATATGTCAGTCCAAACAAAATACGCCATTTTTGGATTGTGGGCCAAGGGTAACTCGAGTGATTGCCAAGGGTAAGATTGGAGAGGCTTACCCTTAACAATAGCAGATATCTAGTTTACCTATTGCTCTTTTCTTGATTTTGAAAGTGGTTTGTAAAAATGCATTCTCAGACAATCTCTTAAAAGTTAAACAATTCACTATCTAAATTTCTGGGCCCTGTTCTATTTCTGGTTTTCACCAATGATCTCTCCGACTCTGGAAAATCCTCTCCATCTCTTTGCTGATTACTGCACCCTCTGCCATACCGTCTGTCATCCCTCAGATCAGCAAGCAGCAGCTTCTTCGCTCTCAGCAGATCTGGATAAAATCACAAACTGGTCCAACACGTGGAACATGTCTTTCAATCCTGACAAATCTCACACTCTCACTGTCTTTCCAAAAGAAGCATTCAGAAAAACACCCCATCTACTTTCACAACAATCCTCTGGAAGAAGTCCTTTCATTCAAGCTGCTGGGTCTCACTATCTGCCATAATCTTTCCTGGGAAAGCCACATTTCCAACCTGGCTAAGAAAGCCAGTCACTGACTGGGAATCCTCTGTTGTGCAAAGTCCTTCCACGGCCCACCTGAGCTCATAACCACATACAAAGCTTTTTTCCTCATCCTGGTGGAGTGCTGCTCTCCCCTTTGAGCTGGTGCTCCTGCCTCACCTTTCTCGGCCTCATGCTGTGGAAACCAAGACATTTAGGATCATTGATATCTCCCGTGGTGAGGCTGAGTCTTTGGGCCAGAAAACTCCCAAACTTTCTTCAATCCCATTCTTCCCTCCAGGCCTTCAAAACAGCTATTCACCACCACCTCTTATCTTCCCCCATCCTAAACCACAATCTTTTCTACCCACATTCATCCACTCCAAACCCACCTCCTTCAAAATCCCTGCGTTCCTTCATGAAAGTCCCTGTAGTGTCCATCTTGTATACCCCGTGTTCCCCATCCGAACCCTCTCCCTTCCACAGATCTCCTAATGTCTGTTCCCTACTGTTTTGTCCTTCCCTCTCACACCCCTCTTGTCTCATGTCCCCCTTGCTGTACATTATGTATAAGCTCTCATACGAACCTCGACAATGTATAAAATAAAAAATAAAAAAATCTAAGCCACATCGCAAATTTCCTTACCCCAAGGACTTTGTGCAGGAGAGAGTGATGTCTGGACATCAGCACAAATAGCAGGGAATAATGAAACAAAGATAACATCATTGCCGAAACTAATCACGGCAAATGGCCATATCTGTGAAAGGAACGGAAATTCATGCTTGTTTGTTTTCAGATAAAAAAAACTTTTAATTCTGTATAGAATTGTTGAAAAATCTTGTGTATTATGAAACAAGTTCAGAAAAAGACAAATGGAAGTGTTCTTTGATGAACTGACCTGCTTCAAGACAACAAGGACCGTGTCTTGCTGCTCATCATCGTTCTGCTCACCATTCACATCCAATGGAATATCTGTAAACACCGTTCCACATTTCTCCTGCCCTACAAATCAGATTTAGGTGGGGTACGTACATCGCAATCACATAGTAGACTGAAATTTCCAATCAATGTAAATCAAACGAAATAGGAGAGAAACTGGGCAATTTTAGATCTCTGCTCTGTTTAATGTTTCTTTACCCAAGAGAATGTTTCCCACTTCTTAGAGCCATCAAAATGAAATATCAGAATACATAGATGTGTTGACATTGGTGGAGGAAGCATCAACAAAGTTATTTTCATGGAGAGAGAGGGAATAAACATTTCATGTGGTGTGTAAAGCATTGTGAGGGAATGAACAGAACCCATGACACAAAAAAACCGAAATGAATACATGAGATGGTATGTATGTGGGTAAGTGGCATTTCTGGGCCATGCTCTTTTTCTTGTTTTCACCAATGATCTCTCCGACTCTGAAAATATTAACCAATATGGGTAAGTGGCATGAAAGAAGTTGAACAACTTCGAATATATATGTATATATAATATGTATATATATATATAT
>CM068953.1:183672481-183686645 GCA_035128595.1 Eptatretus atami | reverse complement strand
CTCCAATACCCTCTTGAACTAATCTTCCTTCAGGATTACCCGACACCATTTTCTCCCCATTCACACCATGTAGAACAGTTTGAAACCACCTTCAATGCTCCTAGCCTTATCTCCATCCACTTCTCTCTTGTACACACAGTATGTCCACCTTTTTTCTCTCCATCATATCAGCCAACTCTCCCTTTGCCGTCATCGTCCCAACATTCAGAGTTCCAACTCTCACCTCCACACTTCTACCCTTCCCCCTCTCCCACTGCCTCGGACTCGCCTTCCCTGTCTCTTCTCCTTTGCCCAGCAGTAGCACAATTTCCACTGTACCTGCTGACCACCGGTACCGTGGCGGTCTTGGTTACCGGCCTCGACCGACCGTATGGAAATTCGTTTTGTTGTCCCATAATGATTTGGCATAGGTTTTTACGCCGGATGCCCTTCCTGACGCAACCCTGGTCGCCTCTTACGACACACAGGGATATGGTACACCTATTCTAACCGGGGCATACACCGGGCCCAGTACACTGGTACTCATTTCGCCGACCTCGGAAGGATGACAGGCTGAGCAACCCCCTGGTGTTTCGACTTGTTATATATATTATATAATATATAATATATAATATTATATATATATATACAACGTATATATATATATACAAGTCTAGATACTATATATGTATATATATATATATACAAGTACGTATATATATTATGTAATATATATATATTATATAAATTCATTGCCCAACGGGAGGCTTGAACTCAGGACCTTTGGGTCCCAAGCCGCTGCCTAACCACTGCGCAACACCAGGTATAGATTATGCATAATATCATTTTCACAAAGTCAGGTTTCATCACTGAGTATACAAACTTCTACCAAACGGTTAACAGCGTTTTAATGCAAGTCTTCAAAAACAGAAGAATATAAATCGGTTTATTTAAATGACACAAACTAAAGATGATACAACTTTGTATATGTATCATAATACAACATTTTGTGCATACACAGAGATTAAAAAAGAAATCAAAGCGATAACTTGTATTTTTCGTTGAAATACGGAGTGATTCACCTTCCCCCAAGATTTGGGGCTAAATCAAAAATAACCCTCATTATCTTTGATGATTGTGTTAATGAGAGAACCCACGGTAATGGATCGCCACAACAACAAGAGGGAGAACATCTTCTGTAATTGGTATTTATCTTCAGTCCAATCACACTTTTCAACTCGCCTCGTCGCTCAAATAAGAAACATGCTAATACTTTTATTTTTAATTCAAGTGTAAATTCAATAGATATAGAACAATTTTTGGAGAGGCAATTGTTTGTACATTATATCGAAAAATAAATTTGGGATTATAAGTAACACAACGACTGAAAAAATAAAATATTTGTTGTGAAAACAAGATGAGATATTAAGGATATATTTTTTATTTTAAAAACACAATTACATATATAAATGTAACTATTGTTTAAATCTTTGGGTAAATCTGCATTCTGGAAATAACTTTCATAAATCAAGTTCTTGAATAGTAAAAATGAAAAATTATTTGATATTTCGTAAAAAAAAGCAACACGCATGTGATTCGTATTGTATCTAAAACAACAGAGCAATACAACCTGGAGGAATAGGAAGGTGAAGATTATTGCTATATTTCAGTTGGAGGAACATATGCCGATGAGAATGAAGGTCAAATATTTGAGGAATTTTCTTGGTAGCAACAAAATATTCACGATTGTAAGAGTGAGTTAAGAAACTAAAACTATGGTGGTCTTGCGATATATCGAAACATAAACAGAAGGATAAAAGACAAATTTTAAAAACATCTGAGTTGTAATGGTTAAGATTTTATCAATTCCGGTTTTGATGTTGATGAAAAACTCAATGTAAACGTATGAAAAGCAAGAGATACAAGTATTAGTGAAAGAAGAAATTACCAACTCGTATCATGTTAATAAGACATTTATGAAAATATTTCAAGAAAAGGATTTATTTTGAACACATATTACTTTAATGATGAAGAAAAGGGAAAAATTTCATGTTGTCCTTTTATAAATTCATGAATGATACTTTCCAATAAATAAATGGTGTGAAAGAAAGAGCAAAGGAATATTTAAGGAACATCAAGAGTTGGTTTCAAAAAGTTGGAAAACAACAGGAAGACAAAGAAGAAATGCAGACAGAAACTATAGAGTGAAGAAGCATTTGAAAGAAAACAGAGAGAATTTTTTTTAACCACTTTAAAAAAACTTCCACAGAAAAATATTAAGATCGCTTCCACAGTTCCCACAATATAGAATATACTTCCTAACAAACTTCAAATGTTAAAATATTTCAGTTCAAATGACGGGAGAAGAATTCGACCATTCATAGGAGAATTTAGAATATGAATGATGAAGGATTTATTTCAACAACTGGAAGAGATTAAATATCCCCCTGATTATATTGTGAGGCTCTTCAAACCAATGAAATATTCAGGCGGCATTAAAAAAACGCAAAGCAGGACTCATTTAACAGAACAATCAGCAAATATTTTATTCTTGTTCAAGAAAAGGGATTGATATTCAAATGATGAATTAAGGTTCATGAGTCTTGCTCACCACCTACCTGTTAAATTAACTCCTAGATGAATGTTTCTTCTTTTCAAAAGATGGAAAGACAAGGTCATACTGTGAAGGCATGAATCTAAGTTTTTGATAAACGACTGGATATCATGGAAATAAGGATGATAGAGTACATATTGATATGCTGACTCTTCTTAATTATGGGTAAGTCTATCTGGTAAAGTAGGAGAAAATGAGGAAGGAGAAACACATTATTTCATGCTTTTAGTACGGCTTGGTTCAGGGGTTAGTTTTCTTCCAAATAAACCATCACAATAGTTAATAGACTGTTATTGCTGTTAGGTAGTAAGGAATGCTGGAAATAACAATTGTTTTAATGAAGCACAGCCCATTTTAGACCAGTCTGATGAACATAAAAATAATTAATAAATGTCAATTACAAAGCATTTTATACGCATATTAAATAGAATGAGAAGCACCATCCCTTAGTTTTAATTTTCATAACAATGGACCACACATCTCATTCCATACCACGACAACTAGATGCAACAAAAGAATATAGGCATCCTTTATTGTCGATGGAAACTTAAAATACCTTGTTTAATCTCACAGAGAAAAACGATGTTTTTGTATAATCCTGGAAAGTGGATAAAAACGATAAGTTTCACCAGGAGGCATATGACGATTTCTCAAATATCTTCCGAAATTGCTTGCCTTAAGAAGAACGGGTGTTGAAACAAAAAATATTGTAATAGATATTCAAAAAACATACTTCAAAATGCAACGATCTAAATTAAACAATAACTACTAGGTTTGATTTCAGCAATTGATAATTCATTTAGAGAGTTAAAGGGGTTTCTCCTCAAAAAGATGTGAAACAAATGGGACGTCTTACAGTGATAATGTCATTCAAAATATCCTCAGACATTAAAGTCGGTATTAATTCACTGTGATTTGATGTGTGGTCCTTATAATGATGCAATAAGAAAACAAATACAATATTTCATTCCATGTGCATACTCAACCCCATTGGTTTATAAATTAATACGGGAACTCAAAAATCTGGTTTATCTGACTGTGTCAGGAAAAACCATATACAGAGTAAATCTTTAGGCTAACCGACCAAAGATAATCGCATGATATTTTAAGCACGAAATTATATGCATATAATTTCACTGATGAAGTTTTCCGAAAAATATATACGATGGTTATGTTGGGAAGCACCAGTTCGGCAAATATAAAAATAGATTACAGGGGATGGATGTTCCTTTCCCCATACTACAAGGGTGAAGGTATGTATCTTTGGTGGCAGGATACTATAAACCTAAGAGAACAGGGGTGTCGGACATCAATTTAGGAAAAAAAAGGAGGATGGATAATTGATACTTCCTAATGGGTATGTTCAATTACACTTAAAACATAAAGACCTAATTTAGTTTCAACTGCTTCTGCTGTGGGAAATGTAGTGGGTGCTATAAAGAGTATAAAGATAACCCAAAAGGAATCTCATAAATTGAAGCAATACAAAGGAAAATTAAGAAAGGCCCAACAACTCAGTTGTCTCCCCAAGATCCAGAAAATACATTCAAATACTTGGTTCAGGGTTTTCAAATGTTTATTATCATCTCTTTTTTCCCGAAATAAATTACAGGTATGGAAGCAATTGATAATATCTATGATTTGGAGGATACCATTGTCACTTCAATCTCTACGTAAAAAAAAGAAGACTACTTCAAGGTAAATGCCATAACTGGAACAGACTGCATACAAATGGCAACAAAAAGTTTTTGAAATAAATAATCAACAAAACTTATTTGAATCTAGCCGAAGTTTCTTGTTGTGTAGAACTTCATTCACTAAGGCTGCGGACTAACACAAACGCTACCCTCGTAGTGATTTCTTTCTGAAAAAATGGTTGACAGTGTTTGTTCTGTATATTGGAACAAAGAAGTTGAACAGTGGGTTGATAATGGTCTCTGCAACATTGAAAGTTGATGGACTTACCATATATCATTTCGTGGATCGAATGGGAAAGGGAACTTGTCGAACAGTTTTATTCCTGATATGGCAATGGGACAAACACAGACCCTGGATAATAGTCAAAAGAAAAGGAATGTATAATAATGATGCAAAAGCAGGTAATAGTTTTACTGTGGCCTGTCCCTCTTAAAGGTATATTTGGATTTGTGATGAAGATAAAGTTTTGTACGGTCTTAAAAATTCGATTTCAACTGCAAAAGGAATGAATAATTACATAATGAATATAATTGCTTTTTGGTGATGGCTAATTGCTTTTGCTGCTCGAATAAAATTTCTAATTGATGAATTAGTTGTATATTAGTGAATATATTCCTAATTTAAAACAGAAGAGATGTTGAATAGAACGACAACTCAAAGAAACACCACTGTAATCAATACCTTAAAGAAGATGCAAAAACAACGTTAAACTGAACCCAAACCACTTTACACTGGAATTTGGGGTATTCTGGAAGGAAAACCAACGATTATCTGTGGTTCATTATGAAAAAGAACCTGATGGTGATACTGCCACTTATAAGAATAATGGTTGAGTGATAATGCTAAGGTGAAACAACTTCGCGTTCTCTCGATGGAAAACATTTTATCCACAAGATGGATTGGAAATTAATTGGGCAAAAAAAAATGATTATGTTAAAGCATAACAAGTCTTTATCAAGGTGAGTCGATAGCAATGAAATAAAGAACCCATTTGGATATGACAGCATTTAAATCCTGGATTCAATCTATGCGATTGACCTGAGTGCTCAAAAAAATATAAAGTCTAATCGGAGTGGATACTTCCCTTTACACTTGAAGAGGAAGAGAGGTGAAGAAGTTGATACATATTGTTTGCATTTGGAAGAAAACAATATTACAGATTAATACAGATAATGGTGTCATGATTTAGTCCTCAACATAATTTTTTTTGATAAATAAAGAGTAGTAAAGTTGCCAACTGGGGTATATGTTAATCAAAATCAAATCGTTCCATAAATCTATCATCTTGTATTCAAAATCAAAAGCCTTGTATGATTAACGTTAATACAATTCAGGGAAAACGAGCAGTAAGAATTGATGTTTTGCTCACAAAGGAGAACAGTGAAAATCCATGAATTGATGACTGGCCTCACTTAAAAATTAAAATGTTAAAACCAATGTGAAGAATATTCAATAAGAGAGACGAGTCGAGGATTTGTCCTGCATTTCTAAATTTTTTTTTATTTGTAGGTATTAGTGGGCTGGAGCATTTACGGGTGGTATTTTCAGCAGCGGTGAAAACTGCCAATGAACTGAAGCGAAGGCTCAACTTCCGGGCTCAAAAGAGTTGGGAAAAGACATAAAACAGAAGAGTTGGAAGAAACCAGATTAGTGGAAGTGGGTGTAATTTGTATAGATTTGTGCTGAAAAACTTGAAAGTCTAACCTGATACAGTGAGATGGTTTAGTTGGAGATTGCTTTCTTCTTATCTATAAGCGGTGTAAATTAAACTAAAAGGGGAAATGGGATTATATCTTTTCTCGATAAATAAGATGAGCATTGATGAGTGGTATTAAAGAATTGGAAAGAATAAACATCAAAATTTAGATAACTTATCAAATATTGCAAGAAATATAAATCATAATGTTGGTTATTTGTATGATAGATTAATTAACAAACGTGTCTTAACATACAAATAATATTATTATGAACTTCAAAGATAATAACTGGAACAGTTCTCATTGGGGTTGCCATATTTTTAAATCGTAAAGTACAAATATTATTTTGGTAGTTATGGTCTTCCAGCACCTGTTGAAGTAATAAAATTCTACAGAATGGCTGTTTTATTTCAACATATTTCAATGTCCAACTAATATTATAAATGCCAAGTATTGTGGTCAATCTGTCTAATTGGTGTTATTTCAACTCAAACAAAAAATAGATTTTTTTATGACATCATTATTTAATCTAATATAAGTGACTTATGTTGGTAAAGAGGGGTTGTATGCTTTTGGGCCACTCCAAGAACTGGATATTGATTTAATCAAATTATTACACAAAGGCGCAGCTGAATGCCACAGAAATATAGATATAGCAAAAAAAAATATTAATATGAAAATGTTTATAAATTAATATAAATTCCAAGCCAATTGACGGCAATGACTTGCTGAGATTAAGTGATTTATCACACATGTACTATCCTTAAATAAAACGGCAAGTTTTGTTGAAAAAAGGAGAATTTAAACACACAACACCTGGTTCAACAAACCATACACCTTTTCTTAATTTAAATTACATTTCTGCTTCGTATTGAATTTTTATGAAGAAGGAAGTGTCAGTTAAATGAGAATAGAGAATGGGGGGTATAATAATATGTGTGATTAAGGATATATTTGCGTCTTTTTCTATAAACTAGAGACCTGCAACGATTTTTTTATCAGCTACGTTAAAGAAGCATATTATCCTTCTTGGTAAAATCAGGAGATATCGTGAAGCCAATTAGCAATCAACAAATATATGATTTCGGGAATAGGAATATAATATGATGGTGAAAGCAATCGTATATATGACAACAAAGGAAGGAATTGGGATAATTATACACATGTCTAGGAATCAAAACTGTTTTAACAACAGGAAGATTGGGGTGGTATTAACTGATCATCATATTAATCTATCAATAATTTTCTTGCAGACATAAATGACAGCAAGAAGGCTTCAAAGAGAATTTATATTTTGCATTCAAGGATACCTACAAAAAGAGGGTGTCTCAGATGTTTTACACTTTCCTTCAATGAATTGGAACATTAGACAGTTAGACACGGGCATTTTTCATTAAGAACTAGCCTTATTGGATATTTAAATAACCCAACAAATATATATTGATTGAAATATAAATAAAAAATGGAACTTCTAAGGTGTTTAACATGTAAACTCTTTTCGAAATCATCAACCAAATCTTATTGGTTTCCCTATTATGGGAAAATATTATGGAATTCAAAGTATCGCAGAATGCGCTAGATGAATGATGTGTATGATATTCTATGGGCGTGAAAGTGGTTCAGGATAGTAAGGGTATGAGGAAGGAGTTGAAGAAATCAGGCAGATAGAGAAGGAGGAGAGGGAGAAAAAGAAGAAAGTAACGAGAGGTGAGAAGAGAGAAGAAGGAGGAAGAGGGAGAAGAGAGAGAAGAGGAGAGGGGAGAAAAAAGAGGTTTAGAAGAGAGGGAGAGAGAGAGAAGGAGAGAGAGAGAGAGAGAGGATAGAGAGAGAGAGAGAGAGAGAGAGAGAGAGCTAGGAGAGAGAGAGGAGAGAGGAGAGAGGGAAAGAGAAGAATAAATAATATAAAAATATGGAAACAGTGAGATTATGAAAAAGATCAAAGGTATTACAGAAAATAAATCAATCTCAACCGCCACTGACGAAGGAAAACAAAGATTGGGCAAAGTCTATTAGAAACATATGGTTCAGAGTATTAACATCTATTTAGGGAAGACAATTTAATCGAGAAAGTTGGAGATAAAGTGAGAAATAAGGAAAAGATTATGTTATTGATGATGTTTCATGTGATTGACTTTGATTAAGTTTACATTTTTTTCTTAATAAATGGAGGAGAGAGTAAAAGACATTTCTTTGGATTTTCTTATGTTTAAAAATGTAAGATTCAAATGTGCATGTTGGAACTAAAAAGGTTTTCACCGTCTGTCGGAATTTCCACATAAATAAATGAGTTAATTGTTCCAAATGTACAAAGAAAACTGAGAGTAAAATATCTCGTATGTTTAAAAGGCAAAATAACAGGGTATACAAAAATGGCTAGAGGTCCGGTATGTGGCTTCAAAAAAGAGTAATTATTCCACCAAACATAAACGAGGGGGAGATAACAACAAGTTATTTAACAGGAAGCTAAATATTTACTGCCAACTGGAATAAACAGGGGAATTACATCTACCAGTGTATTCTTCTCTGTCCCAGGAACAAAACTTGATAAAATGATTAGATTAGGCTGACAATCCTAAACCGTGGAGCAAACCTATCAATAGGGTTGATGAAATGTAGCATGAAGCATAAATATTGATTACGGAATAACACAACGTTGGAACGAAAAGCCTGCAGCCAATAGAGAAATGTTGTATAATTTGTCTGCTGATACAAATCCCAACTTGAGAGAAAAGTTTATCGTTCAATCGTGAAGAAGATGTCAGTGCTAAATTGAAACTTGGGCTTGGAAATTCAAAACAACTTTATACGCTCTAATGATATCATAAGATTGAAGAGCAATAGCTGAATGAAAATTACATAAACCAATAACACTAAAGTTTCAAAGAAGAGAAAGTTTCATTCAAGGAAGTGATTCTATATCTGTCTGCTGATTTCAATTGAACTCAAATTAATGATAAGGGGTCACAAGTATGCTTTAAAACCGTTCATTGATTTGAGGAGTCAGATATGCGCTGTGTTCCTTTGAAAAACAAAACACGGCTAATACTCTTTATGTTAGCTTCCACAGATATTCAATAAAAGCAAGAGAAACCTAAAAAAATTTGGACTGATAGGGTACATGAGTTCTACAACAAAACATTTATGCTTTTCTAAACAATAACAACATTACATTATAACCACCTGTAATGAAAGGAAACACGGGCTTGTTATTGAGATTCTATAATCACACTTATTAAAAAGAGAACTATATAAAAAATGTCACTCAACTCTGTTCTCAAATGGCTATCTTTAATTCATGAAATCTGTAGGAAAGATACAATGATACGATTCATACCTCAACGAAAAAATTATACCACTCAGCTACATTTTCCAAAATGTAAAATATGAAAACGAGATTAATGTCAGAGAAGCCTAAGTTTCAAGTGGTGATATATAGTAAGAATATGCAGATGGAAATCTCATTTTGAAACTAAGGTCTCATACTTACCAATGATGTACGATTAACTCTTTTTAAAATTGCTTTGATTGTCCGGTACAGTTCGGTGGACGTTAACACAGATTTATCAAGGGAACAGCACGCACCTTTCTTGGCTTCCATTTTCCATTCACAGGAATTACAAAAGACAAAGAATACACATTGAACCAAACTTGGAACTTACAAATTATGTCCCGATTTACAACGACGGGACGAGATTTTAGTTCATTTTCATTCACCAGGACTTACAACAAACACAAGATAAATTGAATTATTTTTTTAACTCCACCCTTTTCTTAAACTCCGCCCCTTTTTTCGACTCCGCCCACACAAGCCATCCACGCAAACCACCACCAAAGCCAAATCTCTCTCTGTGAGGAGAGTGTCTGACCGAGTGATGAGTGTGAAGTTGGAAATTGAAGGGGTGATGATGAATGTCATCACTGCATATGCACCGCATATGGGGTGTGAGATGGAATATAAAGAAGATTTCAGGAGTGAGTTAGATGAAGTGGTGAGGGGTATCCAAGGATGAAAGAGTGGTGATTGGAGCAGATTTCAATGGCATGTGGGAAGGGATAAAGAGGATGGAGGTGATGGGTAGGTACGGTCTAAACAAGAGAAATGTGGAAGGGCAAAATGGTGGTAGAGTTTGCAAAAAGAATGGAAATGCATGGTAATACGTATTTCAAGAAGAAGGAGGAAACAGGGTGACTACAAGAGTGGAGAAAGTGCACACAGGTGATTACATCTTAAGCAGGAGATGCAACCTGAAAGAGATTAGAGACTGTAAGGTGGTGGCAGGGGAGAGTGTAGCTCGACAGCATCGATTGGTGGTCTGTAGAGTGATTTTGAGGTGAGTTGAGGAAGAGAGTGAGGCTGAACCAAGGACCAGATGGTGGAAGCTGAGAGAGGAAGCTGTTGCGTGAATATTAGGAGGAGCGAACAGTGTTGGTGTGTAAAGATGGGTGGGATGATTGGCAACTACAGCAAAGTGGTGAGGGAGATAGCTAGAAGGTACTTGGTGTGACATCTACAGAGGAAGCGAAGCGTAAGGAGACTTCGAGTGGCGTGGACACGCAGGAAGATACCGAGGAAATATAAGGAAGAAAGGGGTTGGCGAAAAAGAAGTGGGATAGTCAGAGAGATGAAGAAAGTAGGCAGGAGTATAAGGAGTGGCGGCGAAAGGCAAAGAGAGAGGTGGCAAAAGGCTAAGAAAAAGGCATATGACGAGCTGTATGAGAAGTTGGATACAAAAGAAGGGGAAAGATTCCGAGTGCAAGACAGAGGCACCTGAGCTGGAAGGAATGTCAGTCGTTAATAAGGAGCAAATGGAAGTCTGACGAGCAGGAGTGTTGAAATGGGAGATCTTGAGAGCGATGAATGAAGAATAAAGAGAGAAGGTGGAAGAAGGGGAAATAATAATCTGAATGTGGCTGGATCAGTAAGGATGAAGTGAGGACTGCTATGAAGAGGATGAAAAGTGGAAAGGCGATTGGCCCAGATGACATACCAGTGGAGGCATGAAAGTGCTTCGGAGAGATGGCAGTGGGGTTGTTAACCAGATTCTTTAATAAAATCTTGGAAAGTGAAAGGATGCCAGAGGAGTGGAGAGTAAGTGTACTGGTTCCGATTTTCAAGAACAAGGGTGATGTGCAGAGCCTTGGAAATTACAGAGGATAAAGTTGTTAAGCCACACCATGAAGTTGTGGGAAAGAGTAGTGGAAGCTAGGTTGAGAGAGAGTGACGATTGTGAGCAGCAATATGGGTTTATGCCAGGAAAGAGCACCACTGATGCGATGTTTGCTTTGAGAATGTTGATGGAGAAGTATAGGGAAGGCCAGAAGGAGTTACATTGTGTGTTTGTGGATTTAGAGAAAGCTTATGATAGGGTGCCAAGAGAGGAGTTGTGGCATTGTATGAGGAAGTCGGGAGTGGTGGAGAAGTATGTGAGGATGTGCAGGATATGTATGAGGACAGTGTGACAGCGGTGAGGTGTGCGTAGAATGACGGACCGGTTTAAGGTAAAAGTGGGATTGCACCAAGGATCGACTCTGAGCCCTTTCCTGTTTGCAATGGTGATGGACGGTTGACGGACGAGATCAGACTGGAGTCTCCATGGACTATGATGTTCGCGGATGACATCTTGATCTGAAGGGAGAGTAGGGAGCAGGCTGAGGTGAGCCTTGAGAGGAGGTTCGCACTGGAGAGAAGGGAAATGATAGTCACTAGGAGTAAGACGGAGTACATGTGCGTAAATGAGAGGGAGGGTGGTGGTATGGTGCGGTTGCAAGGAGTTGAGGTGGGGAAGGTGGATGGGTTTAAATACTTGGGATCAACTGTCCAAAGTAACGGAGAGTGTGGGAGAGAAGTGAAAAAGAGAGTGCAGGCAGGATGGAGTGGGTGTAGAAGAGTTGCAGGAGTGATTTGTGACAGAAGGGTAGCTGCAAGAGTTAAGGGGAAAGGATATAATATGGTAGTGAGACCAGCTATGTTGTATGGTTTGGAGGCGGTGGCGCTAACAAAAAGACAGGAAGCGGAGCTGGAGGTGGCAGAGTTAAAGATGCTGTGATTCTCGTTGGGAGTGACGAGGATGGACAGGATAAGGAATGAGTATATTAGAGGGACTGAGCAGGTAGGACAGTTTGGAGACAAAGTGTGACAGGCGAGATTGAGATGGTTTGGACATGTGCACAGGAGGGAAGTGGAGTATATCGGGAGAAGGATGCTGAAGATTGAGCCGCCAGGCAGGAGGAGAAGAGGAAGGCCAAAGGAGAGGTTCATGGATGTGGTGAGGGCGGACATGCGGCTAGTTGGAGTGTCAATGGAAGAATTGGAGGATAGAGCGAAATGGAGACGGTTGATCCGCTGTGGCGACCCCTAACGGGAGCAGCCGTAAGAAGAGAAGAAGAAGAAGAAGAAGATTAAATTATCATAATCGAAGAAGTTGGGAGTAAGGAGCATCTTTAACAGGTTTTTCCACATCCACTTGCACCAACTATGAGAGATCTTCATGAATTTGGAAGATTTTCATGGTTTGTAAATTTTTTCTTATTTTCCCAAATGGGTAAAAAATCATTCAATTATGTATTTGGAAAACAGGATATTAAATTTTTTATTGGCTTTTTTCGAAACTCTATGTTTTATCCTATGTTCAGGTTTAATTTCAAGATATTCCATTATTTTATTAATACAATATCTTGTGTTGATATTTCCCTGAAAATGACAATCGTTAACAATATAAATCAAGAATCCATGAAACATGACCGTCATTTGTTCAGTCTCCTCTCTTGTAAGAAAAGGTGTATTATCACCCTCATACTTTATATTCATTTCTCGAATCAATCTTGCAATCTAATTCATTTTTGGTGTAAATCTCAAAGAATTATATTCCTTTTTGTATTTTTTTATTATCATTAATTAGAAGATAATCACAGAATATACATTGTTTATCGGCTTTTGACTGTGTTTAATCCCCGTCTTTCACATGCAGGACAATTCACAAATTTGTCATGTGGAGAATCAGTAAAAACTATTCATATTTATAAAAACTCAAAGTAAACTATTCATATATATATAAAGTAAAACTTTACTTCAAATAAAATTCATCTTCAGTACTTTCATTGGTGCTTTCACAATCTTCTATAAAACTGCTTTCATAACTATCGTTTCAACACAAACTCTCGGTATCATAACTGTCTTCTGTTCCAACAGAGATGCAATCATCACTCTCATCATCTTCAAAATCTTCAGTTGAATAAAGACTCATATTTAATTAGCAGAAAAAAACATTACCATTGATATCTATATACATTTTTTCATGAACAGATTAAATGACTACATTATTTATATTAAAGGTAATTTTAAAGGGGTCCTTAACTACTACTGAATGAATTGTCATTTCACCTGATATAATAACATCCTTTATTTCATCAAGATTTACATATTTAGGGTTGTTGAAAAAAATACAAATTTCTCCTTGCATATTACAGATGGTCTTCTCTTTTCTTTCTAAAGCTTCATCCATAAGGTTTTTCTTTTTTGATACTTTTTCTTGTTTCAATGCTTTTTCTGGTTTTGAATATATTGCCAGAAGGAGAGGAGAAACTTTTGTTCGAGCTACTTTTATTGATGTTCTTCCAGATATACTAAAAGCCCTTCTACTGAAGGAAATTGAAGAGAACTCATATTATTCATCATAATTGTTTTTATCCAATAGTTGTTATATTTATCTTTATTCAATTTTATATCCTCGACATATTCTCAGTATTTTCTACAAATGAAGAGATTATTGAAACTTGTCTTTTGTGTCTTGATACATTGTATTTATGAAGTGAAAAAAGTTGGAGGATAAAATGGTCTTAAGCACAGATTCACTTATAAATTAAACGGAATTTTTATCAAGAAAATTATATTTTAAGCAAAGTTTTGTGATATAACTATTGTGAATACAATGCACTGTGACGTTTGTAATCATGAATATTAATGTTTTAAAAAACATCAAACCAACAAACACACATTCATTCTGTTCAGACAAATATCTCCACTTGACCAAGAAATAAAACATTGTGATAGATGTGATAATGATATTCTAAAAAAATGTTTTGTAATAGATACCTTCAATCACACAAACACAAGAAGACTGAAAAAAGGGAAGGTGCCACTAAATTCTCCATTGAAAACACTGATGGGGCATTTAAA
>CM068953.1:183647763-183664610 GCA_035128595.1 Eptatretus atami | reverse complement strand
TGTTCAAACACAGTCATTAGCGTTGACCACTCATGTGCTACCTCAGGCATCAGAGGCAGAGCTCCGATCTGCGTCACCGACAACGGGCGTGTTGGAAGGAGAGAGTTGTAGCCAGCCCAACAAGGGAGTTTGTAAGATTCCTTTCTGTTTTGTTCTGGAGAGAGCCAACGCTAAGACCCATCCCAGGTGTGTTCAGCTGGTAGTGTTTGTCAACCCCCCCGTCTTATTGACTGTGAACTCAACCATACTTCTCTAGAGGACGATGCCCTGGAACCGGTTTTGGCTTGTTACATGGTATTATTTCTGTATGATGCGGAGTAACAGTCAAGTTCGTTGCTTCTGTGATCTGTAGGGGGCGCTATTCTCTCTTCCAGCACCATCTGCCTTCTGAAACACTACTATAATGGTTCATGAGTTGTGTCTTTGCCATTAGGAGTATCCTCAGCAAAGTCAATATTGTCGAAGCCAAAGACCGGAAGTCGTCCTCCCTTGAGAATTGGTGGAACATACAGTCCTTGGAATAGTGTGGTATTTTTAACCACAGCATTTGCAATCGATGTCTCAAGAAGCAAGATACGGCTGTATGGAACGCAGTACCCCTGTGCATTTGAGGAAGGTCTACCATCTTTTTTATTCCTTGTGTCATGGTGGACGGCTAGAGCAGTACCGATAACATTAGGATTTTCCCTTTGACATCGCGGACGGAATAGAGCAGATTCGGTTCCGTGGTTTGTACATTGCCTGCCTCCTAGACTTGAGGCCGTACATGATGGTTTGGCTTACAGTTAATACTGATCTGTCCACAACATTTGTCCGTGCTTCTGATTGCATCTCTTCCACTGGGCCAAGCATTATCCAACGTACCATTGCCTTAAGCTCTCCGGGGGACGTCCTGTTCACTGCTAGAAACTTGTATATTACAGGGCGCGGATTAAGCTGGTGGGCGGGCCGTGATTCGGGCTGCTGGTGGCGGCCCCTTCTAAGTAGTTTTTTATCAAACTAAATTTGCGGTCTGTTATGTTTTTTTATTCACCATAAAAAGAAAGGAATTAAACGTAGATGCTCACATAAAATGTGAGTTAAACACATTAAACATGTATAAAACTTTTTTTCGAGCTTTAGCGACTAGCGAAATCGCGAAATGGAGTGCAGAAAAAATCCATTCCACGAGAGAAGTCATCTCACAAGACATAAGAAACAAGGTGTGGTCATTGCGATGCTGCTATTCCAATGGATGACGCAGACGGTTGTACACTATATTCTGTTTTGAGAAAGAATCTTTCACCCCGTGGAATTAGCGACCATGAGGACGAGATAAATTTTGCAAAAGTGTCATTCAACATTTGGGAAAAGTGATTAGGTATATCCTTCCGGCTTCCACTGCCAAAAACAGTAAATGTATACAGCGCGCGAGTAATAATTACAGTATATACCGGTACACCGTTCTACACTGTATATGGTGGGCCGCCCGCCCAATTTAATTAATTCAGTTGCATCTGCGCAAGGACGCACAGCTAAGCCATGCATCGACCTACGGAAACAAAGTTCTGTTATATCCAATGTTTTAATATTTTTTGTTAGTATAGGTATTGTATATTTTTACACTTCGGAGGAGGAAACCTTTTCATGCAAAATCCCAATTTTTGCTCGGGAGATGTGTGGTGTGGCGGCCCCATGTGGTGGGCGACCTCCTGTTCAGCGAAAGACTCTGAACCATGCCTTAATACGGGCCTGTGTATATATTCATCTTGTTGGTCCTTGGTGGAGAAGTTCTCTAGACTTTTGCGAACAAGCATATAGCTGCTTTGTATGATAGCATCCATATGGTCCATTGTATCGTCATTTGTATGCTAGCATTGACCATATCTTCCTGCATGTCTCAGGTGAATAGAGAATAGAAGATTTCCGTCTGTTCTTTTGGAGCACTGACCTTACATTGGGTAATGCTCTGTAAGATTCTATTATTCAGCCATTTTTCTATACTGAACGTGGGTACATGATGTATTAAGGCATCTTTACCACCTAGAAGGTTAACATAAGTTGTCTCGATGTCCTCCATATACGGAGTTGAGTTTGCTGCTTGGTTAGGACATCTACCAAGTTGTCAGTTCAATTAAACTCACAACTTGTGTCATTGATGCTTTATCCTTCTTCTCCTTTGTGTCGTGATCTCGCAAGACATGGAAGACATGTTTCGTCCAGCAAGACCTGTGGTACATAACGTCAATTGCATGTGCATCACTTAGCCTATAGCAGTGTTCAATCGAGTCATAAAAACAGGTTCTGAGCAACATCAAACCAGCTTCTCTTCAGCGATTTGCCCACACTGTCACTCCGCTACAAGGTAAATAGGTTGACCATAAGTCCTCTGGCAAAAAAAGCACAAAGCCTGTCATAGGGGTCTGTGGGATGACCGAGTGAATGGTGTGGAGGAGCTTGACGACTCCAGACATACTTCGGGCATTTTCTCTTTTCAACTGGCCCTTTGGCGATATGCGCACCTGATGATAGTGCCTGATATAACGAACCCTGGCACAACGATTGGTCCTTGTTAGTTGCGTTGGAATAGCATGTTCGTGTGCAGACAGCCTTCTCCTTTTGCAACAGTTCTTGCTGACATCCCTCAAGTGTTTATTAATCTGTACATAATCACCCATCCTGTAAAAGTGCTCGCTCCTGTATTGCTCTATCAAACGGCAGAACGACTCGACTTTTGGTTGGCAACACCAAGGACCCTTTCAGGGAACAATTAGCTTGGCACAGGACACATTTTACCAGTTCTGTTGATCCTTTCATCTGGCATGAATCCTTGCCACTCAGTGTGGTACTTCATCCATCATGTTGTTGGTCCTGCAAATATAAAAAATCGTCAGCTCATGAATGTCAAATCTATCATACGTGATACAGCTATAAAACTCGGGCTGTGCCTATGTCTAGGAGCCATATCAAGGGCACAAATAACATTCATCACCATAAAATAGCAAACAGATGAGACAAAACAACATCCTTAATTTTCTTTGACTAATTTATTGACCTAACTTATGTGATTTTAAATGGAAGATGCAGGTAAATGTCGCAATGATAGAACTTTATTAGAATCCAAAATAAAATCGTACTAAGACGTAAAACTTACCTGAATAAAATAAAAGCAGAGATGAGTGGGAAATCAACAGTACGCGCTAACTACATGCCAGTAAACGAAATAGAAACTCAAATAGACTCCCTCTGTAATTCCAACCTCCGGCACAAAGCTAACCTAATCCTATCCTATTATTACAGCAGTTAATTATGGAACAAAATACGTCAGTGACTGGATTACGATTGATGGTGACTTTCTTCCGGATAAATGAAAGCTACGAACCAGCACATAAGACATATTTAAAGAGTAAACCCAAAATAAAGAAAAAGATAAACACATAGCGTATTAACAGACGACTGGCCCGACTTCCAACTCCTAGCCCAGAACAGGAAACGCAAGTGAAAAACCGCCAAACCCCATGTGGCCAGTTCCAAACCAGAAAGCCGACCCCCATGTACAGAAGAACATAAAGACAAAAAGGCACAGACGCCTGCAAGGCCATGCACCAAACGGACCGGAAAAAAGGAAGAAAAGGGGTGGAAAAC
The DNA here is from genome assembly GCA_035128595.1 of Eptatretus atami. Lineage (NCBI taxonomy): Eukaryota > Metazoa > Chordata > Myxini > Myxiniformes > Myxinidae > Eptatretus > Eptatretus atami. The sequence continues at coordinate 183,660,986 of CM068953.1, read as the reverse complement.
CTGAAGAGGAGGCAAACGAAAGCGCCGAGGAATACTGGTCAGGAAGAAAGCGAGGAAGAAACGAAAAACGAACGTGAAAAGGACGGAGAGGCGGACACGGGCGGGGACGGCGCGCGGCACCACAGTCACTGACGGTAGGCCACGCCCAGCAACCGTGTGTAACCGGAGCTGAGCGGCAGGGCGTGCGCGAGGGGCGGCACCGAGGGGCCCGACAAGAGCACACGGTTCAATGCAGGCAAACGACAAAAAGGTGAAAAGCCAAACGTGGGGACGACGGAAAAGGGGCCAAAACCGGCGGAGAGGAACAACAGACACACCAAGGTGGTCAGGGCACAGGAGGTCCGTTGTGTCCAGGGGAACCAACTGTTGCCAAGACTGGAAAAGCAGTAAGACGTGAGGGGTAAGGGTAGGCAGGCGGCACGAGAGGTGAACAAGGAGGGAGGGCCAATTCCGAGGGAAAAGGAATGGGGTGAAAATATATGATGAATAAGGGCAAGGCCACGTACCAAAAGCCGGGTGGCCATGGGCAAACCGACAGGCCAAAGTGCAACAGTTTACGAGACGGAGAAAAGCCAGGGGGTAGCCAGTGGAACAGGTAATCCATCATGCAGGGGCGTGATGGGGGTGAGGGGTGCAGAGTGTGGGTTTAAATGGGAAGGCAAAAAAAGCGTGGGGCAGGCCAAAACGACCGTCGCCAAAAGGGGAAAAAAATGGGGAAACATCAGGTGGGAGGTGAAAGAGAAGGGTAAACGCGGCAAAAGCGAGAGGGGGGCGACGCGCCAAAAAAGTGCCAACGAAAGGATCACAAGGAACTGGACGACTAAGCGGATGACAGCTGCCACGCTGGGGTGGGGGTAGGAGCGGTGGGTGCTATCAGGGAGAAGAGAGAAAAAGACGGCGGTGAGCTGGGTGAAAAGGTGCCAACCCCAAGAGGCTGGAACACTGAGGACGGAGAACCAGAAGAGAGACGATGTGGTGCCAGTGCTGCTAAAATAGATGCGGGGTATGCAGCAAAAAGCTGTCCGAAGGCGGGGCGGAGGGAGGCGCGGCGACAGTAGAATGTGAGAGGGGAGAACGGCGGAGTTGGGATGCATGTGCTTGGACTGCGTGCGGCGGTTGAAGGGGAAACAGGGGCGAAGAATGGTGAAAAGGAGTGGGGCCTGGAGGACACGGAAACAAACAAAAAGTGGGTGTACGGTGAGAGTGGGGGAAGGAGGGAGACGAAATGGGGGGACGCGGAGGGCAAAAAGCAGAACCGGGGTGGCGGGAGTCACGGTCAGGAGTGTGCAGAGGAACAGAAAAGTATGTCCCAGTGCCTAGAAAGCAGGATTGGCAAGGAAATGGGTAACAAAAAGGTCATGGGAGTCATGGGATGGCAGCATTGAATGGCGGCAAAAAGGAGAGAAAGTGACAGTAAAACGCCCACGAGAAGGTGTAAGGAAAGACTGTGAGGCAGGGGGCGGGGGCGGTGGTGTGCGGCGTCGTGTGGCAGGGGCACGAGGCAGGAACCAAGCAGAAAGTCGCCCAGCAGGGGCTGGGGGGCCGCCGGGGTGAACGCGGCGCCAGGAGGGAACAGCGTCGGTGGTGGAAGGCGCGCGCCCCGGCTGCGGCCGAGATGCCGCCCAAGGGGGTCAGGGAAGAAGGGCAAGGGTGCGGGGGGAGGAAAGGGAGGCAAAAAGGGGTCAGGCGGGCAAAAGGGTGCAGCAGGCACCAGCCGCGTGCACCACGGCGGACCAGCGAGTGGGGCGGTATCAGGGGAGGGGGTGGAACGGGGGCGCGGCAGCATGAGGCACAGGGGGACGAGCAGAGACGCACGGCAGGCGACTGTAGGTGACCGGTGAGGCGGTCGGGGGTTAAGGCCGCGCGAGTGCGGGATGCGAGCCAGAAAAGAACAAGCATCAGGAGGAGGCGGCGGCGTCACGCCAGAGCAAGGGCCCACCGCAAAGGGCAGGCGCGGGCCGACTGTGAGCGCGCGGGGCCAACAAAACCACGGGAGTGCAAGGGTGGGGTGGGACAAGCGGGGGCAGCAGAGTGGGGGGGCCCAGCGGCGGTGCGGGGTCCCCCACCGGACACCCGAAGGAGGGAAAAGGAGGCGGCGTGCAGGGCACGGCGGGAGAGAGTACGGCGGCGGGGAGCGGGGAGTACCGGACCACAGACAGTAACAGAAGGGCTAGGAAGGAGGGGACAGGAACGCCGACGCAGTCGGGAGGCGGAAAGAAAGAAAGAGAACACAAGGGTAACAACAAGTGACGGAAATAGACATGGGGAAAGATCAGAGGAAAGTGGCAGGGAAAGCCGGACGTGCGAGGCAAGTTGGGAAGAGGGCGGGGCCGTAAAAGCCGGACGGAGACAGGCAAAACGGGGAGTGAGGGAAAGCAGGCTGGACCCAAGGAGGCGTAAGCACGGGACAACAGCGCCAGGAAAAAAAGTGGTGGGGGAAATGGGGGGGCAGGGGACGAGAGGCTGTAGGTCCGGGAGCGGCGGAGCACACCGGGCAATGGGGAGGAGGAGCAAGAGAGGGGAAAGCAGAAACACGGGGAGCGCAATCCGAGAAAGGCACGCAGGTGGAAGGGGAAGGTGAGGCACCCACCCAAAGGAAGCGGGAAACGGACCCAAGAACCGGTGGAGGGCTGGAGGAAAAGAACACAGTCACGGAACGGGTAAGGGCGGGCAGCAGAGACAGGTAAATGAGGAGTCAACCAGATCCGCAGAGAGCTCGGGGGGGCGGAAGGGGTGGGGGGGGGGGAGCCGAGAAGCGGGAGGGCAAAGCCGGCGCAGCGGGGGAAGGAAGAGCAGGGGGGGTGTACGCGGCGGGAGCCGGCGTGAGGGTGGCCAAAATGTTTGAGGGCCATCTGGCGGGAGCCGGGGGGGGAGGGACGCCGGGCCAGGAGGGGGTTCAAGAGCCAAGGAGACGTGCGGACGCCGCACCGAGGGCGCGGACAAGATGAGGGGCCATAGGGAGGGAGGGAGGGAGAGCCGCAGACACAGTCACGGGGCGAAGGGCGAAGAGAAAACTAGCGGGAGCCAGAGTAGAAACAAGGTACACCGGAGCCGGAGAGGGGGGAAAGGAGGGAGAGGAAAGAGGCAGAAAGGAGCAGTGGTTGGACAAGGGCAAATGAAGGGAGTGGCCGATGAGAAAAGAGGGAGCCAGGGCAACGCGCGGGGGGCAATAGGAGCGGCCAATAAGGCGCGGAAAAACACCGCCGCGCGCCACAAAACGGGGTCGAGTGAAGGAACGGAAGCCGGGGCCAAGAGGCAGATAGAGGATGCGGGGCGCAAAGGGAGGAAGAGGGCGCAAGGACAGGGGAAACGGGAAAGCGGGAACAGGGAGGCAGTAGGCGGGAGGGCGGAGCATGGGCAAACCGTGCAGAGGCCAGGGGGGAGGAGGGAAGAGTAGCAAGAACGGACCAGAGGAAAACAGTTGAGCGGGGAAAGAGGAACAACCGCGGGCGGAAGGGTGGGCGCGGGGGGTAAATCAATAGAAAAAGAAGCGGGAGAAAGAGGCTGCGGTGAAGAGGTGGGGAGAGAGTAAAAAGAGTAGGGGGGAAGAGCAAATCCACCACCGACGACAGTGGGAGCACCAGCGGGAGTGGGGCGCGGTAGCGCAGTCAGAAAATAGCACAGCGGACAAAAGCGGGGAAAGGAGGAGATAAAGGGAGGAGGGGGCCGCATTGAGAGGCGTAGGCAGGGGCAGAAACCGCGGGACCAGAGGCAAACTGGACGCCAGAGAAAACGGAACAGGGGGCAGGGCACGGAAGGGGGTGGAGGAGAGGTGCAAGACGGGGAACCAGAGGCACAGCGGCCAAGAGGGCAAGAGGGGGCCAGGGGCGGTGAAAGCCGAAAACAAGCGGAGGGGTAGGAGGGCCGTGAAAGGGCCCCGAGCAGGGGCAAGGGAGGAAGTGAGGGCACCGTTGCCCGGGGGGCAGGCGGCGGGGGGGGGGAGGGAAGGGAGCGAGGTACAAAACAGTGGGTGAGAAGAGCAGGAGCACAGCGGAGCACAAGGGGAGGGCGGGCGGCAAGGGAGCAGAGGGGCGGAACAGAGAGGAAGGGTGGGGGTGTGGAGGGGAAAACAGGAAGAGGCTAGGAGGACAAAATCGGCACAGGAGCAGGGGAGGCACAAGAGGGATAGCACCAAAACGGGGCGGAAAAGAGAAGGTGGCTGTTAGAAAAAGGCCGAGGAAGGGAGAGGGAAGCGGGGCGGAAGACCAGGGGAGCCGCCAAAAGGGCACTGCAGAAAGACAAGGGAGCAGATACACAAAAGGACAAGGGGCAAGCAAGCGCGTGCAGGGCGAGAAGGAGACGGAGAAATAGGCGAGGAGAGAAAAGGAAGAAAAGAGAAATGAGAAAACGAGGGGAGAAAAACCCAAGGAGAGGAAGAAGAGGAGGGCGGCAAGGTCCGGCAGGATAAGGGCGGGAGGAGAGCGTGGCAAGAACAGCAAGAAAAGGAGCGCGAACAAAAGGGGCGCCGCGCCGGCGGGCAAGAGAGGCAAAACCAGAAAAAAGCAGGGAAACAAGAAAAAAGGAGCAAAAAAAGAAAAACCGGAGGAGGAAGCGGGAGAAAGAAAAGAGAAGACCAGCGGCGAAGAGGGCAGGAGGAAAGGGAGGGGCAACAACCCGAAAGAGGAAAGCGGAGGAAAGAAAGGAGGGAGGAGATCAGGTGGGAAAGGACAAGGCAGGCAGGAGGAGGGAAGGACCCGGAAAATGAACCGGGAAGAGAAAGAAGGGACGTGCAGGAAGCGGGGCAGGAAAAAAGGGAGAGAGAGAGCCAAGGGGAAGGGGGGCGGCTGATATGAAAGAGTGTATGTGTCTGGAGGACAACGAAGAGGGAAGTATGGTATGGAGAGGTGTAGGAGGTCTATGCGTTCGGGGAACAGAAGGACAGGGAGGAGACCGAGAGGGGGGAAACGAGAGGGAGGAAAGCAAGGGAGGAGAAGAGGGGAAAGCACCAAGAAAGGACGGAAGAGGAAGGGAGGTGGATAGGAAAGGACGGGAGAGAGAGAGGAAGAGGACGGGAGGGAGAAGAGGGAAGATGGGGGGACGGAGGCCGCCACAGGACAAAGGGGAAGGGCCGGCAGGGAAAGACCGCGGGAGGAAACACAGGCAAAAGCGAGAAACAAGGAGAGGCGGGGAGGAGCGGCGAAAGGAAGGAGAGAAAAAAAGACAAAAAAGGAAGAGAAGGCGGGGAGAGGGACACCAAAAGTGTAAGGAGAGGGCAAAGAGGGAGGCGAGAAAGGAAGAGAAAGAGGGAGGGGAGTAAGTACACCGTGGGCGGACAATGAGAGGAGACGGAACAAAGGACGGCAGGGCAGGGAGGCGGGAGGGAGAGGGGAACGAGGGGCAGGGGCAGGAAAGAGCTAAACACAAGAGAGGGAGGTAAGAAAAGAAGGGAAGAGCGGGAAAGGAAACCCGGAACAGAGCGAGGAAAAACAGAGAGGGCGAAAAAAGCCAAGAAAAAGAAGAGCTCGGGGCCAAGACAGGAAGGGAAGAGGGACCCAGGGGGAAAAGAAGAAAAAAAGGGACAAACAGGAAAAGCGGCCAAAGGCAGGGTAAGAGCGCGCAGAGGGGGGCAAGGGGAGGGGGAAAAACCGGGGGAAAGAGGCGCCGGACGCCCAACGGCGGCGAGGAGGAGAAGGGAAGCGGCGGCGGCGGCGGCGCGGCGGACGGCGGCGCCCGTGGAGGGGGCGCCAACAGCGGATGCAACCGGCGGCCAGGGCGCGCGAGCCGCAAGGCGGCCAGGGGACACGCCAACGAGGGCCGCAGGGCCGCCCGCACCACAGCCAGGAACCGCGCGGGCCGGGCCGCGGCGCCGCCGGCCGGGCGGCGCCAGCGGCAGACAGGCCGGCCCCGAGAGGACGCCACGGCCCGCCGGGGCACAGGGCCAAACCAGCGCAAGCGCGCCGGGGCACCACGGGGGCGCCAAAACGGGCCGACCGGCCTCAAGGCCCGCGAAGAGACGCAGGCCGAGCCGGGCCAGCCGCGGCACGCCCAACGGAGGATAGCACAGGCAGCGGGAACGCGGCCACCGCCAGCCGCCGCGGCCGGGCGGGGGGAGCGCCACCCGGCCGCCAAAACCAGACCAACAGAGTCGGCGGCGCACGACCAGAGGAGAGCCGGGGCCCGTACGCGGGCAAGCGACCCGGCGGGCACAAAGCACGCCGGCAACGTCGGCGACACCACGCCAGCCGGCCTGCACGCAGCGGGGCAAACGGCGCGCCCAACACGCGCCGGGACGGGGGGACAGGGGGGGAGCCCAATGAGGAAACCCAAGCCACCCGGCCCACCGCAACGCCGGGCCAACCGCCACCTAGACTCCACCACCCGCCCGCGCAGGACGCACAGGGGACGCCGGCGGACGCCGAGGGACGAGGCAGGGCCCGGCGGGCGCCAGGGGAACCGCGCGCAAGGCCGCAACCCGCAGCCGGCGCCCGCGCGCCCGGCAGAAGCAAGAGGGCAGCCGCGAACAGCAGAGTGGGCCAGGAGACGCCAGGCGGAAGCGCGTGCCGGCAACGCGGGCCAGCTACCAGGGCAAACAGGAAAGGGCGCAAGGGGAGCCGGGGGTCAGCCCACGGTGACCGGAAACCGGGGCCGGCAGACCGGATCCGCACATCCGTCACCGCGGCACACGGTGCCGCAGGGACAGAGCACGGCACAAGCCGCACAGTACGGCGCCACCACGCCCGACGGCCGAAGGACCAAGGCCACAACGCCGCGCGGGGCACCCGAGCAGAAGCGGGCGCGAAAGCCACAAACACACAAGGGAACGCCGGCGGGCGGCCGAGACGGCGCCAGCAACAGGCGCCAAAGCAAACAGCGCAGCAGGGGCGCGGGCCGGGCAGAAAACCCAGAGGGCGGCGCACAAAGCGGCACCGGCGGCGCACCGAGCGTGCCACGACGCGGCCCCACAAACGGCAGGGTGGGGCGAGAAAGAACGGGAGCCCGCGGGAAGGGCCACAGCGCGGGCACAGGCACCCGGGGCGGAAAAGCGGAACCAGGACCACGGACGCGCCACGCCGCGGGCAGCCGGGCACGGGCCAAGAAGGGGAGGAAAAGGAAGCGGGGAACACCCCACGGCCAAGCGCGCCGAAGCACGGCAGGCCGCCACGGGAGGGCAGCGGGGCAAGCGCCGGGGCCCCCCCAAAAACGGGGCAGCCGCGGGCAGAGCAGGCCGCACGGCAGCCGGACGGAGGGCACCCCACGGCCGGACGGGCACGAGGCCACCGCGGCAACCGGCGCGCGCGGGCGCGCGCGCGCGCGCGCGGGTCGCGCGGCCGTCGCGCGCGCGCGCGCGCGCGCGCGCGCGCGCGCGCGCGCGCTGGCGGCGCAGGGCGGCAGCAGCAGCGCCGCAAAGGACGCCAGCCACCGGCGCAACACACGCGCCAGCGCGCTGGCAGCACAGGCCCAGGGACAGCCAGGAAGCACCCGAACCGGCAGCACAGCCGGCCCAGGCGCGGGCCCGCTGGCGGGGCCAAGCGGGAGAAAGGCCGGGGCCCCGGCGGGGAGCCAACGGCGCAGACAGCTGGCGGCATGATGCGCGTTTGCGGAGCCGGGGCCACCGCGCGCGGGCCGGCTCCGCCACGCGGAGACGCGCGTGGCCGATCCGCAGCGCGCGACGGAGCCACGGCAGGGGCGCCAACCCCGGTCGGCCGGTTGGATCTGTGTCTCGTGTTGATCTGGGCTGCTCGGCCTGTGATCGCACCAAGGCGGCGGAGCCTGGTCTGCGTCTGGTTCTCATGATGTGCTACACAAGGACCGGCCGGCCACACACGCACACGCACACGCACACACACACACACACACACACACATCACACACACACACCACCACACCACGGACACAGGACAACCCGAACCCGAACGCGTGAAAACCGAACAGCGCCGAACCAGACCTCCGAACAGCCCGAACCCGAACAGCGCGAACGCCGAACCCCAAAGGGAACAACCAAAGCCGAACCCGAACAACGCGAACCGTTTGCTGGTGATAGTCTGCTGCGAACAACCGCGAACCCGAACAGCGCAACTGGTGTGTCCGAAACAAGGCAACCCCCGAGGCCGCACCACCGGCGGCGGCGAGGGGCCCAAGCAGCCCACCCAGGACCACCAGCCAAACCGGCGCGCCGGCCGCCCGAAAGGCCACGCCAACAGGCGGCCGCCGGCAGGCGGCCACCAGCGGGGCCGGGGGGCAGGCCCGGCCAACGCGCGGCCGCAACCGCACCGCCAAAAAGCAGCCGACAGACACCAAGCGAGGGCGGGCGAAGCGACACGCGCCCCGGCCACCACCGGACAGGCGCGAAGCGCCGGGCAGGGGCAGCGCCGGCGGAAAGGAAGCCACCGGGCACGGGCCTGCACGCGGGGAACGGCACCCGGGCCGCCGGCGGCGGGGAAAGAGGGAGGGACCACGGCCAGGGCCAGGCGGGGCAAACGCGACCACCAGGGGCCTCGGCACAGGGCGCGGAGGGAGACCGCGGACCGACCCAGCACCGCCGCAGCCGCGGGAGGCCCGGCCTCCAACAGGCCCAGGGAAAGCAGGCGCCAAGCACCACGCGGGCAGCCGAGGGGAGACACGCGCCACCACGGCAGCGAACGCACGCCGGAAAGCGGCGGGAGAGGCCAGCCGCCACACCCCCAGAAGGCGGGGCAGGAGGCAGGAGGACAGGCAGCAGCACCTCGCAAGGGCCAACGGCACACGCAGAACGCGGGCAGGACACGCGCCGCACCGCCAAGACCCGCGGGACAGAAGCGGCCGGCAGGAAGGACCCCGACACCAGGGCGCCGCCCAGGCCACACCAGGGGAGAACAGGGGGAAACCACCGGACAAGGCGCCGAGCCGGACGCGCCAGCCACGGCAGCGCGGGACACACAGGAGGGCCCACCGGGGGCGCGCCAGCAGGCAGCCAACGGGCACCCCGGGGCCGGCGGGCAGCGGCCCAACAGGCAGAGGGCAACGCGCACCGCCACACGCGCGACCCGGCCCCCGCGCCACTGGCCGCCGGACGCGCCGGCCCGGGCGCCGGGAACGCCGGGGCCCAGCTAGGAGCACAAGGGCCACGGAGACCCGGCGGACCACCGGGACGGGGCGGGCGGGGGGAACCCGGTGCCGCCTACCGGAGCCCGCGGAGGGAAAAGTGGGGCCACAGAAGGATGGGGCAGAGGGGACGGGCCGGGAGGCCCGGCGGACGCAACCCGTGGCGGCCGCGGACGACACCACAGCGGAGAGGGGACAACCGAGGCGAACCGGGGCAGACACCGGGCCCAGGACACGGGGACGCAGGGCGCCGAACCGTCGGCAAGCGAGGACAGGCGAGGCAACCCCCTGTGGGGGAGACGAGAGAAGAGAGAGAGAGGAGAGAGAGATGAGAGAGAGAGAGAGAGAGAGAGAGAGTACCAAGGCGGGGAGAGAGTAGACCAAGGCGGAGGGAGAGTAAGAGGCGAGAGGAGAGAGAGAGGACCAAGAGCGGAGAGAGAGAGAGAAGAGAGAGAGAGAGAGAGAAAAGGCAGGGGCCCAACGCGGGCGGGAACGCAGGACCCTGGGGAGGCCCAAGCGGGCCCGGAACCACGGCGCCCAACACCAGGGAGAGAGGAGGTGAGAAGGGAAGCAGGGGCACCAAAGGCAAGGGGGCAGCCGGAGGAGCAACGACGCGCACACGCGGGGGAAGGCAAGGCGGCAAAACAGAGAGAAGAAGCGGGAGGGAAAGGAAAAAAACAACGAAAGGAGAACAACAGGGGAGAAGAGAAGACAACGAGGGGGGGAGACACAGAGCAGAGAAAAGAAGCCAAAGCCGAGTAACGGGGAGGCGGCGGGAGAAGACGGAGAGGCACCGGCGCCCCAAGAGGGGGGGAAATCAAAAAGAACCGCAGAGCGGGGAGAGGGGGGAAGGAGAGAACCCCACGGGAAGGGAGCGCCACAACACAAGAGGGAGACAGGCGGCGGGAAGGAGGGAGCGGAGGCAAGCAACCACGGGCAACGCCCGCGGCGCGCAAGAAAAACAAGGCGGAAGACGGGGAGGGAGCAAGGAAAGGCAAGAAGAGAGAAACAAGGGGGTGGAGGCAAGGGGGACAGGAAGCGAAAAAAGAAAGTGGGGGAGGAGAAGGAACCACACGACGGGAAAAGAGAAAGAGAGGGGAAAACAAGAGGAGAGAGGAAGGGAGAGAGGGGAAAAACCAAGGACAGAGAGAAGGGCAACGAGGGGCGAAAATGCGGGGGGAAAGCGGCGGCGGAAAGAACGGGCAGAAGCAAGGCGCGCGCGGCGGGGGGGAGAGGGGCGAAAAAAAAGCACACCAGGTGAGGCGGAGGGGAGCGAAAACAACCAGAGCAAGACATACCGGGAGGAAGGAGGAAGGGGAAGAGGAGGGCGAGAGGGCAGGGGAGGAACAGAGGCCGAGGGAGGAAAGGGAAGGGCAAAAGAGGGGAGGAGGGCGCGGGGGACAACCAAAAGAGGGCACAGGGGAAGAGGGAAGGGAAAAGAAAACGTAAAAGAGGGGGGCGTGGCCGAGAGGCGGAAACGAAGCCAGAAGGAAGAAGACAAAGGAGGAAACAGCGGAGGGGGAAGGAGGGAAGAGGGGCCAAGGCGGGGGGAGGGGGAGGAAAAAAACGCAAGGGAAAACGGAGGAAAAAGCAGAGAGGACAAGGAGGAGGGAAGAAGAAAGGACAACGCGGAGGCAGTGGGAAGAAATGAAGAGGAAAGAGGGCAAGGAAAATGAGGAGGGGAACACAGAGGACGTGGAAGGAGGAAGAAAAGGAAAAGGGCCAGGGGGCCGGAGAAGGCAGCGGAAGGAGACGGGCCAAGAAAGAAAGGGGGAAAGAAAGAGCAAGAAGAGGGAAGGAACAGCAAGAGGGGGGGGCGAAAAGGCCGGGGAAACAAACAGGAAGACCGAAATGAAGGAAAGGGCAGACAGAAACGAACGAGTGGAAGAAGCAGGGGGAAAGAAAACAAGAGAAGTGGGGAACCACGGAAAAAACAGGCCCAAGAAAAGGAGAGAGGCGGCCACAGGGCCCAAGAGAGAGACGCCGAACAACGGCAAAAGGGGAAAGAGGGCAGGCAACAAGGACGGAGAAGAAGGCGACCAGAGAGGAGAAGTAGAAGAGGAGGAGGAAGGAGGAGGGCAACAACGGGGAAGAGAGGAAGCAGCCCCGGCAGGAGAGGGTGAAGGCGCGGCAAAACAAGGAGAGGCAGCGGAGAAAAAAACCAAAGCAGACGCAGGGGCTAACCAGGAACCACAGCAGGCAAGTGGAGGAGGCGGGGGCCAATAAAAGCGGAGGGAGATGAAAGGAGGAAGAAGGGGGCAGGAGAGGGGCGCAACCACCGGGGATAAGGGAACGCCGAGAGGAAGGGGCGGCGGGCAAAAGAGGGAAGACAAGCTGGCAACGGCGGAGGCAGGAGCGAAGGAGGGGGAGAAAACCACGTGGGAGAGGAAAAAGAAGGAGGAGTAGAGGACAGGAGGGAGAGGCGGGACGCGCCGGAAGGAGAGGGGAAGGCGAGCGTGGAAAGGAGGAAGAAGGAGAAGGAGAAACACAGTGAGGCAGTCGGGAAGGAGGCGGGGGGCAGGGGAGGGGGCGGCCAAAGAACCCAGCACAAGGAGGGAAGGAGGACGGGAGGGCGGGTGATGGGAGGAGAAGGCGGGAAAGAACAAGGGGGAAGGAAGCAGGCAGCCAGGGGAGACCAGGGAGGAACAGAAAAAGAAGGAAGAAGGGCAAGACAAAGTGACAGGGGAGACCAGAGGAAAGAAGAGGCAGAGAAGCACCAGCCGGAGGGGGAAAGGGCAGAACAAGGGACACACAGCGGCAGGCCAGACCACGACAACGAGAGGCAACAAAAGAGAGGAGTGCAGCGGGAGGGGCGAGGGAAACGGAAAAGACCGGGGGAAGCGCACAGAGAAAAACGAGGGGGGAGAAGCCGGGAAGGTGGAGACAAAACGAGAAGGGCACCAGGATCAGAGGAGAGGGCGCAAAGAGCGGCCGAAAGGGGCGGGCCGGAAGAATAGAATAACAGTGGGGGACCAAAAAAAGAGGGGAAGTAGAGAGGCAAATAACAGACGGCAAAAGCAACGAGGAAACGGAAAAAGAACGACGAGGGGGCACAAGAGAGAAGGCATGGAGAGAGGGAAGGCGGCGCCGCAAAAAAGAGGGAAACAAAGGTGACGGCGGACAGGGAGAAGGGCAGGAAAGATGCCGCAGACAGAAAGGCGGGGAGGAAGGCACGGGAGGGAGGAGGGCCGGAGAAGGAGGGAAGAAGAACAAAGACAAGAGGGGCAGGGCATGGCAGACGCAACCCCAAGGGGGGAGAAAGGCAAGACGGAACGCAAAAAAGCGTGAGGGACGGGGCAGGAAAAACCAGAGATGTCGCAGATTGAAAGAGCTTGCTGTTGGGAAAGATCACCCGACTGTCATTTCCTGTGACTTGGCCCTCGATGAGAAGGTAATTCAGCTACTGGATGCTCGGCCTGACTTAAAAGGCAGAATCGTTCCCAGATTGGGAGAGCTACATGTCGTCATGGCTGCACTGAGAGGTCTGGGTGCATCCATAGATCTGGCATAGACGATGCTTGGATGGAAGCCGATGTGTATGGATCTGCAACCACAAGACAGATTCTGAAATGCACCATTACAAACGCTCACTTCAAGCTCACATATACTCATATGTGGCACTCTCTGAAATGGCAATAGAATAATTCTTCAAGGACAATCCGCATCTCAAGGAAGTCTGCATTGTTGCAATGGATAGAGTTCAAACTGCTTGTGGAGAACATGACAAAGCACTGAAAGCTGAATCAGTGCAGCAAGCCAGCAACTGTCTGCTTCCAAGTCATCATCAATGAGAAACTTGTTTGAGAGACTTCAGGAATGGGAGGCCAGCCACTCAAAGAATGCCATGTTCAAGGCCATGATGAACTAGCTCCACAGAGTAGAGGCAATTCAGCATGTTGTTGCAGCATCTCGGAATGCCGACTTAAACCTTCATCTTCAAGCTGGTGAAAAACTCAGCAAGATATTTTTTGCCATGGACAGAATCAAGTAAAAGAGGCTCTGGCCAAGGTACATATCTGACTTGTATGCACTTAAGACCAGCCATCCAGAGACCTGGAGGGAGCTCGAAGCAGGCAATATTTCGTCCACCAAGAATACTATCCCATTTGTATCGATCGGAGCGGACCACACTGTTGACCATCTGAACAGGTTGCTCAAGGTTCACTCTGGTCTGATTGGCATATCAAATAATGCAAATGCCA
>CM068953.1:183631867-183644839 GCA_035128595.1 Eptatretus atami | reverse complement strand
GCCTATCACCAAACCACGCCATCCTCACCACCTCCCAGCAACGTCAACATCTCCACACCACAAACATCGCCTCACCTTCGTCTCCGAAACGACGCCATCTTTGCGCCAGCCGCGGCGAGTCCGCATCGAGCGGCGTCGCTGCAGGCCGACGCGGGACGTTTGCTCGTCGGATCAAGCTTGGTGATCTCGCGCACGTCCGCTTTCCGCGCCAGAGGTCAGAGGTCAGAGGCGATCGGATCGAGAGGCTTGTGATCTCGCGCACGTCCGCTCTTCGCGCAGAGGTCAGAGGTTCGAGGGTCGGAGGCCAAACGCGTCTCACCAGCCCTTATAAGGCACGAGCAGAGCGCCAAGCTCGCGTTCGAGTTGGCGTACGCAGTCGAGTGATGATCGCGTCGGTCTGAGTCAGTCTGGGCGGTCGGGAGGGGAGAAGCCAGAAGCCAAGGAGCTGCGTGGAAGTCTGGGCTCGTGGCGGAGTCGGGGCTTGGAGCTTGCAGTCGGTGGAGAGTCCGGGCGTCGCGAAGGAGACGCGAGCTGGAGGCGCAGCCTTGCCTGCTGTGTCACGCGAACCGCGCGTTCGTGTTGGAGAGCCGGAGAGAGCTCGCCAGCCAGCGACAGGCGGTCCGAAGTGATCGGGCTTCGGCGCAGTTCGAGCATCACTAGGACGGACGCGGTTCTTACAGAGCATCAACTCTAAGAGAGCAAAGCCGTTCGGTCCTCTCAAACGAGATTGCCGACTGAGACCGAATCACCCGGCCGCTTGGCAAGGCCCGAGCTCGACCGCGGCCTATGCTGCTGCCGTGGAAGGCATCGCGGGTCGCCAAGCGCTTCTTGTGGAGAGAGCCGGAGAGAGCTCGCCTGCCACAGAAGAGCCCGAGCTCGACCGCGGCTACGCTAGCTGCTGTGGGGACGGGACGTCGCGGGTCGCCCAAGCCAGACACCACGGGGTGCAGGTAACTGCAACGGTCTCGTGGACTCGTCGGTCTGCCAAGTCCCACCCATAAAGACCCAAGAGTCCAGTCTGACCCATTGCCTTTGATGGGGTCTTTTTCCCTGCTTTTCTTTTTCGAATGAATGTTGTGGCGCGAGTCCCGTAAGTAAACTGTGTAAGTGACTGATACATTAATAATTACTTATAGCGTGTTGTAGCGCTTTGTCTTGCCCACGTGCCCTGCCGCATCATTGCTTGTTCTCTATACGTGCATGTTGGTGTTTTTGAATGACTGCATGATTGTTCCTGCATACGTAGAGTAATAAATGTGCTGTTTAATGTAAACCTGTTCGTTGCGTCCATGCCCCCATTAAATGCCATCTTGTATTGCGGAATATTAGTTGGCTTTTAAATAGCCGGTAAAGTGATCGGGTCCAACGGACTGCGCGATATTACCCGCTCGGTTATCCCAAAAGGAAGCGGGCTGCTTAAGCGGCTCGTTTCCAAGCGTCCCGTTGAGGTACAACCTCTCGGTAACCTACCTGCCGAGATAATTAGGTAAATCGAAGATTTGGCGATCGGACCCTGTAGCGCCGGGTAGGTACGACAAGGTTGTGTGGGATTTAACCCATCCGTGACTGTTTCTGACGCCATTGCAGAAGTCACGACTGGATTGTCCTTCGTGTGGCGAACCGGCTGCTATGGTGAAACGCGGTCGTTCGCACGCGCGGCGCGTGATCTACAACAATATTAACGCAGCGGTACTTCAATGTGCGTGATTACTTTTGGTTCATTTTCCCACAATTTTACTGAACTGCGACTATCAATTTTTTTGCAGATGTGCCAACGTTACATTAAAATCCCATTGTTCGTGGTATTGGTACAGCTGTTTTCACACGATTGTTTGTTTTTTTCCATGTTTCGCTCATTTAAGCGTCATAATCATAATCATGGTAACCCCACCTGCACCCTCAACTATATTTTTATTTTCCTCTCTTTTCCTCACTCGTCCCTTCCGCTCCCCTCTCAGAAAATGCAAGCAGTCTCCTTCCACACTTGTCTGTGTGTGCTGATGTGTGTGACACACATGTCTTCTCTTCTTTCTCTCTCTGTCTCTCTCTCTCTTCTACTCTTCTCTCTCTCTCTCTCTATTCTCACACACACACCTCCCTCCTCATGAGCTGTCGCTTGCTACCACCCTCCCTCACCCACTCTTTCCTTTCTGCCTCCCATTCCACTCTCACCCTTCACCTGTCCACTCTCTTCTTCTCCCTCCTCTTTCTCCCCACCTTTCTTGACCCGTCAGCGAGGACGTGGTTGTATTTGTCTGTATATATATATGACCGGCGCCGCGAGGAGAGTGTGCAAGGCCAATCGGCCATTTTGGGTTAATGCCATATAGCCTTTTAACCCTTCCCTTCATCCGAGCCTCATATCATTTAAAAAATAGTCGTTACATCGCTCTCACCGACCCGGCCCATATATATAAATTAGTATTTATTATTATGTATAATCATTTATTTCTTTTGACTTTAAATTTTGAACTAAATGCGACTCTTCATGCAGAATTTTTTTTAATGATCGATGTAATATAATATATATATATATATAATATATAATATATATATATATAATATATATATACTATATAATATACAATTATACATGTACAATTACTTTCTATTTTCGCCTATTGCCGAGTGTCATATAATAATATTTTTCTCTAAACCGTTAGCCTTTTGATGCGAGTCTTTATCTCTCTCCTTTCGAATGAATGTTGTGGCGCCGAGTCCCGTAAGTAAAACTGTGTAAGTGACTGTACATTAATAATTATTACTTATAGACGGTTGTAGCGCTTTGTCTTGCCCACGTGCCATGCCGCATTCATTGCTTGTTCTCTATACGTGCATGTTGGTGTTTTTGAATGACTGCATGATTGTTCCTGCAGGCGTTCCGAACAGTACGGTGGGTTTTCTCCACCACACCTTTGTCATGTACCCTACCCGCGCTACCAGGGTCTATCTGCCATCTTCGATTTACTAATTATTCGGCAGTTAGACGTTCCGAGGGTTGTCCTCACGTGGACGTTGGAACGAAGCCGTTAGCAGCCGCTCCTTTATGGGTAACGAGCGGGGGTATATCGCGCAGTCGTTGACCCGATACTTTACCGGCTATTTTAAAAGCACTATATTCCGCATTACAGTGGATTTTCAATGGGGATGGACGCAACGACGGTTTAATTAAACCAGACATTTATTTACTCTCGTATGCAAGGACAATATTGCGTCATTCAAAACAACCACTGGACGTTATGAGAAAGCATGAATGCGGCCATGGCACAGTGGGCAAGAAAGCGCTTACAACCGTCTATAAGTAATATTTTAATGTCAGTCACTTACAGTTTTATACGGGCTCCGGCCACCATTCATTCGAAAGAAAGCAGGAAAGCCCCATCAGGCTGTGGTCGAGACCTTTTGGGTCTTTTGGTGTGGGATTGGCAGACGATCGAGTCACGGCCGTTGAGGTTACTTGCCCTCGTCGGTGTCTGGCATTGGGGCGAACCCGCGACGTCCGTCCCACGCGCTAGGGTAGCGCGGTCGAGCCGGGACTTCCGGTTTGGCAGGCGAGCTCTTTCGGCTCTCTCACCGACGCGCTTGGGCGACCCGCGATGGCTCCTTCCCGGGCTCAGCATAGCCGCGTTTGCGAGCTCTGGGCCTTTGCAAGCGGGCCGGGTGATTCGGTCAGTCGGCAACTCGTTGGAGGACGACGGGCTTTGCTTCTTAGATGTTTGTGCTCTGTAGACCGTCCGTCTGAGTGCATGCTTCGAACTGGCGAAGCCGATCACTCGGCGCTGTTGTGGCTTGGCGGCTCTTCCGGCTTCACACGAGCGCGGTTCGGTGAAGCATGGAAGGCGGCCTCAGCTCGGTTCTTCGCGACGCCGGGACCTTCCCGATGCAAGTCGTCCGACTCCGCCACCGAGCAGATTCACGAAGGATCCTTGGTTCTGGTTCTCCCGACTCCCGACCTCTCCAGACTGATTCGACGACGTCAACTGACTCGACCCAAACTCGAACGCGAGCTTGGCGCTCTGTTCGTCCTTTTCTGGACTAGGTGGCGCGGTTTGGCCTCCGACCTCGCTCTTGATTCTGAGCGGAAGCGGCGTGGCGAGTCACCAGCCTCTCATCGCGTCGCTCTGACCTCGACTCTGCGCGGAATGACGGCGCGAGCCATCCAAGCTTGATACCGACGGAGACCGTCCCAGCGTCGGCCTGCGCGACGCCGCTCGATGCGGATCGCGCGGCTGGCGCAAAGTGGCGTCGTTTCGGGCGAAGGTGAGGCGCATGTTTGTTGGTGTTGGATGATGTGGGTTTGCTGGCGGTGGTGGGATGCGTGGTTTGCGTGGGGCAGGTGTGGTTGTGGTGGTGGAGGGGTTGGTTGAGCGGTTGTTGAGAGCGATGTTGGTGGTGGTTTGTGGGTTGTTGTAGGGTTGTGAGAAAGATGTGGTGGTGGACGTGTATGGTTAGGTCAATCTGTTGACTGAATGTGAAAAAGTAGGATACGGCTACTCAAAGTCACAGCCCGGTTCATGATATTCCTTTACAGGTGGGGATCTATCTGGAGGATTATCGGCCTAACTAATTTCGGGGACTTATGTGTGTTCTGTCATTTTCCACAGCGTCTATTCATTGATTTTTGGACTCGATGGCCAGAATCAAGAAATGCCAAATACCAAGATCTCAAGATGAAGTGAAGATTGGGAGTGAATAATGCCAAGTTGCACCAGTGATGACGGATCCAGAGATATTAAACTTAACCCTGGGAATTCCCAACACCAAATCAGTTTTGACATCTGTGTCAGACCGATTTGATGATTTGAAACATCTGGGTTTTTTACATTTGAAGTTTATTTAGGATTAATCTAATTGTGGAACTGTGGAGGAATCTATGATTTTTTCTTTTGGAGGTTTTTAATGTGTTTAACTTTATCTTGTTTTCTTTCAATGTTCTAGTTTGTTCTGCTTTCTTATTTATGTTTTTGTTGTTTTACACTTGAACAACTTTTGATGTTTCCTTATGTTCTTGCTCTTTCTTTCGATCATTTATTTATTGGAAAATATAATTTGCTGCATTGTTAAAGGTCGGGAATATTCCATTTCTTATCATTAAAGTAGATGTGTTCATAATCTTTCTTTAATATTTAAACATTCTTATTAATTATAAGGTTGTAATTTCTTCTTCATATACTTGTTCTCTACTTTTCATACATTTGTGTGAGTTTGTTCTCAACATCCCAAAACCGAATTGATAGATTCTTTAACTCATTCACTCATGTTATAATTTGTGTCTTCTTTGGTTAGTATCTAATATCCAAGATCACAGATTTTATTTCTTTATCATTTACTGGAATATTTTGTTGTCAAGAGAGACTCGTTCATATTTGGCTTATTCCTCTTGCTATTGTTTCTCTACTGAATTGTGGTATCTTCACCTGCTATTTCCTTGTGCTTGCTCTGGTTGTTTTTGTCATACGAATACATGGTGTGTTTATTAATTTTTTTTACATTTTTCCTTTTTCTTATTCAGAACTTGATTTATTGAAGGTTTTTACAGGCAGATTCACACTGATTATATATGTTGCCATTTATAAGTGTAATTGTTTTATATAAAAAGAATTTTTAATTTTATCTTGTTTCCAACATTATTTTATTTTTTTCCTTTGTGCTTCTTTATCCCAATTCCTTTTCTAATATGTCTGAAACATTGTCTCTCCAATTATTATTTATATGAATTTACTTGATAATATATAGTATTGCATTGTTTCTTATTGGCGCCGAGGGAGTTGAAAGTGTGATTGACGAGCTATACAAATTACAGAGAATGTCTCTCTTGTGTAAAGTTATCTACATTTGGTTTTCTCTTTAACACATCATCAGGAATATCGCAGGCTTCATATGTCCAATGTGTTGCTGTTGATCGCTATGCTTGCTGGTATAGTATTTCGGTCTTCTATGGTATATGCCTCCAATTGGAGACCCTGTTGTCGAGTCTGCAGTGCCGAACGACTCACTGTGTTGATTCCGGTTGTTTTCTAGAGTTTTCTCTGCCAGTACTCCGTTAGATCAGCCTTGGTTGTCATGGACCAAAATCGGACTTGTAATGTGGTTTGATTCTGTTCATCTTTGACTTGTATTGGATGGTGCTTTCTTGACCATCGTTTGTTCTTTGGTTGTGCCTTGAGTTTGCTTGTATGTATCAAAAGATATTCATGGTCGAAGCTTGGTCAGGGATCATCCCTATCATTTGAACATCTTGGGTCCTTCACTGTCACGACATTGTGTGTTTTTGGTCATTTTTTGGAAAATACTTCTCCGACTTGGGACCTTAGGTGAGAGTACTGCCTCATTACGTCGCGGGTGTTGTTCATGTGTGTGGATCAGTCAATTTTGGTTAAGACGGTTCCTTGTTGGCACTTTCTCAAGTTTGTGGATTAGCTTCGACTTGTAGGTTGCTGAGTAGCTACCCGGTTTGGTGCAACAGGGCCCTCGTTGTTCAGTGATTCAAAGTTTCCAATGCATCCTTTGGTTGGATCTGTGGGATCTGGAGGTATATTCGTCTATACAAATCTTGGTTTGTTTTGATTCTGTTTGTCCCTGATCTTGGATTGTAGTGTACCTGTATTGGAATGTACATTCTTCTTTCTTTTCATGGGCCCATAGGTGACTCCATTGATCCATTTAGCAACAATCTTATAGGTTTGTCCCGTCTTATCAATGTCGTCTTTGTTCGGTAAATTTTTTCTGGACATAAGGTGGGTGACCCTTGAAGAGTGGTTACCCTACTTCAAATGGGTTGTATGATAAGTATGCAGCTTGATTCGGTCTTGCATTGTGTTCGCTGGCGACACTTGAGAAGCCTTGGTGTTCGGTGTCTTTCTTCGACCACTGTCCCCCTTAAACTTCGCGGAGGCGTGACGTTAGGTGGCAGCAAGAAGATGCTGTCTGGCTTTTGTTATTTATATGCATCAGCAAGAGTGAAATTGGACCTGTTAGATGGTCACCCGTGTGGTTCCGTCGATCGATCCAAATGGTATAGTATTCTTGGTGGACGAAAATTTGCTGTTTGAGTCCTCAGGTCTTGGATGGCTGGTTTAGTGCATACAGTCAGTATTGTACCGTTGGCCGAGCTTTTTACTTTGATTCTGTCCATGGCAAAAATATCTTGTGAGTTTTTTCACCCGCTGAGCTGAGGTTTTAAGTCGGCTCCGGATGCTATGAACTGCTGATTGCCTTACTTGTGGGTAGGTTCTATGGCCTTGAAATGGCATCTTTGAGTGGTGGCTTCATTCCTGAAGTTTCTCAAAACGTTCTCATTGATTGATGACTTGGGGCAGAAGTTTGCATGGCTTGCTGCACTGAATTTCGCTTTCCGTGCTTTGTCATGTTCACAAGCGTTGAACTTTATCTTTGCACAATGCGACTTCTTTGAGTAGATGCGGTTGTCTTTGAGAATTTTATCTATTGCATTTTCAGAGGGGGAGGGGGAAGTGGCAATATGAGTATATGTGAGCTTGAGTGAGCGTTTTATTGGGTGCATTCAGAAATCTGTCTTGTGGTTAGCAGATCCATAAATCGGCTTTCCTCCAAACATTGTCTATGCGAGTTCTCTTGGTGACCTGCCTCATCAGTGGGCCATGACGATGTCTCCCAATTGGGAGTTCTGTGTTTAGTAGGCCGGAGGATCCAGTAGTGATTAATTTCATCGGGGCAGTCCGGAAATGGACGGTCGGGTGTCTTTCCAGCCAAGCTTTTTCTCTGGGCATTGTTTAAAGTCATTGCGTTTGACATATGTGTACCTCAGGCCAAAGCGGCAGAGCTCGATCTGCGTACGAAACGGGACGTTGTTGGAAGGAGAGAGTTGTAGCCGCCACCAACGGGTTATGTAAGATTCTTTCTGTGTTCTGCTTCTGCGAGAGAGCCACGTAGACATCAGTGTGTCGTGGTTAGTGTTTTCACCCCCCGTCTTTTGCTGTGACTCAACCATTACTTATTAGGGACCGATGCCCGACCCGGTTTGGTTGTTACAGGTTATTCTTTGTATGTGTGGAGCTCAGTCAGCTTTCGTTGTTCTGTATCTGTGGGGTGGCGTATGTCTCTCCGACCTTCTGCTTCTGACCTACTTAATTGGTTCATGAGTTGTGTCTTTGCATTAGGAGTTCTCATCAAGTCAATTTGTGGCCAAAGACCGGGAGTGTCTCCTGGAATTGGTGGAAAAATACAGTCCTGGATAGTGTTGGTATTTTTACAGTTTGCATCGATGTTCAAGATCAGATCGCTGTATGGAACGCGTACCCTGTGCATTTGAAAGTCTACATCTTTTTATTCCTTGTGTCATGGTGGACGGTGGCCTGATTCTTTGGATTTTCCCTTTGACATTCGCGACGGATAGACGCGATTCGAGTCCCCGTGGTTTGTCATGCCTGCTCCTAGATTGAGGCCGTAATGGGGTTTGGTTTCAGTTATGATTTGTCAACACTTTGTCCGTGTTCTGATTGATCTCTTTCCATGGGCCAAGCATTTCACGTACCGTGTCCTTTAGTCTCCGGGGGACGTCCTGTTCATGCTGGAATTTTATAAGGCCGGATTAGTGGTGGCGGCCGTGTTCGGGGCTTGTGGTGGGCGGCCCCTTCTTGTAGTTTTTATTCAACCTAAATTTGCCGGATGTATTTTTTTTCCATAAGGGAACTTTAAAGTAGTCTACTTAAACTGTGGATAAAATTAACCTGTATTAAACTTTTTTGGCTTTCGTCTAGCGAAATTCGCGTGGTGCAGAATCTCCCCCGAGTGTACACTTCACTAGACATGACAAGGTTGGTTATGCGATGTGCTTCATGGTTGGACGCGCGGTTGTACTATTTTTTTTGAAGGATCTTTACCGTGTTAGGGCTGGGCCGGATAATTTGCCAAGTGTCATCATTGGAAAAGTGGATTAGGTATATCCTTTCGGTCACTGAAAAGTATGTATATCAGCCGCGTTTAATATTTAAGTATTACTTACAACGGTCTCATGTATTGGTGGGGGGGGGCCCGACCGCAATTTTAATTTTCAGGTGCATTCAAGGCCGCTAGCATGCATGGACTCGGAAACCAAGTTTGTTTTTCCTGTTTATTTTTTTTAGTTGGTATTTTATTTTTTATCGGGAACTTTTGCAAATCCAATTTTTTTCGGGGAGCATTGTGGTGGGCGGCCCCTTTGGTGGGCGACTGTTCGCCGGACTCTGACATGCTTATTACGGCCTGTGTTATTTTTCATTTGTGGTCTTGTGGAGAAGTTCTCTGACTTTTCGAAGTGCTGCTTTGTTTATGTCTTATGGTCATTGTATTCGTATTTGTATTGTAGCCATTGACCTATTTCTCGATGTTCAGGTGAATAGAGATTGAAGATTTCCGTCTGTTTCTTTTTGAGCACTACCTTACATGCGGTTGTTTGTAAGTTCTTTATTTCAGAATTTTTATTTGACGTGGGTAATGATTATTTAAGGCTTCTTTACACCTAGGAGGTTAACATAGTTGTTCCCCGATGTATCTTAGGAGTTTGGTTTGTGTTGGTTTGGAATCTACAATTTGGTCGTTAATTAACTCAACTTTGTGTCATTGTGCCTTTATCTTTCTCTTTGGTGTCGTGATCTCACAGACATTGGAGATGTTTCGTCCAGAAGATGTTGGTAATTTACGTCATTGTGTGCATCATTGCATATAGAGTGTTCATGGTCATACAGGGTTCTGAGCATCAACGCTTCTCTTCGCGGATTGCCCCACTGTCACTCTGTAAAGGTAATAGGTTGCCCTAAGTCCTATGGCAATAAGACAAGCCTTTTGTCATGGGGTCTTGTGGATGACGGGTGATGGTGTGGAGGAGCTTGAGACTCAGACATCTTCGGCATTTTTCTCTTTACTGGCCTTTGGCGTATGCGACTTGATGTAGTTGACCTTGATCATAAACGAACCTGGAACGAATTTTGGTCCTTGTTAGTTGGTTGGAATGCTGTTAGGGTCGCCGCTTTCTTTTGCAAGTTTGTGATCCCCTCAAGTTGTTTTTTATTGTCTATCCTCTGTAAGTGGCTCGCTGTATTGTCTCTATACGCGAAGATCGGACTTTTGGTTGCCAAGGACTTTCGGGATTGTTGGCAGAATTTTGACCGTTCTGTTTTGTCTTTTCTGGCATGATTCCTTGCCATCGTGGACTTATCATATGGTTGTTTGTCTGCATATAAATAATCGTCGTCTGATGTCAATTATCAAGTTTGTAAGCCTATAATCGGGCTGTGCTATGTTTAGGCTATGGGCAATATTTCCATTGCAGTGGAAAACAACATCTTTTTTCTTTCTATTTTTGCTAATTATGTGATTTATGGAGTTGGGGTATTGCTCGCTGATTGACTTTATTTAGATCATTCGTACTAGACGTATTACTGTAATAAAGCCGGATTGAGTGGGAAATCACATACGCGGTCATGCCCAGTATAAATGACCTGGACTACTCTGTATTCCCCGGGCAAGCTAACTTCTATTATTTCAGAGTTATAATGGACATATAGTCGTGACTATTCGTTGTGGTGATTTCCTTTCCGGATAATGAGCCACGACATAGGAATATTTAATAACCAATAATAGAGATTAACTGCCCTTATGGACTGCGATTCCACTCTGTAAGGCGAAACTTGGGCTTACTATTACCATAAGAGACTAAATGAAAGGCAATACGCCTCAAGGCCTACACTTACCGAAGGAAGGAGGTGTTGAATGAATTGATGACGAAGGTCCGAAGTAACTGTATGTATCGGATACGAGATGATGTCATGTGCTGAGTGTTGGGACGCGGCGACACCTCCGCGTTTGCAGCCAGCCGTTTTTTTACCCCTTTTTTTTGGGGTTGGCATGGCGTCGCGATGTTGGGTACCTATGTTCCTCCTGTCCTTCCATGCTATAATTTATCCGTTTCTATGAGGTGCCAACTTATGATTTGAACCGCCCTGTTTTTTCATTGCACAGATGGCTTATGTACAACTGTTCATTCCTTGTCATACTTATGGTGTAGTTGGTTGGTCATATAATTTCATTATTTTGGCATCCGATGGATTTTTTTTATTATTAAAATGGATCCATTCCCATTGTTTCATGGACCGACGTAAATGAATTTTTCTATTTATAATCCATTGTTGCATTTTCCGTTTCCTTTCGTTGGTTTTTGTTATTGTTTAGATTTTTTTTAATGATCCAACGGTTTTTCTGACGACCTTCAAAGTTGAATGTTGATCATTTTATTTAAATAGTTTTTAATCTAATTCTATGGTTTTGTCTTCCAATTCAAGAATTCAAAAGGAATCTGATCCGGCTGTTCTCTATTTTGGTTTGGTTTTGTTTGGTTTTATTTTTATCGTAAAGGGCGGTGCCTGTTAATGCACCCTATCTTAACTTATTTACTGGAGGGCTATTGTTCCATTCTCTATATTTTTTTAAAGCTTTGCTTTTTATTTTTCTTCTATATATTGATGTTATTTCTTTTGTTTTTTTTTTTGGTTTTAGGTTTCCGTTGTATTGTTTAGTTTATTGTTTCCCTTGATTTCGTGAATTTTTTATGGAGTTGTGTAGTGATTTGCTATTTGGTACGCGTGTTCATTACCGTTTTGTGTATACGTAGGTTTTGTACGAATTTCCATTGCCTAGAAAGTAGGTTTATGATTTCAATCATTTTATTCATGTTTTTTCATGTGCTTCCATTTTGAAATTAGACTTGAATGTAAATTCTATTTGGGATTTGGCCCTTGCGTTTGTGAATGCTCTGTTAGGTTTCCCGTGCCAGGACGAGATGCCCATTTCATGTTCGGGTTGTGCGCCTTGGTAACGCGGTCTTGAGTGTTTCTGGTGTGGATCGTGCGTGTGTCCGGATGCTAAGTGTCGGAAGGTTCGGTGTGTGTTAGGATGGATTCCAAAGGTCTTCGGGTTGGGTTCCAGGTTATATCTTCTTCCATGTTGCTATTTTCTTGTCGTGGAGGTGTTGGACGGTTTTCTTTGGGCGTTTCGGGGCCCGTCCAGGTCTTGATGTGTTTTTTTTTGTTGCCGGCGTGTTGTGCCGCGAATAATTCTGATGATTTGGCTAGCCTATTGGGGACGATTGGCTGTGGGCTTGCCATGGTAAGGTTGTGTGAGCTTGTGCGGTGTTGTGTGCCGCTCTGTTTTGGTACCTTAACGGTTGCTGGTGGGGCTTCCTTTTCTGCTGTAGATTATTCTGTTGTTTTTTTGGTTACGGCCTTGGTTTGTGGTGATTGGTCGGACGTACTTTTTATCTGAGGTTGTTAACATTGTCGTGTGTTACGTTGTTTTATTGATTCTGTTTGGCCAATGGAATTTTTGTTTTGTCTCGCGCTGTGAGGTTTTGATTTGATGGTAATTGTTTTACATTCCGTTTTTTTTGATTTGTTGTTCGTAGATTTCTATTTTTTTCTTTGTTTTATCTTTTGTTTTATTTTTAGTTGAGCATATTTTGTTTCATTTTCTTAATGTTTTATTTTTAACAATTTCTTTACTTCATATTTTTATTCTTTTTGATGAATACACATTCGATCTTTTTGCCTTGCTATATTAATATTATCATTCTAATTGTGGTGTTGATTATGGTTTGGGTTGTGGGTTTGGGTTGTTGGGTTAATTCTCTTGCAGCTGTTGCTTATTCAGTGTGGTTGATTGATTTTTTGGTTGGATGGTGGCTTGTGGTTCTGTTTGGGTTGGGTGACTGTCGGGTTGTGATTCTGAAGGGTTGTTGGGCGCGTGTTGACGGTTCGTCCTGGTGGTGGTTGTTCTATCAATCTTGTCTTATTTGATAGATTCTGTATCCTTTACATGCACTTTCTATGTTGGTTTCGGTCTGATTATTTAGTATAGTCTAATTATGATTTTTTTAGTCAGATTGACTGTTCCGGTGTAATGAGGTTTATCCTTTCAACCTTCTTTTTTCATGAATCGGCCCAAGTTCTGTCTTCTTTTTTT
>CM068953.1:183559035-183577679 GCA_035128595.1 Eptatretus atami | reverse complement strand
CACTGAAAATCACCCCATAGCATGATGATGCCACCACTACCCAGCAGGCACACAACGTTGTTGCACGTAGTTTGCCGTTCTATCCTGACGTCAGAATTGGGTCAGTGGGAAGTTGTTTTTGCAACACCCATGACGTCGGTTTCAACGTTGTGACAACGTGAAATCTGACGTTGTTGAGCCGTGTGTTCTGGTTGTACTGACGTCAGAATTGGGTCAGTGGGAAGTTGTATTTGAACACCCATGACGTCGGTTTTCAACGTTGTGACAACGTTGAAATCTGACGTTGTGACAACGTTGAAATCTGACGTTGTTGCAGCGTCGTTTCTGGTTGTACCTGACGTCAGAATTGGGTCAGTGGGAAGTGTTATTTGCAACACCCACGACGTCAGATTTCAACGATGTGACAACGTTGAAATCTGACGTCGTTGCAGCGTCGTGTTCTGGTTGTACCTGACATCAGAATTGGGTCAGTGGGAGTTGTATTTGCAACACCCATGACGTCAGATTTCAACGTTGTCACAACATTGAAGCATGACGTTAGTTTTCAACTTTATCACAACGTTCAAAAAATGGAGTTTTTGTTTTTACCCTTTTCTTTGCACGCCAAAGAAACAACATTGCAGTGCATGACACCTTCAGCCTCCAGCTTGATGGAGCCCTCGACCCGTAGGCTGGGCCAGCGGAGCACCGCTGTTCTACCGGTGCCATTATCAAAACATTGAAGTTGTATTGCAACATCATTATACGTTGCACAGTACACATATGACCACAACTTGAAAACAACTGTAATTCATAATCATTTATTATCACGTATCACGCAGAGCATGATTGCGGAAAAATAATACAAGCAGTATTAACAATAATAATATCTTTATTCTACAAAAAGCACACTCAAATACAACGTACAATAAATAATAGTAGATACCATTGCAATTGAGAAACATACACTAAAAATTGGGGAATAAAAAAAATACCACATGGGTAAAGTCGTAAATACCTTTTTGACAAATTCACTTTGTGCAAAGCACAGTTAACAATTCAAATTCAGAAAAGTTCTGCTCCAGAGAGGAACTGTGGAGCTTCTTCTCTCTCAAATATAATTGACTGCACAAAGGCACCTTTAAGTTCAACAACATCATCATGCAGTGTTAGTAAAACTGCTGATAATTCTATGCTTGCATACATTAATGGCCTTTGGAGCATAAAAGGTATTGACCGATAACTTGCATTTATATAAAATGTAATTAAAGTTTTAGCTACTGATGACATACTACCCATTGTTACAAGATTCATAAAAAGCAACCTCAGTAAGAATTATGAGAAACGAAGAACCACATATAAATTTGCTATACGACATAATAGTTGACACTACCAATAGGTAGAAATTCAGCAATGACTGGTTAAAGAGTACAATATGGGTCTACTTGGGAATCAAACACCTTTCTGATAGAATTTCTCCATGATATATATAATTTCGAATATTTTTACTTGTATGTCCACAGCGGGCATCAATAGAATGAGATGCATAAAGACTTAAACAGATGATACTTGACATGATAGGAACAGTGCAAAAATTTATATTAAACTGATTACAATCAGGCAAATCAATGAGACCAAAATATATATCTATGTGTGTTATTCATACAAAGAAAAAATATAAATCTAACATCATTAAGTATGAAACACAATTTGAATGCATCTCACATAAATAAATCCAAAGCACAAAAAATTAATTTGTTGGGTGTTTTCAATCTTAATTTCACAAGAAAATAAAATAACTTCATTTGCATAAAAGTACATGAAAATTTTCCCAATGTAAATATAGGCTGGGTTTCCACCATACAACAATTACAATTAACTATGCTGCAAATTCTGAATAATCAAGGACGTGGACAGCTGGCACAGCGTGTTGCTGTTACTCGTTATTATTACACTAGTACGTGTCCGTACGTGCGTGCCCGTACGTGCAAAAAAAAACAACCTTTCAAACAAATACACAGGCCGTTTCTTCGCTCTCGTAAATGACGACTGGATTGGGGCATGTGTTTATCTAAAAATGCGCATAAGAAATCGAGAAATTATGGGACTACAGTAAGTCATCACTATCCGGAATCCATACGTTGTAACCCGTAATGGGGAACGCGGCTGAGGATCTCTTCCCCATCGGCCACGCCTATGCAGTTGGTTTGGTAATAAATGGCCATAACTTGGGAAGCACTTGTCTGATTAAATCAAACCTTGAAAAGGCACATACTCAGGTCCCCAGCAATATGCTGGCAAGTTTCAATTAGATCGGACCAGTGGTTGTCGAGAAAACAGCAGTCACACTCACACACTACACACACACACACACACACCACACACACACACACACACACACACACACTGCTGGAATTATAGATAGACTAGTACGTGCCCGTAAAAAAAAAAACAATAAAAAACATATATAATAATTAATAAATAAATAAACCACACGGCCGTTTCTTCGCTCTCACGTGCCCATACGTGCGTGACCCGGAAGTTCGATATTATTCGCAGTACGATTATTCCCAATTTATTTTATACCCAATTATTCAATAGCGCCAAGGTATTTTACCTTTTCGCAATGTCGTGGCAGAGAAAAAACAAAAGAGAAAAGGAAGAGAGAGAAAAAATTTTACTTTCCTGGTTCGGAGCATACCAGCACTCTGTGTTCCGAAATTTATACACCGTCTAATGTGAAAACGATCATAACTTGGCCATTGTGTTTATCTTATACATGTGCATAAGAAATCGAGAAATTATTAGAATACACGAAGTCATCACTCTCCGGAAGCCCGTACGTTGTAACCGTAATGGGGAACGCGGCTGAGGTTCCCTTCCCCATCGGCCACGCCCACGCAAACAACGTGTCTTGCCATTGGTTTGGTAAATAAATGGCCATAACTTGGGAAGCACTGTCCGATTAATATTCAAACCTTGAAAAGGCACATCTCAGGTCCCCAGCAAATTACCTGGCAAGTTTCAATTAGATCGGACCAGAGGTTGTCGAGAAACAGCGGTCACACACAACACACACACAGACACAAGCCACACAACACAGAGAGTGCTGTGAATTATAGATAGATGAGGGCTTGTTCCTGCCCGCCACTCCACACGATCAGGGGCATATTTCAAATGTTGTGAGTATGGCAGTGTCCACAGCACCTCCGTTGCCTGTTGGCTGACTGGCCATGCGTACTGTCTGAATAATAAGATTTCCACTTCGTATATATTGGGCTTTATGACATCAAACAAGACTTGCAAATGTGGAATTACGCTCAAGTCATGCACATTATAAAACTGTCATTTAGCAGAATTCATACCTCTGACAAACTGTTATAAAAATTCAGGTTCCGGAAAAGTCTCTTCCCATTCTTTCTACACAAATTGTGTATGTGGACATCACAGCATTGGAACATCACCCTTATTTTAGGAAATTAAAAACAATTTAGTACACCAGTGTTTCGAAAGCGCTGTGTAACAATTTTAAGTTCCACTGCCCTTAAAAAGCCTCAATTAATATTCTTCTTCTATAATCATACAAGTTATTTTCCATGTCTTTTGATAACCATTTACCAAAGGAAAACCAATTGGTGCACCGAAAAACATTGAACAATTCCCTATAGTGACAAACTACCGCAATAAGTCATCAAGTTACAAGCGGCAGTTTGTCGGCGGCCAAAGGGTTAATTTTTAAATGACAAAAACCACATTTTTCGGCGAAAAATAAGACTGACAATTGTTTTACTTTTGCCTTTGGGTTAGGCGCTGACTCGTTAAAATGAGGACATGAAAGAAAGAATATATTTTAAAAAAAAAAAAAATATAATTGAGGCTTTTTTAAGGCAGTTGGACACTTAAATTTGTTACATTGCCGCGTACAAATGCGGTAATTAGTTCGGACCTGAACCGCCGAAGCATTATCCACACAAAAAAATATTCTTAAAGGTTCTGAACCAATTAAACTTTCCAAAGTAATTTTTTACAGAGTTCCTTTTTGCAAGACCGGTTGTTTTTTTTTCACCGCCCGGAAAAATGAATTGATTAATTATTTACCGTCGATTTCTCTGATGATCAGGGCCATATCAGCGACAGCTAAACGTGATAAACGAATGATGAAATCGGGTGTTGGAGGATTCGATCGTCAGATGCACATTCCCGAGTCCAACGCTCGAACCACTTTGAGTGCCCCGAAGGGCCCGGAGAGTTTCATTGACTGTAACTACATAGATTCCAGCACACCAGTAACAGGAACACATCATGGATTCTGTGATCTTTAAAACGTCCAAAAACAAAGCTAAGGACACATAAAATCGATTTATAGATATTATACTTACCAAAATGATCATGGCGGAAGATAATTTAACTAAAAAAGCGGAAGTCTTCTGCAGATTAAAGCGGATTGTGTGCCCACACTCAGAAACAGCTGAAATTCACAAGTTTAACCAAACCTTGAAAAATGGCGGCTCGTGAGCGGAAATAGCAATCGCCAATCAGATGTTCTCCTCCAGTGAAAAGGCAGACACAATCACACGTCACGAGGTGGAAAAGCGGTCACCCTGGTAAACACATGAGGCAGAAAGAAAACAGTTTTGGATAACGAGCTGCGCGCTGCAGCTGTACACGTCGTGATATGGTTGTACAACCAAGCGCCACTATTCCCGACGTCGTGAATCTTCATACTGACGTCGTGTGCCTGCTGGGTATGCTTCACGGTAGGGATGATGTGAGATGGATGATGAGCTGTGCTCAATTTCTGCCAGACGTATTGCTTGCTTTCAGGCCAAATAGTTTCAATTTTCGTCTCAGCAGACCACAGAATCTTTTTCCTCATCCTCTCAGTCTTTTACGTGCCATTTTGCTAACTCCAGGGCATTGCTGTCATGTGCTTTTTTCTCAGGAGTGTCTTCATCTAGCACTCTCCCATAAAGCTGAGATATTGAATTGCTGCAGAGACTGTTGTCCTTCCAGCAGGTTCTCCTATCTCAGCCAAGGAACTCGGTATTTCTGTCAGAGTGTCATTGTGTTTTGGTCACCTCCGTGACCAAGGTCCATCTTGCCGTTGCTAGTTAGTGATGTCAGCTTGATGAGAGGCGCTGGGGTAGTTCATATTGCTTTCCATTTCTAATGATGGGGGCTCACTGTGCTCTTGGGAACTTTCAAACACTTCTAGAAATTGTGATAACCCTTCAGCATCTTGATCCTCACAATTCTATCTCAGAGTTTCTATGGACGTTTTCTTGGACTTTCATGTGAAGTTTCTGCTTGATATGCACTGCCACCATGGGACCTTAATGAAGTGGTGTTTCTTTCATAAATCATGTCATCTATAAATTGGCCACAGCAGACTCAATAAAGTTTGTAGAGGACATTCTCAAGAGATGATTCAAAGGTATGGAATGCACCTGGCTCTTGCTTTGGGGGGGTTTTGGCTTTGTATGTGTTTAGTTTTTTTTTTTTGGTTTCTTTGGTATATTTTTCCTGTTTTAGCTTTGTTTTCTTTTTTTTTTAGCAGCTTCTTGCCTCTGCTACATTGAGAAGTCGAAGAGGCTTAGTGTGTTTGTTTTTTCTGTTCGTCCACATGTGCATCCGTTCCATGGCAAATTGTCTCTTTTTCTTGTGCGAACTGTGATACCATGGACATAGATTTTCCCATCGGTTGTGCTGCCATGTATATGCTTATTAATATAATGGATTATTGATGACATCAGGCTCATGTGGTTTTGGCAAGCCCATGTTGGAAAAAAACGGACAAACGTTGGCCTCTGCATCTCCAAACTCTTCCTGGCAAGAAATTTGAACTTAAGGGCACATTGTCACTTAATACCTTGTGAATAAGTGTGTTCTTTTGCATGATGTACATAGGTTTGGCTTCATTATGGACGTTCATTATTGCATAAAACCAAATGTTTTTTTTTTTGTAATACACTGTGGAGGCTCGTATGAGAAGCTTACCACAGAACATACAACAGAGGGGACAGGAGACAAGGGGTGGAGAGCGAGAAGGAAAATACAGCATGAACAGAGACATTGAGGAGATCTGGGGAAGGGAGAAGGATTGGCGGTACACAGGCGGTAAACATAAGATGGCACTTCAGGGACTTTTATGAAGGGAATTACCCTGAGCCACTGAGGTTGCGTGAATTAGTGTGTGAAGTATGATTTGTTCCGATCAGTTCGAAAATTTTTCTGTCTTGTGGAATTAAATGTTTCCATCCAGAGGAAACCAAAGATTATTTCAACTTCACATGATTCATCAACAAAATTATTCTTCATTCAGCAGCCAGTATCGCCTCTGGTTTCTTAAAAAAATGAGTCATAGTTATCGTTGGCTTCTTCGAGGAACACCCATTCATGTGTAAGTGGGTTTTGCTTAGTTTACCTGCTGGATCTGCTTTTAAGGTGAGATACATTTAGTGGTTCTTTGCAGTGAAATTTCTATTCAAATATTATTCTGTTTTTAGATAGGGTATATTCACTGTTCTTTTTTTTTTTTTTTGCTGAATGTTAACCAACAAGAATATGGACGCGATAAAAATTGATGCGATTGAACCAGATGTCGATTCAACCGGAAAAAGTCCTACGGCGATGGGGGCATGGTGAGCGTTCAGGCAACGATATTGTCCAAGTCTATATCACAACCCTACATGTTGGCGGCCTGAGTATTGGTCGTTTCTGCTTACCATGGAGCAATAGCAGTCCGGGCAGCCAACCTATTGACAGAGCAGCCCTTTACGGAGTCACTGCTCTCCCAATCCGGGCGACAGACTAGAAAAAAGGTTGTACCCAAAAAATTGTTTGTTCACACTGAACACGGTTAGCAACCGCGGTGACGGGTTATCTCTTTTGCCGTCGAAATACAAAGAAAATAAAAACTAAACGGAAATATTATGACTTTTGCAGCCTGATATGCGAACTCTCCAAAGCGAACGATACTGTGGAAGCAGGAACTGGCATTACGGAATGAACTTGATATTTATTGGTATCGCATATTGCAGCACTGAGTGAAACCGATTTAGTGAACCTGCCGTCAATATGTGAAAATACATCCCGTAATATACTTTTTACTGGATGGTTTGCCTCAACAGAAAAACCGGTGCCGGGGTCGTTTTTGCCTACATAATCTCGGATTGCGAAGACCTGTCAGCGTACCAAAAGCAATAAGTTGTAGTCGGTTGATGTCTGTTGTGACTCCCAATCAGCAAAAAGAAGTGCAACTCATCATCAGTCGTGTATTGCCCCCACCATAGACAAATGATGATGTCATGAAGGAGCTTTTTATATCAGCCGATGAATGCTGGGCAAATCCCAAAGGGAACAATTGTCCTCCTTGGTTATTTCAACGCTCGGGTTGGAACAAATCACACAGCATGCCTGAAAACTTGTTCGGCATGGAATTTGGCAAGTAATTCAACCGGTCTTTACTACTATCAAAATGTAAAGAATATGGGGTGGACTATACCAAACCACTATGTTTCAGCTACCTACAGCACCCAACACAGACTGCGATGCAATTGCGTGCTAGCAAAACATTGGCACATGATCGACTGATTTGCAATCGTGTACGAGTCGCGTGATCGCAAAGATGTGCTATCGCAAAATTGGTGGTGCTGAGGGGTCAGACCAATCACGGAATGTTCGAATGATTAAAGATGGTCATCACAAGATCAAAAGTCCAGTTTCATAAAGCAGCTAATTAGAGTTGATGTTTCGACTCTAAGGTCAGCAGAATCCGACACCAGTTTGGCAAGAAAAAGATAAATGTCATGCTTACCGCAAACTCAATAGGATTTCCAAATGGCACAGTGACCAACGATGGACTATCCTGCGTGCGAGCACGCGTCTACAACAACATCTAAGGATTATGCTTTGCGACTGACAACCAGAAAACAACTGTACTGGTTCTCAGATAATCGGTAATTATTCAGAGGATAAATTGACACTATAACGGAAGCTATTTAGAGCATGGCTATCCAGTAACACCAGATCATCGGACAACTTGCAGCTCCAACCTTCCGTCCAAAAGGTGGCCTGGCAAATGAAGCCGCGCTGAGTTGAAGCCAGTGGTGTCCCAAAAAGCGCAAGGAAATACAACAATTGCGGATCGTTAAGACATCTTAGGATTTCTATGATGCTATAAAAATAACCTGTATGGCCCTTCTGACCGTGGTGGTGCCCCCCTGCTATCTCCAGACGGCAGAAAATTGTTATCCAACCACGTGCGAGATCGCTGGCCAGCCACATTTTAACCGGCGCCTCAACAGACCTCGCATGTTGATCAGCGCCAGCATAGACCAACTGCCTCAACAACCTGTGATCAGCATCTTGCGACACTGACACCAACTGAACAACGAATTTGTTGGCTATCATTAGTTAATCAAACGGCAAGTCACACCGCCCTGGTCGGGATGGGATTCCGCTGGGATTTTACCAAAACATGCGTGGCGAAAGTTCTAATCACCATTATGCACAGCCTCTATTGTTCATATTTGTTGGCGGTTACAGGAAGGGGCCGCATACAACTGGAGGGATGTGCCTCAGTGTGTTGACGTGATTCTTCAAATGGAATGCGCAGCTGTTCGGAATGTGGACAATCATAGTGGAAATCCCTCTCGTTTATGCCCCAAAATATAACTAATTCTCAGATACGTCCTCGTAATTTCAAATTTAGCGAAAGTGTTTCGGAGTCGCTAGTGTGGTTTTCGGAGGTCAACCGGATGACCATGGATATTGGTTGCTTCTCAGCTCACCAACTCACGAAGAAGTGGCATCGAGCCCATATTTGGTTATATGCTTTTGTTGAGCCTAACTTAAAGCTTTGCGATACGTTTCACGTTGTTGCTCTATGGCAAATTATCTCAAAACTTGGCCTGCCCACAGGAATTGTCTGTAAGGTGCTACAACCAGCCTACATTGATCGCGAATGCAAGTAGAGTTGTGTGCTGATGGTAAGTTCTTCTGCGGCGTTCAACCTCAGCTGGGGTGAAGCAAGGAGCTGTGGTCTGTGGCCGGCTCATCTTACTTTGTGCTGTTCTTGCACCCATGTTCCAAGGAAGCTCTGTGCAAACAACAATGACCGACGCGTGTTACATAACATTAGAACGGATGGTGGCTTTTCATCTGCGTCGACTCTGCGGCTAACCAAGCCATTGACCGCTTGTCAAGAGATGCTTCTGTTTGCGGATGATGCGGATTATTTCCCATACGAGGAGGCTTACAATCGACTGCATGAATGCTTTCGCAGTTCGCATCTTCTATTCTCCGTCTAACGTCCAGCCACAAAGAAAACGGAAGTCATGATCACCTCCCCAGCGCTCCGCTCTACACCCATCACTCGCCCCCCACCGATCCCCTTTGTCAATGAGAGAAGAGTGAAGAACCACCGAAACTTTCGCTTATTCGGAACGTTATCTTGCTTCGTGCATGGACAGCTTGATATGAAATTGTCAGTCAATGAATCCTCCAAAGCAGTCCCTCCTCTTCTGCCAGGCTCAGAGACGGCGTTTGGAACGGCAGCCACTACCTAAAACTTCGTACCAACATAGCGTCTATCAGGCAGTAGTATTGCACACTGTCTATCCTTATATTGAGAGGGTAGACTTGTGGACTAGTATACAGTAGACACATCCGACAGCCTTGAAGCTTTTCAGCAAAAGATGTCTTGAGAAACATCCTTGAAAACAAATTGGGAAGAAAAAGTTTCCCAGAAATATCGAATTTTCGGCAAAAGCAAAGTGCTGCACATCGAAAAATCATCCAAAAGCGTCATCTGCACGGTCGGTCATTTAAGTCGAGGATGAATGGACGTCGCGTTACCGCATGTCATCTTTTTATGGTGAGCTAGAATCGGGTCCAGAAAGGGTGGGTAACCAAGGAAACGTGTTCAAGGAATGGTTGGGGCCGGTTACTAAGAGAGTGTGATATCCCCGAGTCACATGGGAAGATCTGCCAAGATAATTCGTTCATCAGTGGAGGGGAGAGATTACCAACACCAGGTGTGCCAAAGTTGTAGAAAAGAGCCGGTCGGAGCTATGAGATTTGCTGCAAAAGCTGATTGCGGCGGAAGATCCATCCAAGGCAGCGGAAGCCGGTTCCGTTTGTGGCTCGTCTGCGACCCCGAACTTGTGCAAAACAAGCTGGTCAATCTCTCTCTTGATTTTCAGTGGCAGGGACTGGAAGACTTGTAAAGATACAGGCAACAATGAATGGAGTCAAATACAATTGCTATTACAAAGGGGGTAGACATTTATCCAGGCAAGATATTCCATTTTTGTATTTTTAATTAATTTCCTGAAATTTGAAGAATTTGCTTTTCACTTGCAAGTTGTGGGTTATGAGGTGTAAATAAAGGTGGAAAAAGTCTGATTTGATGCAATTTTATGTTTATGCATGACAGTGAAACTCCAGTTATTGTTGGGATAATCAAATATCATCATCATCGTCATCATCATCATGTGTACTCTACCCAAAGTCAGGTCCTTGGCACATTGTCTTCTCCATATCTCTCTGTCCTGTGCCAGTCTTTTCATTTTCCAATAACTTCTTCAACTTTCGATTCATACAGTATTAATATTCTCTTCCTTCCTCCTCTTTTTCTTTTCCCCTGAAATCTTCCCTCCATAGAATCTCTGACTCATCAATTTCCTCTTAGGATGTGCGCTGCCCAATTCATAATTACATTCAACAAATTTCTTTGTTCATTCACTGGACTCAACACTTCATCATTACCCCACACACAAAGCAAAAAGCTACATTAAGCAATTGGTTCACAATGTCTATCCATCCGTGCATCCGTCCACAAACATCAGTTTATGATCGAGGGACAAATTAATTTCAATTAAATGTTATATTTTGAACAGGAATCGGAAAACGAACGTGCAGTTTTGCAGTACTTTGTCTCTGAATTTGGCCCGATTGTCCAATTGCAGAGAGGAGTGAGATAATTGTTTTACTCTGCCTGTCAGGCAGTCAAACAAAATTGAAAATCATTCCAAATAGGAAACTTACTGTTTTTCAGGGCATCAAAAGGACTCAAACAACAGACACAAATAAGTAATGTAATGTGTTCAATCGGGTGGTGTAAGAGCCACTGTTACAATGGCGGTAAACTTCCAGAATTAATTTTATATACGACCTTTACAATTTTTATTCCATTTCAATTTATTTGTGTACATAAGCACTGTAGAACACAAATCACCTTCATATTGCTTCCAAAAACCTCCATTTTTGGAGTACTTGGAAATGTTATAGGAGGTGGTGGGTAAGTCATCGGTGCTAAACCTCCTGAATTATTTTATACATTTAAAATCATTATTATATTTAAATTTAATTATACACCTAACACTACCTGGGGTAAAGTGTTCTATGAACTCTCTAGTTTGTTCCCTTTTCTGTCCTGTTGATCTTTTCGATTCTCCTCCAAACATGTTTCAGTGCTATTTAACAAGTTGGTCTCCTCTATCCATGAAGTTCAAATGTCACATTCATAAACAATAACACTCCAAATAATGATATTTTCAAGTCACTTCTTATGTTGTTTATTCAGTTTTCCAGTTAACAACCGTCTCTTCATATTAAATTCCATCTTTCCATTTGCTATCCTTCTAATTTCTTTGTACCACTTCCATCTGCAGATATAATACTACCTAAATACTTACATTCTTGCACCTTTTTTCGTTATTTTAATTCTTTGAATATGTAAATAATTATTGGTGATCAAATCACAAAAGCAAAACACCAAATAGATGTTTCAATACAAAGTTTTCTTTCTTACATATAAGCAGAGTGATGATCTTGGATAAAGCAGCAAATATTCCTGACATTCCTTGGCCACTCAGGAATGGCACAGTGTACTCTTGTGGAAGGACCCCCACAATAGAAGACACACTGCTCATCAGCACAGCAACAAATGCTGTAAAGGAAATGTTGCAAATGAAAGGATTACCAGTGTAACGGATGGTGGAAGAAGAGATGTGTGAGGAAGCCTTTTGGTCCATCATGCCTGAAATTTATCCACATCCCTTCAAAAAACCTTGAAGTTTACATATTTTCCAAACAGTGATGTATTAACGGCATCCTTACAATTACCTTGATATAAAACCAGATGGTATTCATAGAATACATAAACCGCAGTCTTGAGAAGGAATTGGTGCGAGCCAACTCTTCTGTTTATTTATTTTTTATATCTGGGCATTATGCTTTGTTCAATTCACCATGAAATTTCAAAGTGGGTGGCATCATCTAAGTAATGTGCGCTACATCAAAATGTCATGTAACATGTGGTAAAGTTTCAATTTCCTCTGCCGAATGGTTTTCAATGTACGCTTTTAACAAAATACAGAAAGGTACGATGTATGTGTGGCAAGTGTATGTACGCTACCTATCACTTAACCCCATGTTTCGCTTAGCGAATGCACAGTAATGACATACACTACATGGCCAAAAGTATTCAGACTCCCCTACTAATTTGGGGATTCGGCTATTTCAGCCTCAACCATTGCTGACAGGTGTATAAAATGAAGCACACAGCCATGCAATCTCCATCGACAAACATTGGCAGTAGAATGGGCTGTACTGAAGAGCTCAATGGCTTTCAACGTGGCACCATAATAGGATGCCACCTATCCAACAAGTCAATGAGTCAAATTTCTGCCTGAGAGGATGAGAATCTGCTTGAGAATCCCCTACTAGAGCTGCCCTGGTTAAATGTAAGTGCTGCTATTGTGAAGTGAAAACATCTAGGAGCAACAACAGCTCAGCCGCAAAGTGGTACGCCAAACAAGCTCACAGAACATCGACCGCTGAGTGCTGAAGCATATAGCACGGAAAAATTGTCTGTCATCAGTTTCAACACTCACAAATGAGTTCCAAACTGACTCTGCAAGCAACATCAGCACAAGCACAGTTCATCGAGGCTTCATGAAATGGGTTTCCATGGCCGAGCAGCCACACACAAGCCAAAGATCACCATGTGCAATGCCAAGTATCACAAGGAGTGGTGTAAAACTCACTGCCAATGGACTCTGGAGCAGTTGAAATACGTTCTCTGGAGTGATGAATCACGCTTCCCCATCTGGCAGTCAGACGGATGAATCTGGGCTTGGCGGTTTCCAGGAGAACGCAACCTGCCTAAATGCATCATGGAAACTTCAAAGTTTGGTGGAGGAGGAATAATGGTCTGGGCTGTTTTTCATGGTTTGGGCTATGCCCCAAAGTTCCAATGAACGGAAATCTTAATGATACAGCACACAATGACATTCCAGATGATTCTGTGCTTCCAACTTTGTGGCAACAGTTTGGGGAAGGTCCTGTCCTGTTTCAGCATGATAATGCCCCCGTGCACAAAATGAGGTCCATATAGAAATCAAGCTGTTAGATGGGTTTGTCGAGATGGGTATGGAAGAACTTGACTGGCCTGCACAGAACCCTGACCACAACCCCCATCAAACACATGTTGGGATGAATTGGAACGCCGACTGCAAACCAGACCTCATCGCCCATCATCAGTGTACGACCTTATTTATGTTCTTGTGGCAGAATGGAATCAAATCTCCACAGCAATGTTCCAACATCTAGTAGAAAACCTTCCCAAAAGAGAGGAGGCTGTTCTAGCAGCAAAGGGGAGACCAACTGCCTTTTAATGCCCATGATTTTGGAATGAGATGTTGGACGAGCAGGTGTCCACATACTTTTGGCCATGTAATATATATTGGCACATATCTGTGGTGTCGACTTTGTGCGCCAATGTCCTTCAGCATACTGCTTGTCTGCACTCCCTTCTGTGGTTTGATATCCTTCACAGCATCATTCACTTTGAGATCAAAATGTCTCTTTTGGTTCCTGAATGCCTCCATCTTGGCATTTCAAAATTTTGTGCAGTTGTTGTTCCAGTTCTGCACTTTCTGTCCTTCTAAGTTTGAAGATCTTGAATTGGGGAATGACATGTACATGACATGGGTGATGCGATAACAGCTTGAATTATCACAGAATTATCATCACTTCCGGTTCTGGGTTTGGAGCAACGGCAGGTTCTCTCAGGGTTCTCTGTCGCCTTAAGCTGTTAGTCGCCTTAATCAGAGCCAGGGTTAAGTTTCCGGTCGTTATTTGTCCCATTTTAACTGTTTATTTCCTCACCTTCATGCTTAGTTAGTGCTACTAGTTCAGTTTTGTTTCAAAAAATCATGCTATTTTGTGAGTTTTTGTCGACATTGTCTCACCAGGTTCCTTGAGGCCGACCTGTCCTTCCCCTGTCGGTGTACTGTCGTTTTTATTTGTATTCTCTCCCTATTACGCTCAATTCCTATTTCCCCCACTTTCCCAATCCCCCCATCTATTCCCTCGCAACTAAACACTTTGTTTGTTGTCTTAAATTCATATATATATATATATTTCCATGAATCCCCACGAGTCCTGAACCTTATTCTTCTTCTTCTTCTTCTTCCTTCTGCCGGCACACCATCTTTCTTCTACTTGAGCTGACCCACTCTCACCATTTCCTTCATGATTTCTTCTGACAACCTTCCATTCGCGAATCTTACCGAATCTTTAAAAATCCATCAAAAATTAATAACTTTCCTTGTATCCTTCCAAACAATACACCTCGTGTAACCATGCATCTCTCTACCCTCTTCCTGATACTTTTCATCAATCCATCAGCTTAAGTCTGCATTTTCCATTCCAAATTCACCATAAAACCTCCACGATTTCACTTCAACCTTCCCTTTTCCGAATCTGACGCAATCCTTATTTAAAATAAATAAATAAATAAATTCACTTTTGACTGTGCACCTCCCATAGCCACGTGCTTCTCCCGTAACCAAGTGATCTGTTTAAACCCTTTGCGTTGACCGATCCAAATTCACCATTCACCGCACGATCTTTTCTTCAACCTTTCCTTTACCTAATCTGATGAAAACTCTCAAAAAATTATAATAATAAAAAAACGATCTCATATAATGCTTCATCTTCCTCTTTCATACGTGTGGTTCTCGTGACTATCATAATTCACTACTCTTTTTCTATTTCCACAGACCGCACTCAATTCAACCTTTCTTTCATACCTTATCTTAAAACTCCAACTGTTACAAGGTTTCTTCTCCCCATTCCCTTAATTCGCCGTTATTGCATCCCTCAATAAATGTCTTTTATCACATTTCTGACCAAAAAATTTAAAAACCTTCAGTTTGCTATGAATGTTCACTTTCCATAAGCCATTCTTTTTTTTCCAACTTCAGTGCCAACTCACCCCTCTCACCCCTCCCTCTCAAAGCAACCATCACAATCTTCTACCTCCAAGCTTCCCTCTCACCTTTCTCAAAAGATCCCCCTCACATTTCGCCTCAACTCTCCCCACTCACCCTTCTCCCACCATTCAACCCCTTCACTCCCCCTTCTCAAAGTTGCCCCCCTCACATGCTGCCTCTTTCCCTGCTCTCTCACTTCCATCTCATCACTCCACCTCCTCAAATCCTCAACTGCCTTTTCCCCTCTCTTTCCCCCCCTATCCCAGCAACACAGACCTTTTCTCTCCTCATCCACCTCCCTCCCCTAGCTCTTCTACAAACCCCCACACTCTTTCAACAACTCTCCTTACCTCCACCCCTCCTCCCTTGTCCTGCATTACCCCTCCCTCCCCTCCCATCCCCTGCACCCAAAGCCTCCTCCACACCCTCTTTAGAAATAGTGTGGA
Organism: Eptatretus atami; assembly: GCA_035128595.1. Lineage (NCBI taxonomy): Eukaryota > Metazoa > Chordata > Myxini > Myxiniformes > Myxinidae > Eptatretus > Eptatretus atami. The sequence goes on along the minus strand of CM068953.1, from coordinate 183,561,970 downwards.
CCTCACATATTTGGGGCCTTCGCTCAAACCTTACAGATCTTTCCATACAGGTTGCCACTAACAAGCCAGACATAATCTGCCTTCCAGAAAATTTCCTCCGTCAAGACGTCTCTGACTCCCAAGTATCTCTCCCTGGTTACTCCCTCCTCCGGTGTGACAGACCTGAGCCTCGTCCTGGTGGAGGAGTTGCTCTCTTCATAAAAGACTCATTCCTCCACTCTCCATGCACTGCCCTCACTCCCCCAGACCCCCAGGAATACCTCTGGCTACGGCTTCCCCTCAACTCCCACCTCATGTTTGTATGTGTATTGTACTGTCCACCAAACAGTGATGACTCCATTTACACCTCACCATCCAAAAACATGGACCAACTTCTATCCTCTCATCTGAACTCTCTTCCTCATATGTGGTGACTTCATTTGTCATCATGCCAATTGGCTCGGTGTGGGTACCTCTATCACCTGTCATGGCACTTCAGCAAAAGCTTTCGGCAACTCATTGGGACTGACTCAATCGGTCAACTTCCCAACGTGGAGCTCAACTAATGGTACTCTATCTCTTATGGATCTGATTTTGACAAATTTCCCTGAAAATATCTTCCATTCTTCCTCCGCTCCAATCGGTTCTTCTGACCATGTGCTCGTCAAAGTGGACATCACTCTGGCTGTTATCAGAGTAGCACCTCAGCACCGTCGAGTCTGGCATTTCACTCAGGCCGGCTGGCAGGATCTCAAAGCAGCCATCAAACTTCTAGACTGGCTCCCATCGCTACTTTCTCCAACATCAATTCATCCTGGGAATTCTTTCAAAGAAACTTGTTCTCCCTCATGCATAGATTTATCCCCTCTCATCTTCAGTTGTCCTACTCTTCCTACCACCCATGGTTCACTGAAGCTTGTGGTGAGGCAGTTGTCCTGAAACAACTTGCCTTTGCCTCATGGAAAGCAAACCCAACTGAGGGTAATCTCAGTTCCTTCCATAAAGCTCGGAACAAGTGTGTGTCTACCCTCAGGAGAGCCAGAAAACATATTTCTAAGATCAAGTCTGAACTCTCAAAACTCTCTCCTTCCTCAAAATCCTGGTGGCATCTAATCAAATCTGTTTCTGGTGTATCTTCCCCCTCCATCCCCTCCCTTACCTCAAATGGCCACACTGCTGATACCGCACGTGAAAAGGCCAAATGCCTAAACTCAGTGTTTGCTTCGAAATCTTGTGTCCGAAACCCATCGTTCTCTCTCTCCTCTTACCCAGTCGCACCCAACTGTCCCTGGACTCTGTGTCCTTTACTTCTAAAAAAGGGGAGAGCTTACTGTCAAACCTCGATTCAGACTCTGAAACCGTTCCAGACGGCATCAGCCCACTTGTCCTAAAATCCTGCTCCTCTGCTCTTGCTCACCCTCTCTCTGTTCTGTTCACCCTCTCAATTTCTCAAGATCATCTGGCATCTGCTTGGAAATCAGTAAACATTACTGCCCTGCACAAAAAAGGTTCAAAAACAGATCCCTGCAACTACAGACCAATCATCCTTCTCCCAATCATCAGCAAGGTTATGGAATCCATCATCGCTTCAGACATTAAATCCTTCCTCTTCTTCATTGGCTTGATTTCCGATCATCAACTTGGTTTCAGGCCAGGTCACTCTACCCTGGATATGCGGCTTCTGCTCTCCCAACAATGGATGGAGGTATTCGATGCCAGACATGAAATCAGAGCCATATTCCGAGACATCACATGCTTTTGACATGGTCTGGCACCCTGCCCTGCTCAGCAAACTCTCTTCATTTGGTATCAAAGGCCATCTCCAATCATGGCTCGCAGACTTCCTCTTCTGTCGCTAACTTGTGGCCCGAAATAGTGTTCCCTCATCCCCTTTTCCTGTCCAGGCTGGAGTTTCTCAAGGCAGCATTCTGGGCCCTGTTTTTTTTTCTGGTTTTCATCAATGATCTCTCTGACTGTCTGGAAAATCCTCCTTATCTCTGCTGATGACTCCACCCTATGCTGTACCATGTTGGCAAACAGCAGCTTTTTCGCTCTCTGCAGATCTGGGTAAAATCACAAACTGGTCCAACACATGGAACATGTCTTTCAATGCTGACAAATGTCACACTCTCACTTTGTCTCTCCAAAAGGACTGTTTGGAACCCCCCCCCCCCCCCCCCCCCCCCGCCCCATCAACTTTCTCAACAATCCTCTGGTGGAAGTCCTTTCATTCAAGCTTCTGGATCTCACTATCTGCCAAGATCTTTCCTGGGAAATACACATTTCCAACCTGGCCTCCAAAGCCAGTTGTTGACTGGGAATCCTCCATCATGCAGTATCCTTCCTCAGCCCACCTGAGCTGCTTACCACATACAAGGCTTTAATCAGCAGCCTGATGGAGTACTGCTCTCCCCTCTGGGCTGTCCTCTCACCTTTTACGGCTTCAACGCTGTGGAAACCAAGGCATTTAGGATCATTGGTATCTCCACGATGAGCTGAGTCTTTGGGCCTCTCACTCTCTCAAGCAGGCAGGTCGTGGTCTTTCTGTCTTCTACCATCTCCTCTCTGCTCTCGCCCCTTGCTCTGTCTGGATTGTCCCACCATATTTACGCAGGGCGCTCATGGTCCGCCAAAAAACCCTTCTCGTAAACTACCAAAATCATGAATCACTGCTCACCTTCACTCTTTCATTCTCTATTTTTCCTGCCTTCGGAAATAACTCCCACACTTTGTTCAATCCCATCCTTCCCTCCAGGCCTTCAAAACAGGCATTCACCACAAACTCTTATCTTCCCCCATTCAAAACCTCGATCTTTTCTGCCCCCGTTAATCCACCCTAAAAGCACCTCTTTCAAATTCCCTGCTTTCCTTCCTGAAAGTCCCTGAAATGTCTATCTTATATACCCCATGTTCCCCACTGTTTTGTCCTTCCCTCTCTTGCCCCTCTTGTCTCATG
>CM068953.1:183537406-183549360 GCA_035128595.1 Eptatretus atami | reverse complement strand
GAGTGCCAGCTTGCTGGTATCCTGTGTTGGAGTGGTGAGCTGTCCAGGATTGTACCCAATAGTCAAGGAGACTGCTTAGGCAGCACCAATGCTCTGCAAAGATTATTGCTCCAATGGATGGATGGATGGTCTGTCTTGTTTGAGGAGCTTACCCACAAAATGAAGCAGCATCATGGCTGCCACTGAGAAAAATCTTTGATTGTGTTATTAGTACGATTTTCATGTAAATTTGTTTTTCATTTAGTCCAATTAAAAATTCTTTGAAATTTATTATGTGTTGGTAATTAATTCAATAAAAGATATGAATGAACACAATATATCAAAATGATTGGTCATAAACACTGCATGCACCAGCGTTGAGGGTCGCCAGGCCAGGATAAGATTGGAATCAGGGTCGTCACCAAATAACTTTTGGAAACACTGCCTACAGCATAAGGGAAGGCTTATTGCTGTTGTAGGGTTTATTTCTACAATTGGCACCCTCAATTTTTAATGTTAACAGCTTCTTAGACCCCCAGGAGTACGAAACCACCATTTACTATAATATTTCTTTCTTCGGGAACTCTCAACACTCCACATTTCTAACCTGCATCAATTTCCGAAATGTATCTCGAAGTCGGCTGTGACTTTCAGAATTAAATTTTGCAACACTAATGTGAATAGAAAGTAGGTGGGGTTTATTTTATTTTTTTGAATTTGAACTAATTTTAAGGTCATGCAATAATTATAGTAATTTGAACATATTTGAACATCAGAACGAAATTTCCCTCTTCCGATAGCTTCGGGCAAGGGACGTATTTTCTTTTTTGGAACATGCTTTTGGCTCATGAAGCTTTAGGGGACCAAACATGCTCTAGGTTCCTGAAAGACCGATGACACGGAACAAATCAGGCCACAACATAACAAAGGGAACAGCAGGAGAAAGGGGAAAACACCAACAGAAGGGCAGAGGGAGAAAGTAGACGGGGACAGACAAACAAGGGATGCAGCAAATGATGAGGGGAAGAGAGAACGCAAATGGTGAACAATATGTATACATAAGCAAAATTTTAGGGAGGGGTGCGGGATAGAGGTGGTTTAACGGATGTAGAAAAGATAATAACTTTGGATGGGGGATGACTTGAGATGGTGGTGAACAGCTAGCTGTCTTGAACACCTGGAGGGAAGAATGAGATTGAATGGAGTATTGGAGGTGGTTCCATAGGTGGGGAAAAAAAGAGAAATAAATGAGTGCAGGTAAGCAGTGGTTCTGGATTTAGGCTGTTTCACTCGGAGGGGGTTGCTGATGGACCGTGTGTGTCCTGCAGATACCTGGAGGGTACAAAGCAATGAGAGGGCAGAGGGTGCAAGTCCAGAAATGAGGCGGAAGAAGACAGAGAGAACATCAACCTGTCGGCGATGGCGAAGTGAGAGGTCCAGAGACTCAGATTCATCCTGAGAGATTCCATTGATCTTGAAGGCCTTGGTTTCAATGGTATCAAGCAGAGGAAGATGTGAGGCGGGGGAGTGAGCCCAGAGGGGAGAGCAGTACTCCATCAAGCTGCGGATGAAAGCCTTGAAGGTGGACAGGAGACCAGATATGCCAGGGAAAGAGTTTACATGATGGAGGATGCCCAGTCGGCATCTGGCTTTGGGGGCCAATTTTGAAATTTAGCTTGCCAAAGAGAGATCATGATTGAGAGTGAGACCCAAGAGTTTGAGTGACTGAACCTCTTCAAGAGGGTTGTTGACATAGTCGATGGAAGGGATTTGTAGTGCGGTTCTTAGAGAGAGAGAGAGAGAGAGAGAGAGAGAGAGAGAGAGAGAGAGAGAGAGAGAGAGAGAGAGAGAGAGAGAGAGAGAGAGAGATTTCTCACGATTGAAAGACATATTCCGATTGTTTAAGCAGTTTGTGATTTTGTCAAGGTCTGAGGAGAGGTAGAAGGCTGCTGCCTCTCTGTCGGAAGGATGAGAAACGTCACGCCAGAGAGAATGGAGTCATCATCAAAGAGATAAAGAGGATTTTCCAGAGATTTGGAGAGATCATTGATGAAAATTAGGAATATGATGGGGCCAAAAACACTGTCATGTGGTAGTACAGCCTTGACTGGGAGAGTAGAAAAAAAGGGTTCCGTTGAGAGCCACACATTGGCTATGAGAGTGGAGGAAGTCAGTAAACCAAGAGTTGAGTTGACATTGGATTTCAGTTGTGGACAGTTTGGAGAACAGGGAAGGATGTCAGACTGCATCAAGAGCTCGAGATATGACCAGAGAGATGGCCCTAATCCCACGTGTGATATCGAGAGCCTCCATCCATTGTTGGGAGAATAGAAGCAGCATATCCAAGGTAGAGTAACCAGGTCTGAATCCGAATTGATGATCTGAGATGAGGCTGTTGGAGAAAAGGAATGATTTTATGTTAACTGCGATGATGGATTCTATGACTTTGCTGATGATTGCAAATAAGCTAATTGGTCTGTAGTTCAGGGTTCCACTTTTGCACCTATATTTTTAATGCTGTAATGTTGGATGATTTCCAAGCAGATGGAAGATGACCCATGGTAAATGACAGAGTGAAAAGGGCAGAGAGAGGAAGTGCAAGAGCATTGTAAATTATTATGATCATTTGTGGTGTTTGTTTGTTTGAATTATATGCACTTCTGCACCACTGAACTGAATTAGCTAAATAATGCAGCTTGCGCTCAGGCGTGAAAGGGCAGAAAAGGGAGTGAGAGAAGGGACATAAGTGGGAGTGGATGAAGGGATTGAGAGAAGTGAGTGAATTGGTTGAGTGTAAGTATGTGAAGGTGTAAAGAAGAGCAGTGCGAAAAGAATAGGTGGGGTGATGAAGGCTTTGAGGGAAATGTGTGAAGGGATAGGGGAATGGAGAAAGGGGTTGCTGAGTAGATAGTTCAAAGGGAGTAGGTTCGCAATGGGCCATATACGTATAGCAATACAAATAAATGTGTGTGTGTGTGTGTGTGTTGTGTGTGTGTGTGTGTGTGTCAGTGTGTGTATGTGTCAGTGGTGTGTGTGTGTGTGTGTCTTGTGTGTGTGTGCTGTGTGTCTGTGTCTCTGTGTATGCTGTGTGTGTGCTTCTCGTCCATACTCCAAAACCATGAAACCTTGCAGCCTGAAACTTTGCATGCACTCCAAGGGAACTCGAAGGGAGTGCAAAGGTGAAAATTGGTGTTTCGTTTCATTAAAACACCTTTGAAGATAATTAATGGCCATATTTAATTACTTCGCAAATACGACCAATCTCCTACTGATGGGAATATTAAGGGGGGAGAGTAAGAAGGAGCTGAGGGAGAGAGGAGAGAGGGTAAGGTGAGGGAGAGGGGAGAGGAGGGAGAGAGGGGAGGAGGGTAAGGTGAGGGAGAGGAGGAGAGAGGAGGCAGGGAGACCGAGAAGGGTTTGGGGAGCGAGGAAGTGAGGGAAGAGAGGATGGTGGGGGGAGTAAGGAAGGAGGGGGAGGCGAGTAGGGGTGGGGAGTGAGGATTGAGGTGGGAGTGAGTATGGGTTGGGGAGGGAGGAGGGAGCGAGGCAAAGTGGAGGAAGGGAAGGCAGCGTGAGGAGAGGGCAGGGAAGGAGGCATCGTGAGGAGAGGTCAAAGGAGAGGCAGTGTTGAGAAGATCCATCCAGACATAACCACGCACCAGACAGTCTGGAGATAACACCATCCAGCCATAACCACTGTCCAGATACGTCAAGGGAGGCAGTGTGAGTGGCGGGTCCCTCCAGACATAAACACCATCTGGACATGACCAAGATAACCACATCTAGATGAACTAGATATAGGAGGGGGGGGGGGAAGAGAGAAAAGGAGGGGGAGAAAGAGTGGTGGAGGACAGAGGAGATGGAACGGGGGTGGGGGGAGAAAGGGCGAGGAGGGGTGGGGGAGTGAGGAAAGAGTGGGAGTGAGGAAGGAGGGGAGGGAGGGAGGATGGGGAGTGAGGAAGGGTGAGGGGGGAGGTAGGGTGGGTAAAGGGAAGGCAGCATGAAGGGAGGGAATGAAGTGTGAGTGGAGGGGGAGAGGAGGCATAAGGGGTGGGGAGCAGAAGGCAGATTGAGGGTGGGTGGCAAGGGAAGACAGAGTGGGGAAGGCAAGGTAAAGCAGTGTGAGGGAAGGGGTCCATCTGGAACAACTGCCAGACTCATATGAAAAAGCACCATTCGGATATGTGCAGAGATAACCCCTATCTGAATACATGCTGAGATAAACAATCCTGTCATAACCACATCCAGATAATTCGGAGACAGAAGAGAAGACAGAGAGAGAAGCACGAGAGAGGAGAGAGAGAGAGAGAGAGAGAGAGAGAGGTGGGAAGAGATAAGGGGGGGCAGAGAGCAGGAGGGAGAGCGGAGAGAGATGAGAAGGGGAGGGAGAGAGGAGTGGAGGAGAGGAGAGGGGAGAGAGGGGGAATTCTGGCAAGTGTGAGTCTGACCTTTAACGGTACACACATTGATGAATCACCCTGCCTGAGAAACACCAGGGTGACAGTTTTCTAACTGGGTAGGGATTAAAACCCAGGCTAGACAGCTTAGAGCGAGCATATGTACCTCTCGGATTTCCTTCCATGATGTGGCGATTCATTACTTCATTACAGAAAACATGTTTTCCTCGTTGTGATCATATAATTTATTTTGCCTTACTACCTCCGGAGTTGAACTGCAGTGTCACCATTGAAACTTGAAGAACACGTGCCAAGTGGCTACTCCAAGCACTCCACAAAATGGTTGAAGAAACTTTCAAACCTAAATGTTTCATTTTATTTGTATTTATCCATGCCAAAGTGACGGGTCATACAAAGGAAGATCGCACATAAAGGGGAAACGTCGTGTAAAATATAATTTCACATTTTCAGTGAGCCAGCCACTGCCTGTTGCACCGCTGAACAACATGTGGCCAATGGAGACGAGTGACCCTGACCTATGTTCAAGTCGATCAATATCAGTATACAGTGACGGTGCAAATAAAGTAGAGCACTCGCCAATGGCTTAGGCACTCAAACAAGCACTCCATTTAAATGGTTTATAAGGACAGCTAGCTTGGCAAGTGAAAGCTATGTCCAAATGTCCAAACTATGTCCAACTTAGACAAATTAACACTTTTTTTAGGAGTTGGAACTGCGGCAAAGTTCAATTTTGGAGATCAAATTTTGTAATTTGGCTTAGTTCAAGAGATTCTAGAGCGCAAGGCATGTGCGGAAATGAAATAAAGCCACCAACACTGGCGTCTCTGGGCATTTATAAACATTGCAATGTACCCAGCGATTTGTAGCTTTCATGAACAGGCGTTCGATCATATGAGTGAGGAAAGTGAAAAAATACAAAAACAACTATCGTTAAGAAATCATTCCAGCCTGTTCCAAGTCCACGTATGGTTAATCAGGTCAAAAAAACACGGCAGCTTCAGGCTCCAGTGAGAAGGATACGCCTTCCTAGGATACCTAGGATACGCCTTCAGACCCCAGAGAGCAAGGTGACCGAAAATGCACCTGATATCGGATATAATAAAATAAGGCAGTTAATTCTCTTCAAAAGTGGTGCTTTAATGAAACCAAACATCCAGTTTTCACTCATGCACTTCCTTGGATGTCCCTTTGTATGCCTGCAAAGTTTCAGGCTGATTGGTTTCATGGTTTTGGAGTTATAGTGAAGACACCACACACATATATTGGTGTAGAAGATAGATATCCTATATCAGGCAAATCCTCGGCCACCTCACACTCGATGGGGTTTCAAGGTGCATCCTGGGTTACCTCGCTGGAGTATTCACCATGCATTTTGGCCTGCTCAACCATGCCTTGACGTGAAGCAGGTTGCAATGATTTCCTAACGATAAAGTTTTTTTTTTTCCACTTTCCTCACTTACTTTATCGGATGCCTATTCATCATACCTACAAATCGCTGGATACATTGCAATGCTTATAAATGCCTGGAGACACCAGCATTTGTGGCTTTATTTCATTTCTGCACATACCATAATATCAAGAATCTCTTCAACTAAGCCAAATTACAAAATTTAAGCTCCATAATTGAACTTAGCAGCAATTCATATGGCTAAAAAAAAAAACGTTTTCATTTGTCGAATTCGGACATATTTGACATTTCGGGCATCTCCTGGATGTTTGTGATTCATATGACGGTTTGGTGATTGCTAATTGCGTGCCAATCGAGCCGTTCCTTATCAACCATTTAATTGGAGTGCTTGCTTTCGTGCATAAGCCACTTGCCGAGTGCCCCACAGTTGATAGCAGGACAGTTTGTGCCTCAATCGGGATGTACAGTCGGCAGTTGCTGCAAGGCAGAGGTAGGTACATGCAATTCGAAATTGGTCATTAGCCACCGTAGGACTTTCTCCAAAACGGGGGCTGATGGATTTTGTCTCAATTTTCGTGTCCGTGTGTGCATCTGCAACCATATCTCGGACATGTATGGACCGATTTTATTCATACTTTGCACAAAGACAACACATGATGGTTTACATATGCTTGTCATTGTTTTTTTGACAAAAGATCCAAGATGGTCAAGTGGCTCCCATTTTAGTTGTAAGAAAAAAACGGTGTCGAACATGTCCTCAGCCATTTCTCGGAAATGCTTTTTCCGATATTGTTCAAACTTGGCAAACAGATAAAAAATGATGGCATGCATATGATTGTTTTTGTTTTTCCAGATCAGATCCAATATGGCTGACTGGTGGCCATTTTAGTTGTAAAAAAATCCCCGGTGTCGAACACGTCCTCAACCATTTCTCGGAGAAGCTTTTACCGATCTTGTTCAAACTTGGCACCGAGATAACGAATGATGGCTTACATATGCATATCATTGTTTTTTGAGATAAGATCCAAAATGGCGGACTGGTGGCCATTCTCTTACTTAAATGTGTCCCCAACCATTTCTCAGACCTGGATGGTCTGATTTTGTTCAAACTTGGCACAAGCACAAACAGTTCGAGCATATCTTTGCACCTCTCTTTATTTTGCGATCTGATCAAAGATGGCCGACTGGTAGACTGATGGCCATTTAATTTGTACATAAATATGGGCTACTCCTTTAACTCCATACAGAAAAATGACTAAAACAACGGAGGCTATGAAATTTTATGTCCATTTTCTTGTTTTATATGGCACGGTGTGCTTTACAAAGGTCATATTTGTCATTTTGAGTTTCAAAACAAAATACATTTGATGACTCCCGATTTCTGAGCTGCTTGCCATATCAACGTGTTTTCTAAATGACAGAATCAAAAAATTTTCGACTCATTATAATACAATTGGCAGCACATCGCTTTGACATGTCTATGAGGCAATGTTGTTTTTTAAAATGTATTTATTGAAATTCCCCAAAACCTAGGGTAAAAGCTTCTCAAGGCTCTTGGGTTATATTGAGAAAGTACTGTCGCCAGTAATCACGCTGATTCCAATCAGCCGAATCCCCCAAAACTGCTGATATTGGCCAAGCACGAATATATACTATATCATATATATATATTATATTTATTATATATATATGGTGTGTTTTGTGTGTGGTGTGTTGTGTGTGTGTGTGTTTGTGTTGTTGGATCTTGTCAATAAAGCATAACAATTCTCTCTGCTAACTCCCCCTTCCTACATTCCTAATACCTATACTTTTTACCTATACTTACTTATATACCTATACCTATACCTACTAGCTGTCTCCCCTATCTCTCCCTATCTCTTCCTTATCTCTCCCTATCATCTCCCTATTCATTCCCTTATTCACCTATCTCTCACCTATCTCTCCTCTCTCTCTCCTCTCTCTTCTCTCTCTCTCTCTCTCTCTCTCTCTCTCTCTCTCTGTCTCGTCTGTCTCTAAATGTATCTGGAGAGTTGTTGGTCTAGACTGTGTTCTCTCCTTACGTGTCTGGACCGTATTATGTCTGGGCTGTGATTGTCTCCGATGCGTCCCGGTGGTGTTTGACCCAGGCGTATCCTTACTATAATTACGGACTGGTGTTTCGTGTGTTTGTTTGTTTGTGTTGTGTGATGTGTGTGTTGTGTGTGTGTGTGTTTTGTGTTGCACGACTGCTCCGACAGTTTGGGCCATTACATCAACTTGCTACATAGATGAGCATGATTCCAGTTAATGTTATAGGCATTTTATCTCTGCCGGTGGTCTGGGCGGAGGGGTGAGTAGGAGGGGGTGAGGGATGGGAAAGGAAATTCTTTGTGCAAGTGTTATCTTGTAGCCCATCTCCATGTGGGGGGGGGGTATTACAGTCTCCACGACTCCAGTGCGACGTATTTGCTCCAACGTTTCCGTGTGTTGTTGAGGTGTTTTGAATTACATATTTGAATTACGCAGCGTGGATTGTTTTGCTTCTGCGGCTAGGTTTTCAATTACTTGGTGGTGTGTTATGGTTTAGATTTCACATAGGAAAAGTCAGGGACGTCACTAAAGAAGTGGTGGTTTTTGCTTCTGTGTGTAGGCGTGCTTCGAGAGAGTGGCATATGAGGTAAAAGGCTCGCCTTATGACTTGCAAATAAAAGCTGTGATTAAACCATTGCCGTTTATAAGGACAATCGTTACTGTATGCAACAGTTGCCTTTTGATTTACACAGCGGGAGGTGTTATGAATTTGGATGTTTTCAGCATCCGATCGAAGTCTGTCCTCCTGCGTCAAAGTTCCAGGTAGCATAGGAGGTGAACAAGAGGAGGCCATTAATGAATCTATATTTTTTATTTGTTCTTTCTTTCTCTATTTGCAAAACGTCATTACCATTGGCAGTGAACGAGAGAATATATATTCATTGGTTTATTTTTTTATTTTTGTTGCAAATCGCTCATGAGTACAAGTGGTGAACAAGAGGAGGTAAATAATGAATCTATATCCTTTGTTGTTTTTTCTCCATTTGCAGATCGTTCAAGAGGAGGTAATTAATTGTTACTGTAATTCACGGGCCAGTGTGTGAGTGCGTGTGTGTGTGTGTGTGTGTGTGTGTGTGTGTGTGTGTGTGTTTGTCGCGCTATTCCTCCTACAGTTCTTGGATGATTACAACCAGACTTGCTACATAGGTGTGCCCCCAATTAATGTATCGGAGTGTTTTAATCTTTCCCGTTGGTCTTGGGGGTAGGGTGGATGCAAATTCCCTCTGTAAATGTGTATTGTGTTGCGCCACCTCCAGGTGGGGGAGCATATTACAAGCCTTCTCCATTTACAGTGCAGTCTTCCTGTCCCCACGTTTTTTAGTGCAGTGAGATATTTTGAATTATCAGCAGTCATTTCATTTCGTTTTTATTGATTTCCCTTATTCAAATTACCATCCTTCCATAAAAAATTCAAAAAGAAAGAAGATGTAATACAAAGAGGGCGTGTGCCCACACACCAAAATTCACATTAGAACAAAACATATGACTCATCATAAATACCTGACCAAGCAGACAGCATACTTCAGGCGACATATCATCTGCAAGTCAGAAATTAACTGTTTGTGACTTTTAAAAAAATTCTTAAATCCACTTTTTCCAATTCAGAAAAAAAACTTCAAATTTGGGGAAAGAACAACCCTGGAGTCTAAACTATTCCAAATTCTGACGGTTTGAAAATTTACACCAATTGTCTAACTCTATACGTCTATACGACTCTTCAAATTAAGGAAACCCATTTGACCGAGTTTGGGTACTATTTAACTCCAAAAGATCTCGAATATTAATGTTTATGTACCCATACAAAATTTTGCAAACAAAAATAAGATCAGCCCTCAGTCTTCGTAATTCAAAGGAATGTTGACTTAGGTATACGAAGCGTTCTTGATATGCAGCATGAGAACTGCCTTTGTACCAACTCAATCTGTTTAATATCCCGAATAAAATGTGGTGATCAGACCACATTCACTTACATGTAAATTTTTGAGGTGTACCAGAAGCCCTAAAGTCCTACTACTCCGGAGGACAGCGAAGGCACGCAGCAAATGGAAGCACAGCACAGGGGATTATACTCGAACCCATGACAAATAGACAATACAAGTAACTTAAATAAATACAGAGGGTTAATGAAAACAAATCAAATATTTACAATGGTAATAATTCAAAGTGTAATAATAAAAACGGAATGTGAGGTAAACTAAATCGTATTTTGAGGTGCCTCCACACAGACTTCGAAACAGACAAGAAGACAACAAGCCGGTAGGCGACGAGGGATTCCTAGGGATCAAGCGCTGGATACGATGCTTTTCATTCTGACGATCCACCGACGAGATTCATTGCCAAGACGTATTGGTTCACATACAATTGTTCCTCTGCCTGGCAAGATGTTTCCTATTGCGTATTTGCGCAATGGCACTCCTCGATAAAAAATGACGGTAAATAGACACCCTATTTTTGAAGGACTACATTTGAAAATAATCCGTTTGCTGGTTTGTGCGTGGAGCTTGCGTTGCGCGCACGCGCGACACATAAACAGCACACACACACCACACACACACGGAAAACACGATAAATTCTCTCGTCTCTGTTGACCACACTCCTGAGCACACACAATATTTTCATAAGCCCGCCATTCCTACGCCACTCCCACTTTAAATATAAATAATTGGAGGTGGTGTGTGGTCGTGGAATCGTTTTCGGTAAATAAATAAATAATTAAAGGTGGCGTGTGGGTCGTGGAATCGTTTTCGGTAAAGAAATAAATAATTGGAGGTGGTGTGTGGGTGGGGAATATTTTCGGGAAATAAATAAATATTGGAGGTGGTGTGTGGGTCGAGAAATCGTTTTCGGTAAATAATAATTAAAGGTGGTGTGTGGATCGTGGATCGTTTTCGGTAAATAAATAAACTATATTAATTATTAGAAATCCACAAAGACAGAAATGCGGTGATTCCATTTTTTTGGATCCTTTTCACTTTGGTCAATAACGTTTGGATCGAGAGAGATCGAAGGTGGAAGACGGTGTAGTTCTTACAAACACTGTATACACACCTTAAATGACGGTAAATAGACACCTGATTTTTGAAGGACTACCATTTGAAAATAAAACCTCAATCAAAAATCGGCTCGAGTAAATTTTCTAAATATCTCGAAGTGTAATTCCGAAGTCTCGTTTCTCTCTACATTCAAACTGAAGGACAAGTATTGAAAATACTGTAAACGTTTTTTCGGCCGCTACACAGCAACGGGTAGTTGCTAGGCAACGAAATTCAAACGCGCACATTCCCAGTATATAATTCCACCTTTGGAAAAGTTGTCATCGAAGTCGGTTCGCTGGTTCGTGCTGTGGAGCCTCGCGTTGCAGACACACACACACAGACAGACAGCCGGAAAACCCGACAATAAGGGATATCTCATATATAGCGAATCCAATAAATAAGAGAAAAACCCTCCCTTTCTCTTGGCACTTCTCTGTGTGCCCAGAAATGAATTTCTGCAGCTTAAGGTTCGCAAATCCGCATTGTCACTGCGTGGGAAAACGCACCCAAAAATGGAACCAAGCCACTCTCTGGGTAGGAAACGTATGGGATGTAAGTAGGGGATATATGGGGTTTGTGAGGCACCCATGCAAATGAATGGGAAAATGGTGAAAACTCTTTGAATTGATTCCCAAAAACCCCTCAACTGGAGCCTAATTCCTCCCATACAAATGTATAGGCTAAACTTTTTGAAAACCCCTTAAAAAATCTTAAACAGGAGAATGATTTTCTCCCATACAAGCTCATGTTAATTTGAGACTGTCTCAGGGCCCAAAAAAGGCTAACCTTTGTTTGAAAACCCCTTATTAAAAAACCCAAAACAGGAGACTGATTCCCCCATTACAAATTAATAGGTGGAGAATCTCTCTATCTGCAAGGCTCATTCAGTTAAAAATGATTTTCTCTCCCCCTCTGACTCTTAGTCCATGGGGTCAAAAGAAGAGATCGATATCTCCCCCATTACTTACTCCATTCAAAGAGTGAGCTCAAGAATATTTGATCATGTTCTACTTCAGGTAATAAATTAATTTTCCTATTACATTC
>CM068953.1:183426914-183437529 GCA_035128595.1 Eptatretus atami | reverse complement strand
CAGTGGTGGAGAGACAGATTGTGGAGAACTAGCTGTGTGGGAGCAGCTGTGTGGAAGCCAGCTATGTGGACACAAGCTGTGTTGGGAGGCCAGCTGAGTGAGACTATCGTGTGAGAACTATCTGTGTGAGAGCCAGCTGTATGGAGAGCAGCTGTGTGGAGAGCAGTGAGTGTGCGATCTGCTGTGTAGAGAAATAGCTGTGTGGAGAGCATCTGTGTGGAGAGCCAGCTGTGTGGAAGAGCCAGTTGTGTGGAGAATAGGTGTGTGGAGAGCGGCTGAGGAGAATGCCGTGCTGCATGGGAACATAGCTGTAAGGAAGCCAGTTGTGTGGAGAGTCAGTTGGCGTGGACGCAGCTGTGTGGCGAGCCAGCTTGTGTGGGACAGCTAGCTGTTGGAGCAATAGCTGTGTGGAGAGCCAGCTGTGTGGAAGAGCCTGTGTGGAGAGCCACTGAGTTGAGAATGGCTGTGTAGAGAAATGGCTGTGTGGAGAGCCAGCTGTGTGGAGAGCAGCTGTGTGGAGAGCCAGCTGTGTGGGAGCCAGCTGTGTGGAGAGCACTGAGAGGAGAGCCAGCTGAGTGGAGAGCCAGCTGTGTGTCGAGCAAGCTGAGCGGAGAACTATTGCGTGGAGAGCCAGCTGTGTGGAGAACCAGCTCTGTGGAAGCCAGCTGAGTTGAGAACTGGCTGTGTGGAGAAATAGCTGTGTGGAGAGCCAGATGTGTGGACAGCAGCTGAGTGGAGAGCCAGCTGTGTGGAGACCAGCTGTGTGGGAGATACAGCTGTGTGGAGATCCCATGTTGGAGATGACCTCTCTGGAGATCAGCTGTGTAGAGAGATGATGTGTGGAGATCACTGTGTGGAGATCCAGCTGTGTGGAGTGCAGCTGTGAGGAGATCCAGCTGTGTGTAGATCCAGCTATGTAGTAGTCAGATGTGTGGAGATCGAGCTGTGTGGAGAGCCAGCTGTGAGGAGAGTATCCTTGTGGAAGGAAGCTTTATGGGAGCAAGCTGGTGTGGAGAGCCAGCTGTGAGGAGATCATCCTGTGTGCAGATCAGCTGTGTGGAGAGCCAGCTGTCTGAGATCCAGCTGTTTGAAGAGCCAGATGTGTGGATATCAAGATGGTGGAGAGCCAGGTGTTAGGGGATAAAGCTTTTAGAGAGCCGCTGTGTGGAGCTCCACCTGTGTGGGATCCAGCTGTTTGGAGAGACAGCTGTGAGGACAGCCAGCTGTGTGGAGAGCCACTGAGTGGAGAACTAGCTGTGTGGAGAGCCAGATGTTGTGGAGAGCCAGCTTTGTGGAGAACTAGCTGTGTGGACAGAGAGCTGTGTGGAGAGCCAGCTGTGTGGAGAGCAGCTGAGTGGAAAACTGCTGTGTGGAGAGCCAGCTGTGTGGAGAGCCAGGCTGTATGGAGACAAGCTGAGTGGAAAAAGCTGTGTGAGGCAGCTGTGGTGAGAGCAGTGTATGGAGAACAAAGCTGTGTGGAGAGCGCTGCGTGGAAAGCGCTGATGTGGAGAACTAGTGTGTGGAAGAGCCACAGTGTGGAGAGCAGCTGAGTGAGAACTAGCTGAGTGGAGAGCCGCTGGAGGAGAGCCAGCTGTGTGGAGGAGACAGCTGTGTGGAGGATGCCAGCTGTGTGGAGAGCAGCTGGGAGGAGAGCCAGCTGTGTGGAGAGCCAGCTGAGTGGAGAACTGGCTGGTGTGGAGAGCCATGTGTGGAGAAGCTGTGTGGAGGAGCCAGCTGTGGGGAAGCCAGCTTGGGAGAGAGCCAGCTGTGTGGAGAGCCAGTGATGTGGAGAGCCAGCTGGTGGAGAGCAGCTGAGTGGAGAGCTAGCTGTGTGGCAGAATGTCTGTGTGGAGAGCCAGCTGAGGAGAATGCAGGTGCTGCTGGAAAATGCTGTTAGGTGGAGCCAGTTTGTGTGGCGAGTGTTGCATGGACATCAGGCTGTTTTGCGAGGAATCGCTGTGGAGATCCAGCTGTGGCATTGAGAAACCTGTGAGGAGAGCAAGTGTGAGGAGAGTAAGCTGTGAGGAGATCAGCTGTTTGGAGAAACGTGTTGAGAGGCGGGCTGTGAGGAGAGCCAGGCTGTGACGAGAGCCAGCTGAGGCGATCCAGCTGTTTGGAGAGCAGCTGTTTGGAGAGCCAGTGTGTGAGATCCTGGTGTGGAGACCACTGTGTGAGAGCCACTGTGAGGAGTGCCGTGTGTGAAGATCCACCTGTGTGGAGTGCAGCTGGGAGAATGCGGCTGCATGGAAACTAGCTGTTAGAAGAGCCATTTGTGTGGAGAGTAGTTGCGTGGGAGCACGCTGTGTGGGAGCAGCTTGTTTGCGAGCAGCGGTGTGGAGATCAGCTGCATGGTGAGACTGTGGAGAGAGTAAGCTGTGAGGAGATCCAGCTGTTTGGAGAAACAGCGCTCTGAAGAGCGAGCTGTGAGGAGAGCCAGCTGTGAGGAGAGCCAGGTGCGAGAAGATACAGCTGTTTGGAGAGCCAGCTGTTTGGAGAGACAGCTGTGTGGAAATCTGTGTGGAGATTCGCTTTTGTGGAGATCAGCTGTGTAGAGAGCTAGATGTGTGGAGATCACGCTGTGTGGAGATCGCTGTGTGGAGAGCCAGCTGTGTGGAGATCCAGCTGTGTGGAGATCCAGCTATGTAGTGAGCCAGATGTTTCGAGAACCAATGTGTGGAGATCGAGCTGTATGGAGAGCCAGCTGTGAGGAGAAGCTGTGTGGAGAGGAAGTTTTATGGAAAGCAAGCTGTTTGGAGAGCAGCTGTGAGGAGATCACCTGTGTGCCGATCCAGCTGTGTGGAGAGCCAGCTGTGTGGAGATCCAGCTGTTGAGAGCCAGATGTGTGGAGGCCAGGTGTGAGGGGATATAGCTTTTTAGAGAGCAGCTGTGTGGAGTCACCTGTGTGGAGATCCAGCTGTTTGGAGAGATAAGCTGTAAGGAGAGCAGCTGTTGTGGAGATGAAGCTGTGTGGAGAGCCAGGTGTGAGAAGATCAGCTTTTTGAGAGACAGCAGTGTGGAGAGCCAACTTTGTGGAGAGCAGCTGTTTGGAGATCCACCTGTTTGGCACACATGTTCAGTATTGCTTCGGAATCCAAATGTCCCCTTTTGGACCGATCCATTATCGGAGTTCGTGACAAAAGGGTCAAAAATGCTCGTGATGGGTCCCAACTTGAATACAGCCTATACCCACCATACGAACACCGGACGAACGCGCCTGGCGAGATGGAGTGCATGCAACCTCTTCAGCAATGGCACACCGCATTTACAGCGCGTTCATAAAGTGAGGCCCCTATTTTATTTCCTCATCCATCCAGAACTGTAGTGAGCATTCTGTAAGCCAAGGATGCTGAAACGTAAAAATGCAGACGTGCGTGCACAGCAGTACGAAATAGGAAGCACAGCTATCAAAGAATACTTGGCCACAGCCATCTCGTGAATTGGCAAGACTACAATGAGAGACCATTTCCCCAATAAATACGCATTGGCAAGATGCACTATGTGCTCTTCCTGTGGCAGTACATGTGGAAAGCTGAAACTGCATTCGGTTGGCTCGGGTAACGCGAAATTTTCACCTGCTGTATGACAAGGAAATTGTTCTTCCCAACATCAATGAACACCTTGCAACACCTTTTCACTGACTGCACCTGAAGCAAGGATTTTTTCGATCCAACATTTGGGCATACATCGAGTTTAGCGTTCGCGTGATTTGTTGTACAGGAAGATGTGTTACCTCCAAAGGGCCCGTATACGTTCAGAATCCATGGCCGTGTTTATTATAGAACGGCCATTTTTTTGCCCGAGACGATAAACGCCAAGTTTTCTTCGCAAATCTATGTCTACAACTGCAGAAATCGCTCATCGAACGCATGGAATAGCAACCTGCAGCGTGATTTGCTTCAAAAGCTACAGGGAGTATTTACTGCATGACTGTAATCCATTGTAAGTGCTTATAGCAGTCGCCAAATTACCGGAACAAGAAGAAAATGATTCATGAAGTTCATTTTGAGAGCGGACCCAACGACAGATTTTACGGCGCTATACATCTATGACGGCAGCAGAAGTAGCGGTTATTTGACGGGAAGTACTGATGTTCATCGCATACCGCGACATTGTTTTGTACAAGCGGTCAAGCCTGGATCGGAAAATCGTGACATTATCCGCATCAATGAACACCCCACATTATGCACCTCTTCATTATGTGTTGCTACACATGGAGATCTGGGCTGGACATTTACCTTCAATAAACGAGATGGGAAATGTATCATACTATGGAGTTTAACGCTTACACTTAATGGTTAGAAGTAACTTTAATGTAATATACGTAGTGGTACATTACATACAACATATATGTCGATCATTAAGCATAAGATTGAAACAAGGCGCCTGAACTACGTCTAACCACATCAAACGGAAATTGCGGGGGACTGTATCAAGGACTATCTGATGCAATGCCGCTGGAATACTGACGGTCGCTCAATCTGTCGCCGAGTTGTCCTTCCATCGTCATTTACCGGAAGCCCGAATCTTCATCAACTGTATCAGGATTCGATTGCTATCGTTCGCGATACTCGAAACCTGACCTCTTCTTAACATTAACGTGCAACCCCAAATGGGAAGAAATCGAATGCATATTCCTCATCAGGTTGCCGCTGATCGAACAGACATCCTAGCCAGATTTTCAAAAAGAAGATAGGCTTTCTACCGATATGTGGATGGTCAATATTCGGAAGGTTGTCGCATACGTCTGCAGAGTGGAATTTCAGAAATGAGGGGTGGCTTCACCATCACACTTGATAGATTTCCCACAATAAGTAGCCCCTCGATCACCGGACTATTTGACAGTATCGTTCGTCACGGGAGAAATTCCAAACCCATCGCAGACTTTATTGCATAAATGATCATACAGAATGATATACGAACTATGCGGCATGCTAATCCTCGATCGCTCTTGCATGGAGCAGGCAATGACAAAACAATTCCCAAGCATTCTGTGAAATGATGCGAAGCACGCAGCGATGGCTACCCGTTATAACAGGAGAGATTCCCGACTCAGGTACAAAAAAACGGAGTGAACGTTGATAACTGCTGGGGTGTCCTTATAGTATATACTGTCCTCCAAGTATAACTCACATAAATGTTGAAGTCTGCTCGATGGTCATGGCAGTCAAGTATCTCTTCAATATGTCAATAAAGGAACAGATTGTTTATGGTCGCTGTATGTGAAGACAATCAACAACAAACTGACTATGACGTGAACGAGATCACCGGTTTTGTGGATGCGAGGTACGTTTCTGCATGCAAAGGCTGCTGGCGTTTGTTCAGCAATGATCTATCATGACGATACCATCTATTCACGTTTGGATATCATCTTCCGAACCAAATAGAATCGTCTATGTTCTGGTGAGGTGCAGAAGCTTTTAGACCATGCCAAAGAAATCAACCCTCAACGCATGGTATCTGTTACCGCGACTACCGAAGCTTTTGTTCCATACACGAGTTCCCAGAACACTTCACGTCGACAGTACTAGTGCAAATGGTCGTTCAGAAACGGGAAGAAACAATTGGACACTTATACAGTGCCAGTCACTCCGAAGGCGAACAATTCTATATTCGTTTGTTATGCATCATACTCTGGATACATCATTTTGAAGATCTACGGTGACTCCTGACGCACCCTGGCGACATATTCAAAGCGACAGCATTGGGTCGAGGTTTCTGGAAGACGACCTAATGGATGACTGCTTCGAAGAGGCCCATGTCAGGTTTTCCGACTCAACTGCACACTCTTCATTACTATTCTCTTATTCTGCAACCTGCCAACCTGCAAATTATTCTCCCTCATTCAGACAATGTTTTAGCGAGGACATCTCACAATGCTAACTGGGCTGCATCACATTGACTGATGACGAATTAAACACACGGACCTATGAGCATCGAGGAAGTCCTACGCTACCATGGAAAATCATTGCAAGATTACCCTGACATGATCCAACCAGCGGCGGACTGATGCCGAGCATGATCCATCCTCTTTTTCTCATGACTGACTAGGATGTTCAAGCAGACAAAACAATGCGGATCAAACTGCAGATCTTCAATCAAGATCAACGGGTGGTTGGTAATAACGAACCGGTGATGGAAATATGACAATGAAGAATGGGGCAGTGTTCTTCGTCGATGGCCTTGGGGGCACTGGAAAAACGTTTCATTACAAACCATCCTACACAGCGTTCATTTCATGAAGCTCACCGACTCACAGTAGCATTTCGGGATAGCGGATGAGGTTGTTGGACGGAGGTCGAACTGCTCATTCTCAGTTCAAAATGCTATACCTATACAGCCAACAGCAGTTGCAGTATTCCAAAGAACTCTGCATTGGCTACACTGATCAAAAGAAACCGTCTGTCATAATCTGGGACGAAGCTCCAATGATGCACAAGCAGGTCTTTGAATGCTTGCATCGCTCATTGTGTGACATTATGGAGGATGGAAAAGTCTTTTGGAGCTTGATCGTCATATTGGGTGGTGATTTCAGACAAGTGTTACAATCATCAGACATGGAGACGTGAGGCAGACATTGTCGAAAGTAACTGAAAGATATCGTTCCTCTGGCGAGGTTCAATTATTTCACCTTACATTAACATGCGTTCTCTGATGGGCCGCTCTCACCAAAACATCTGTCACGATTTTTCAGACTTTCTTTTTGTCGATTGGAGATGGGCAGAAAACCTACAAATCCAGATGTAGGGAAGTGCAAATACGCCTATCGTAGAAATTGCATTGATCCGTTATTGATGGCGACAACGATCATCAGTCTGTTTCTTCCGACTTGAACTACAATCAACTACAGCAGAGCAATACTGTGTCCGACAACGAAGATGTTGATTGATAACGATAAGTCTTACAAACCATCCCGGCTGACAAACGGCAGACATAATCTCAGTGCTGACAGCGTATCTGATCCGGACAGACGTACCTTGTGCCGAAGGAGTTCTAAAACTCATTAACACTGGCGGGCTACACAACATAACTCTATCTTCGAGGGTCACGCCCACTAATACTGCTCAGAAATTTTGGACGCTTTAGAGGATGAATTATGTAACGGATCGAGATGCGAAAAAGCCTTAACTCTGAAAGGGATGATATGACGAATAATAAAATTCAAAATCGTTATAATGTAATCCAATAAAAAAATAAACTTGATCTGTCGATCTCATTTTGGGACACTGAAGAGATGTGTCTTTTTGTCCGAGTATTACATATCGTTCAGAATATGAGCACTCGAGCTGTATGACGATGATCCATCTACAGAATGTTGGAGAAAATCTCACTTTGGCCAATAATTGATCCATCAATATGGAATGGCGTCTGCATACACGAGCAATGAGCAAATACCACTAGCCAACCTGCTGGTAAAGGACTGTACGGGTTAATATTATCTGATTACGCACTTTCGGATACTTAGAGTCCATCGTGTATGCCATCACGGTATCCTAGTTATTTCAAGCATTAAGACAGGGCAAAGTTAAGCAGTCTTGGTGCTAATTGTAATCCCTCTGTGGAAATTATCACCTACCCCTATTATGACTGGGAATGTAATTGATACCAACATGCAAATTCGTGACAATATGAATGGGGTATTGGAACATTGTCCATGTGCGTGGACCGTCATCATCTTTCAGGCATATATGATCGTCTTCAATGGTGTATGTGCCGTTATGCATGCACAATGCATAGCATTAATCTGAAGATACTGCAGCACTGTCAATCTGTCTAATAGGGCTTTACTATCGTACATCCGTGGTTACAAGGATTAAGAGGTGTGACGATATTTTTTCTCTGCTTCGCATCAAAGCACATTCGAATATCATCAGAGTCAATCGGAACGCTTGCACGTGTTATTTTAGTAAATTTAAACGAACGCAATTTTTAACGAGCACTAAGGGTAAAGAGCACGTTTAAGACTAGGTTGAAGGCTTGCAGGAAACGCTGCGCGAAAAAGGCTCCTGGGAAAATTCCATTTGGATTATCCTGTAGATTGTTACACAAAATGGCAGTGGTTTGAGAATTGGTTTACACTGAACGTTCTGACAATCTCTGTATGATACGTTCCATAAAACCATCATTTATACAGTACTCATTAAGTTCAAATTGTGTAGACGTGGTATCGAAATCTTAGACTACTGAAAACTACCTGGATTTAAATATGTAAAATCTTGTTATCAATATGAACACTTAATATATGGACATGTGGCTATTGAATTTCTGGTTACATCACCGAGATAAAGCCTCTGCAATAAATCAATTTTTAAATTCACTGAGTTCAATTCGCAATAAAATTTGAAAATGATCAATTAGGTAAAACTTCAGAGTTTTAGCACATTCAGAAGAAGAAACACAAGCACAATAATATTCCCGGCTTATGAGATAACGTCGAAACGTTGGAATCGTTATACGATTCCATTTGTTGATTGACATGAACCTACTCAAATCAGTCAGATATTAACGTTTACGTCAATAATAAAGGTTATGGTGATAGATGGACGGAGCAGTTCGATTCTGACTATGATTTAGCGTAATCATATAATTGTAAGATCGAACGGGGGATCGTGTTTAACCGTCCTAAATTTTAAACATTAATCCCCTAAGTTATCGCAGTTATATTTGCATAATCGTTAAATCGAGTTAAATGGCAAATAAAACAGACAATGTCATCTCGGCTATGTTGTGTCAGGGTTGTATGGAGAGGCATTGATCATAGTGAAAGAAACAATTGGCTTCGTAAACCATGCAGTGCTGTAAGCTGGCCAAAAATAATGCCAAATTCAGACCCAGCGAGGAAGCATACTGGCTGAGAAAAGGGGTGACCAATAATGAAGCCTTGTATAAAGGAATAATAATAAGGCCATAATTATTATCTTCAAAAGGGTGTTCAAATTTATTCAAACCCAATTTTTCATTCAATCTACTTCTTGAAGACCTTCATATACATTGCTAAGTTGGGCTGAGTCGGTTTCATGGTCTTGGGGTTATGGGGAGATACACTGACAATACAACACACAAAAATCACATTGACTATATTGTATAGGATGCGATGACGTGAAGATAAACAACATTTAGTGGCTTGGCATGTGATGAAATGCTTGTGCAATACGGTATTTTACCTCCATGTACTGAAAGAACTCCAAGGCAGATAGCAACTTAATAACCAACAACACAACAATGGACCAATGTCGTTTGCTCTGCAACCGAACATAATCAGTGAATAAATACAACAGAGATTTAAACACATGTCATGATGCCCATTCCACAGGAGCCTAAAAATCTAAATCTAATGTGAGAAAGAAAAGTTGTTTTGTATGTTTGTTCTTTTGTGCATTCGCACCTGCAGGAACCAGTGCAACCAAAACTTTGCATAACCTCTTTCTTTCATCGAGAGCAAGGTCAAGAGCTATGTATGGACAAAAAAAAAAATAGAAAATTAAAACAGATAATTGGCCTGTCGAGCATCTGTTGTCTATGTGCCAATACATGCTGCATTTTTTCTCAGAAGCGATGAGTAATATGTATTTTGAAGATCATATGTTTGAGTTGTGTGTTCGTGTTTTTAATTTGTTGTCAAACCAACCTAAATTTAATTACATTCAGTGTTTACATGTGTGCTGCTAATTAAAATGAATTGCTTGTACCAGGTTCAAGATAACACTTCAGTGTTCAGGCCTCGAGTGAGTATGTTACCTGCATGTGATGGATGTAATTAGTCGCGCATTGTGAAGATTATATGTGAGGTCATATTTGTGGTGCAAGCTAATAATGGAAACTGTGTATTTCTTTGATGCGTTTTCCCCTATCTTGTCATTCCTGTCTTTGTTATCCATCTGTTTGATTTTTACTAACTTAACACACGTCATTAAGATGGGCATGGTAAAATGCCCAACTGAAGCACTTCTGAACTCTAAAGGTATTTTTTGTAAAAGACAATAATTCAAACTACGCTAATTGCATTAAAAAAAATGGCCACATGCCAACCAAAAAGAACCATGATGGACGATAACAAATCGGATGCAAAGAAAATACACAAGTCACTTGAGACTGCAGAGAGGACACGGCCGTGTTGGAGGATAAAGTGCAGACAACAGACTCCAAGGCAGCATTTGGCATCTTCGATGTGGTAGCAATTCATACAAGTCATACATTTGCAATGCCAAAATATTGGTATTCATACAAACTACAAGGCAATTCCCAATTTGTCATTCAGGAAATATTTTCAACAATATTGTTACTGAAATTCCCAGGCAACACGAGTGCTTCACTATAATTTGCATAAAAACAATAGTCTTGATTCCCATTGTGGTGTCGACTATGCAATTGTCTGCTTTAGAATTCACTGGTAAAATGAGAAGACTAGCTGTAAGGAGAGCCAGTTGTGTGGAGAGTCAGTTGCGTGGACAGCAAGCTGTGTGGCGAGCCAGCTGTGTGGACAGCCAGCTGTGTGGAGAACTAGCTGTGTGGAGAGCCAGCTGTGTGGAGAGCCAGCTGTGTGGAGAGCCAGCTGAGTTGAGAACTGGCTGTGTAGAGAAATGGCTGTGTGGAGAGCCAGCTGTGTGGAGAGCCAGCT
>CM068953.1:183406656-183425195 GCA_035128595.1 Eptatretus atami | reverse complement strand
GAGAGCCAGCTGTGTGGAGAGCCAGCTGAGTGGAGAGCCAGCTGTGTGGAGAGCCAGCTGAGTGGAGAGCCAGCTGTGTGGAGAACTGTCTGTGTGGAGAGCCAGCTGAGGAGAATGCCGTGCTGCATGGAAAACTAGCTGTTAGGGGAGCCAGTTGTGTGGAGAGTCAGTTGCATGGACAGCAGGCTGTTTTGCGAGGAATCGCTGTGGAGATCCAGCTGTGCATTGAGAAAACTGTGAGGAGAGCAAGCTGTGAGGAGAGTAAGCTGTGAGGAGATCCAGCTGTTTGGAGAAACAGCTGTCTGAAGAGCGAGCTGTGAGGAGAGCCAGCTGTGACGAGAGCCAGCTGAGAGACGATCCAGCTGTTTGGAGAGCCAGCTGTTTGGAGAGCCAGCTGTGTGGAGATCCAGCTGTGTGGAGATCCACCTGTGTGGAGAGCCAGCTGTGAGGAGTGCCAGCTGTGTGAAGATCCACCTGTGTGGAGTGCCAGCTGAGGAGAATGCCGTGCTGCATGGAAAACTAGCTGTTAGAAGAGCCATTTGTGTGGAGAGTCAGTTGCGTGGAGAGCACGCTGTGTGGAGAGCCAGCTGTTTTGCGAGCAAGCGGTGTGGAGATCCAGCTGCATGGTGAGCAACTGTGGAGAGAGTAAGCTGTGAGGAGATCCAGCTGTTTGGAGAAACAGCGCTCTGAAGAGCGAGCTGTGAGGAGAGCCAGCTGTGAGGAGAGCCAGGTGCGAGAAGATACAGCTGTTTGGAGAGCCAGCTGTTTGGAGAGACAGCTGTGTGGAAATCCAGCTGTGTGGAGATCCAGCTTTGTGGAGATCCAGCTGTGTAGAGAGCTAGATGTGTGGAGATCCACCTGTGTGGAGATCCAGCTGTGTGGAGAGCCAGCTGTGTGGAGATCCAGCTGTGTGGAGATCCAGCTATGTAGTGAGCCAGATGTTTCGAGAACCACCTGTGTGGAGATCGAGCTGTATGGAGAGCCAGCTGTGAGGAGAGCAAGCTGTGTGGAGAGGAAGTTTTATGGAAAGCAAGCTGTTTGGAGAGCCAGCTGTGAGGAGATCCACCTGTGTGCCGATCCAGCTGTGTGGAGAGCCAGCTGTGTGGAGATCCAGCTGTTTGGAGAGCCAGATGTGTGGAGAGCCAGGTGTGAGGGGATATAGCTTTTTAGAGAGCCAGCTGTGTGGAGATCCACCTGTGTGGAGATCCAGCTGTTTGGAGAGAAAGCTGTAAGGAGAGCCAGCTGTGTGGAGATGAAGCTGTGTGGAGAGCCAGGTGTGAGAAGATCCAGCTTTTTGGAGAACCAGCAGTGTGGAGAGCCAGCTTTGTGGAGAGCAAGCTGTTTGGAGATCCACCTGTTTGGCACACATGTTCAGTATTGCTTCGGAATCCAAATGTCCCCTTTTGGAACCGATCCATTATCGGAGTTCCGTGACAAAAGGGTCCAAAAATGCTGTGATGGGTCCCCAACTTGAAACAGCCTATAACCCCCACCATACGAACACCGGACGAATCGCGTGGCGAGATGGAGTGCATGCAACCTCTCAGCCAATGGCACACCGACATTTACAGCCGCGTTCATAAAGTGAGGCCCTATTTATTTCCTTCCAATCCATCCAGACTGTAGTGAGCATTCTGTAAGACACAAGATGCTGAAACGTAAAAATGCAGACGTGCGTGCAACAGCAGTACGAAATAGGAAGCACAGCTATCAAAAGAATATCTTGCCACACACTCTCGGTGAATTGCAAGACTACAATGAGAGACCATTTCCCCCCATACATAGCATTGGCAAGATGGACACTATGTGCTCTTCCTGTGGCACGTACATGTGGAAAGCTGAACTGCATTCCGGTTGGCTCGGGGTAAACGCGAAATTTTCCACCTGCTGTATGCAAGGAAAAATTGTTCTTCCCAACATCAATGAACCACCTTGCAACACCTTTTCACTGACTGCACACCTGAAGCAAGGAATTTTCGATCCAACATTTGGGCATACAACTCGAGTTTAGCGTTCGCGTCATTTGTTGTACAGGAAGATGTGTTACCTCCAAAGGGCCCATATACGTTCAGAATCCATGGCCGTGTTTATCATAGAATCGGCCAATTTTTTCCCGAGAACGATAAACCGCCAAAGTTTTCGCAAATCTATGTCTACAACACTGCCAACGAAATCGCTCATCGAACAGCATGGAATAGCAACCTGCAGCGTGATTTGCTTCAAAAGCTACAGGGAGTATTTACTGCATGACTGTAATCCATTTGTAAGTGCTTATAAGCAAGTCGCCAAATTACCGGAACAAGAAGAAAATGATTCCATGAAGTTCATTTTGAGAGCGGACCCAACGACAGATTTACGGCGCTATAATCTACTGACGGCAGCAGAAGTAGCGGTTATCTTACCGGGAAGTACTGATGTTCCATCGCACCGCGACATTGTTTTGTACAAGCGGTCAAGCCTGGATCCGGAAAATCGTGACATTATCCGCATCAATGAGACCCACCCCGATTATGACCCTCTTCATTATGTGTTGCTACTACCACATGGAGATCTGGGCTGGACATTTACCTTCAATAAACGAGATGGGAAATGTATCAGTACTATGGAGTTTTACGCTTACCACTTAATGGTTAGAAGTAACTTTAATGTAATACTACGTAGTGGTACATTACTACAACAATATATTGTCGATCATTAAGCAAAGATTGAACAAGGACGCCTGAACTACGTCTACCACAATCAACGGAAATTGCGGGCGGAGCTGTATCAAGGACTATCTGATGCAATCGCCGCTGGGAATACTGACGGTGCCTCAATCTGTCGCCGAGTTGTCCTTCCATCGTCATTTACCGGAAGCCCACGAAATATGCATCAACTGTATCAGGATTCGATTGCTATCGTTCGGCGATACTCGAAACCTGACCTCTTCTTAACATTAACGTGCAACCCCAAATGGGAAGAAATCCAGAATGCATTATTCCCTCATCAGGTTGCCGCTGATCGAACAGACATCCTAGCCAGAGTTTTCAAACAAAAGAAGAAGGCTTTCCTACACGATATTGTGGATGGTCAAATATTCGGAAAGGTTGTCGCATACGTCTGCAGAGTGGAATTTCAGAAATGAGGGGTGCTTCACCATCACACGTTGATGATTCTCCACCAATAAAGTAAGCCTCGATCACCGGACTATTATGACAGATTCGTCACGGCAGAAATTCCAAACCCATCGCAGACTTTATTGCATAAAATGATCATACAGAACATGATATACGAACTATGCGGCATGGCTAATCCTCGATCGCCTTGCATGGAGCAAGGCAAATGCACAAAACAATTCCCCAAGCAATTCTGTGAAATGATGCGAAGCACGCACGATGGCTACCCGTTATACAGAAGAAGAGATTCCCGACCTCAGGTACAAAAAAACGGAGTGAACGTTGATAACTGCTGGGTCGTTCCTTATAGTATAACTGTCCTCCAAGTATAACTCCCACATCAATGTTGAAGTCTGCTCGATGGTCATGGCAGTCAAGTATCTCTTCAAATATGTCAATAAAGGAACAGATTGTATTATGGTCGCTGTATGTGAAGACAATCAACAACAAACTGACTATGACGTGAACGAGATCAACCGGTTTGTGGATGCGAGGTACGTTTCTGCATGCAAAGGCTGCTGGCGTTTGTTCCACAATGATCTACATGAACGATCACCATCTATTCAACGTTTGGATATCCATCTTCCGAACCAAAATAGAATCGTCTATGTTCCTGGTGAGGCTGCAGAAGCTTTAGACCATGCCAAAGAAACAACCCTCAACGCATGGTATATCTGTTACCGCGACTACCCCGAAGCCCTTTCTGTTCCATACCACGAGTTCCCAGAACACTTCACGTCGAACAGTACTACGTGCAAATGGTCGACTCAGAAACGGGAAGAAACAATTGGACACTTATACAGTGCCAGTCCATCCGAAGGCGAACAATTCTATCTTCGTTTGTTACTGCATCATTCACCTGGATGTACATCATTTGAAGATCTACGGTGACTCCCTGACGGCACCCTGGCGGACATATTCAAAGCGACAGCATTGGGTCGAGGTTTCTTGGAAGACGACCACTAATGGCATGACTGCTTCGAAGAGGCCGCCATGTCAGGTTTCCCGACTCAACTGCACACTCTCTTCATTACTATTCTCTTATTCTGCCAACCTGCCCAACCTGCACAATTATTCTCCTCATTCAGACAATGTTTTAGCGAGGACATACTCAACAATGCTAACTGGGCTGGCATCACATTGACTGATGACGAATTAAACAACAGGAACCCTATGAGCCATCGAGGAAGTCCTACGCTACCATGGAAAATCATTGCAAGATTACCCTGACATGATCCAACTCAGCCACGCGACTGATGCCGAGCATGATCCATCCTCTTTTCTCATGACTGACTACGATGTTCAAGCAGAAAAAAAACAATGCGGATCACAACTGCAGACTCTTCAATCAAGATCAACGGGTGGTTGGTATACGAACCGGTGATGGAAAATATGACAATGAAGAATGGGGCAGTGTTCTTCGTCGATGGCCCTTGGGGGCACTGGAAAAACGTTTCATTACAACACCATCCTACACAGCGTTCATTCCATGAAGCTCACCGCACTCACAGTAGCATCTTCCGGGATAGCGGATGAGTTGTTGGACGGAGGTCGAACTGCTCATTCTCAGTTCAAAATGCCTATACCTATACAGCCACACAGCAGTTGCAGTATTCCAAAGAACTCTGCATTGGCTACACTGATCAAAGAAACGTCTGTCATAATCTGGGACGAAGCTCCAATGATGCACAAGCAGGTCTTTGAATGCTTGCATCGCTCATTGTGTGACATTATGGAGATGGAAAAGTCTTTTGGAGGCTTGATCGTCATATTGGGTGGTGATTTCAGACAAGTGTTACCAATCATCAGACATGGACGTGAGGCAGACATTGTCGAAAGTAACCTGAAGATATCGTTCCTCTGGCAGGAGGTTCAATTATTTCACCTTACCATTAACATGCGTTCTCTGATGGGCCCGTCTCACCAAAACCAATCTGTCAACGATTTTCAGACTTTCTTTTTGTCGATTGGAGATGGGCAGAAAACCTACAAATCCAGATGTAGGGAAGTGCAAAATACGCCTATCGTCAGAAATCTGCATTGATCCTGTTATTGATGGCGACAACGAACTCATCAGGTCTGTTTTTCCCGACTTGACTACAATCAACTACAGCAGAGCAATACTGTGTCCGACAAACGAAGATGTTGATATGATCAACGATAAAGTCTTACAAACCATCCCGGCTGACAAAACGCAGACATATCTCAGTGCTGACAGCGTATCTGATCCAGGACAGACGTACCTCTGTCCGACGGAGTTCTAAAACTCATTAACACTGGCGGGCTTACCACAACATAAACTCTATCTTCGAGGGTCCACCCCACTAATACTGCTCAGAAATTTGGACCCGCTTAATGGATTACTGAACGGAACGAGACTGCGCATAATCAGCCTTGGAAGCTGGCTGAACGAGGCCGAGATCATGACCGGCAAAAAGACAGGCAAATACGTCTTCATTCCCAAAATAACTCTTACCCCATTGGACACTGGACTGCCTTTTGATCTACGATGATGCCAATTCTCAATATGACTGGCGTATGCGATGACCATCAACAAGAGACAGGGAAAAACTCTCACTTTCATGGCCATTAATCTGACCAATCCAGTCTTCTCACATGGTGTATGTGGCGTTATCGCATGCACAATCGATGAAGTGTATCGAAATACTGCCACACCTGAGTCAACCCAATGACGGCTTCTACTACACGGATAACATCGTTTACAGTGGATTGGGTTAACATTAGTAAGTATGCTCTGATTTTTTCGATAACAGGCACTCATTTCGAGATATACTACAGAGTCACATCCGTGTTATGCCACGCTTTGCACGGGTTATCTTCTAGTATAATTTACAACAAGCTATTTTTTTAAGGACATAAGGGGTAAGGAGCAGTTTAAGACAAGGTTGGGGCCTTTGAGGAATAGCAGGGATTGTAAAATGGCCTCCTCTGTGTGAAAATTCCATTCACTTCCTTAATTATCCTGGGGTCCAAGGAATTGTTACCACACAAATGTGAAGCAAAAAGTGGGGTTTGAGAAATTGGTTCATGTTTGTCTGTGTGTCCGTCCATCCATCTTATCAGCTTATGATCGTCAATTTATGATCGAAGAACAACTCATTAAATTGAATGTTATACTTTGAACACGAATTAGGTCTATTGGCTTTGAATTCATCCTGGTTACACATTCACAGAAAGGAGTGAGAAAATATTTTTACTCTGCCTGGCAATCAAATAAAATTGAAAATCATACCACATAGGAAACTTACTGTTTTTAAAGACATCTTAAAGAACGCAAACAACAAGCACAAATAATTAATGTCACGTGTTAGATGGAGTGATGCAACAGACGCTGCGGAAAACGGCGGGAAATTCTGGAATTATTGATACGAATTTTACAATCTTTGTTTTATTTGAATTGAATTTTACACTTGAACGCTGTACTACACAAATCATCTGTCATGATACTTCCAAGAACCTCGAGTTTTACAGTACTTCAATTTAAATAAAGGTTCAATTGGGTGGTGTATACGAGTGGTATTCAGGAATGCGTTTGGACGACTTCAACTGAACTAAACTTCTGGATTTTTTTTAAATGATCGTTAAAATCATTATTTTATAAATATGTACAGCACTTTATATACTGGAACACTGTGTGGGGTATCGTGTTCTTTGAACTCTCGAGATACCTCCTGCAATTTTAAATCCAATTTTAAATTCAACCCTAAGTTCAATTCCGCAGTTTATATTTTGAAATTCAATTCAGGTTAAGAGATTCCAGAGCTTATCACATGTGCAGAAATGAAATAATGACACAGACAATGACATCTCCGGGCGTTTATAAGTATTGAGATGTATCCAGCGATTCGTATGTATGAAGAAGAGGCATTTGATGACATGAGTGAGGAAAGTAAAAAAAACAATTGAGCACTTTATCGGTAAGAAACTGTCATGGCCTGTTCCAAGTCAAGGCATTATTGAGCTGGCCCAAAAATAATGCCAAATTCAGACCCCAGCGAGGAAGATCTGGCTGAGAAAGGGGCTGACCAATAAATGAAGCCTTGATAAAGGATAAATAAATAAGGCCATAAATTAATTATCTTCAAAAGGGGTGTTCAAATTTATTCAAACACCAAATTTTCATTCATCTACTTCCTTGAAGATCCCTTCATATACATGCTAAGTTTGGGGCTGCTCGGTTTCATGGTCTTGGGGTTATGGGGGAGATACACTGACACATACAAACACACAAAAATCACATTGACATATATTAGTATAGATAGACTGACGTGAAGATGAAAACAACATTAGTGCATTGTGCATGTGATGAAATGATTGTGACAAATACGGTATTTACCTCCATTGTAGCTGAAAAGAACCTCCAAGGCAGATAGCAACTTATACCCAACACAAACAAAATGGACCAAGTCCGTTTGCATCTGCAGACACAAATCAGTGAAGTAAATAAACAGAGATTTCACAACACATGTCATGATGCTCCATTACACAAGGAACCTAAAAATCTAAATCTAATGTAGAAAGAAGAAAGTTTGTTTGTATGTTTGTTCTTTTATGCATTCGCACCCTGCAGGAACCAGTGCAACCAAACTTTGCATGACCTCTTCTTTCATCGAGAGCAAGGTCAAGAGCTATGTATGGACAAAAAAAAAGAAATAGAAAAATTAAAACCAGATAATTGGCCTTCGAGCCTCGATTGGTCTTGTGCCAATACATTGCCTGCATTTTTTTCCTCAGAAGCGATCGAGTAATATGTATTTTGAAGATCATATGTTGAGTTTGTCGTGATTGATTTGTTGTCAAACAACACTAAATTAATTACATTAGTGTTTACATGTGTGCCTGCTATTAAAATGATTGCTTGACACAGGTTCAAGATAACACTTCAGTGTTCAGGCCTCGAGTGAGTATGTTACACTGCAGTGATGGAGTAATATGTCAGCCAATTGTGAAGATTATATGTTGAGGTCATATTATGTGTGCAAGCTAATAATGGAAACTGTGTATTTCTTTGATGCGTTTCTCCCCTATCTGTCATTCTCCCTGTCTTTGTATCATCCATCTGTTGATTTTTAACTTAAACCAACCACGTCATTAAGATGGGCATGGTAAAATGCCCACTGAAGCACTTCTGAAACTCTCAAAGGTACATTTTTGTAAAGAAATATCTCAACCTACCTAACTTGCATTAAAAAAAAATGCCACATGCCACCAAAAAAGACCCCTGATGGACAGAAACAAATCGGATGCAAAGAAAATACCACAAGTCACTTGAGACTACAGAGCAGACACAGGCTCGTGTTGAGGATCAAAGTGCAAGACAAACAGCCTCCAAGGCAGCATGTTGGGCATTCTTCGAATGTGTAGCACTTCAATACAAGTCCAATACATTTGCAATGCCAAATATTGGTAATTCATACAAAACTACAAGGCCAACATTCCCCAATTTGTCATTCAGGAAATATTTCAACACATATTGTACTGAAATTCCCCAGGCAACACCGAGTGCTTCAACTATAATTTGCATAAAATGACAAAATAGTCTCTGATTCCCATTGTGGTGTCCAGGACTATGCCATTTGTCTGCTTGTAGAATTCACTGGTAAATGAGAAGCAGTTGAGAGTGAGAACCAGTAAGGCAAGGTGGAAAAGAGTTCTGTGATTGCTTCACCAGTGGTCCAGAGATCGAACAAATGATCGAGCACCTGAAGACAATCTTTGATCAGGATGACAGTATACAGAGATGTGATGTCCATTGTGATTTAAAACAAGAATGACCGCACTGTGGTCACAACGTGTGACACAAATATCTATCTGTATGTATGTATGTATTGTATGTATATATATATATATATATATATATATATATATATATATATATATATAAATATATATAATAATATTATTAAATATATAATATATATTGCTATGGATTTCAGAATCGGATCTGACGAATTCACACAACATTCAGGTCCTTTGACAGTTATTTCCATAAATACATGTCCAGAATAAACCCATCCCCTTGTCTGGTGGGATTCTAACTCTTTGATACATTGGAGAAGGGTATAGAACAGATTCCTTTTCTTATGGGGTGGCCTTTTCCTCTTTACAACATGTTCATGCATGCGAGAGAAAGCCGTTCGCCCAACGGAGACTCATTCTACCCTCTTTCCATCAGGACACTTTGGACTTACAGGATATTTGATTAAACACACCACGGGTTTTTCACATTCCATTCATTCTGACGGTCAAATATGGCTGTGGGTCATTTGCTTCACCCACCTCTCTTCCATTGAAGTTTGACACCCACCTCTGTTTCACCAATGTTGACATCCACCTCTTTCCATTGACGTCTGACTCCCCATTCAGAGCTCCATGGATGCTGGTTGGCAGTGCTCATGTCAGGCCGAATGGGGAGGTGATGGCTGCTGTTGACGTCTTGTGAGTGTCCCACGTTTTCACTCGGCAATTCTGGCAAATACCCACCCTTTGGCACCCATCCAGCACCCCAAACGTGGCGTTGTGGGCCGGACCTGTGTTGATTGGAGGTTGCTTCTCGCTCTGGTAAGAAAGGGATGATCGAGAGAATGATGGTTGGAGATCACGTGCAACGATGTGCCAATAGGCAAACTGGATTTGGCTGAAGTCTGCTTGAGGCTCTGCCCATACTGGTCACCTATAAATAGGATGGGAGGACCGGTCCTGACAGTTGGTGAAAGTTCATGACGGTGACATTTCCTGACCATTGCTGACATCACCTCATGATTCCTGACCATTGCTGTGAGCTCCTTACGATTCCTGACCATTGCTGACAGCTCCTTACGGTCTCTGACCATTGATGACAGCTCCTTATGGTTTCTGACAGTTGGTTGTGGTTGTGACCGTTCCTGAACGTTGCTGAAAGCTCCTTACAGTTCCTGACCATTGCTGACAGCTCCATATGGATCCTGACCATTGTTGACAGCTCCTCACAGTTCCTTACCATTACTGACAGCTCCTTACGGTTCCTGACAGTTGGTGATGGTTGGAATGTTCCTGCTGGTTCTGCTCGGTACCTGCTCTTGGCATACCTGATTTTTGGCGTCCCTGCTTCCTGGGGGTGATGACATGATGTCGATTGGTGTCGAGCCTGTTTGCGGGTGAGTGCACAGCGAGGCATGGCGCTGGCAGCGGACCAAGTCACGCTCACACATTTTGGGACATTTTATTGGACACACGATGACTTCGACCTTGGTAAGCGGAGACCGGATTTCTTCCCCCCCCCCCCCCCCCCCCCCCCACCACACCTAATGATCTGTTGGGTACCCATGTCTTGTGTTTAAAATGTTAAGTGAGGCATAGGGATAAGCATCTTCTATTTTTCTATCAATACCTGTTGAATTCTTTATTTGTTTGAGAATATTTGGATTGATTTTAGTTCATTTACACAAGGAAATAAAAAGTTCTTCAGTTTATTTATTTTTGAACAAAATGAACAAAATCCTTGTTGATGTTTCACCCTCTCAGTGCTAGTCCTTTCCTTCCATTTAGCCAGCATTGTCCGAACCTAGATTGACCGGGAGGTAGTTTCCAAACTAATTAACCTGTCATATTCGGCGTGCACCAGTGGTAAACGCTCGGCCGCCATACTTAAGATCTAATCAAGATAAGATTGGTGCAACGCCAAGGGCACGTTCCCCGCTCAGGAAGCCACGTGACCTCCAGTTAAACGGCAAATTAGACGGTGGACACTGGAACTCACGGTTAAGTGATTGACGTTTGTGGTTGTAAAGCAACCCACCGTACCACAAAGTTAACTGTGAGTGGTGGCCCCAGATCCGGTTCTTCTGAGGAGAAATAAGGATCAACCCCCTCATAATACACTCAGAGCCCCAATTAAGCCAGCTGCAAAACCGACGAAACGTTGCCTAAGACCGGGTCTGCTCTCACTTTTTTGTTCAAATTAGTGGAGTGGGTCTAGTTTTTTACTTTGGGTTGGAAACTCTTCCTTCTTCTTCTTCTTCTTCAAAAATGTGTAATCCGAAATTTAGAAGATATATTCCCCATGACGACGAGGCCATAATTGTGAAGTTTCATCTCGATTGATGAAACTGTTTCAGAGAAATAACATTTTTTAAGATTTCATATTAAATCCAATATGACTGGCAGACTATGTGACCAATTAATTATTTGTGAACACTCTGGTATCCCCATGGCTTGGGAAACATGTGGGTAAAGTTTCCCCTCGATCTGTCCAGCCATTCTGGAAATGATATTTAAAGGTTTAACCTTCAAAAAATAATAGCTGCCAAATCAGGTTACATATGAAGTCAGAGGTGGAGTCTTTTTGTTCCCCATTGATGGCTGCTCATACCTGTAAAGTTTAGCCGTCTGTCTGTAGGGAGCAGAGCTACAGATTGTCTGTCTGTCCATCTGTCTGCAAGGAGCAGAGATACGGACTGTCCATCCGTCTCCAAGAAGCAGAGCTCTGGACTGTCCATCTGTCTGCAAGGAGCAGAGACATGGACTGTCCATCCATCTGCAAGGAGCAGAGCTACGGACTTTCCATCCGTCTGCAAGGAGCAGAGCTATGGACTGTCTGTCTGTCTGCAAGAAGCAGAGCT
The DNA here is from genome assembly GCA_035128595.1 of Eptatretus atami. NCBI lineage: Eukaryota > Metazoa > Chordata > Myxini > Myxiniformes > Myxinidae > Eptatretus > Eptatretus atami. The sequence goes on along the minus strand of CM068953.1, from coordinate 183,413,419 downwards.
ACAGACTGTCCGTCCATCTGCAAGGAGCAGAGCTATGGACTGACCATCTGTCCGTCCATCTGCAAGGAGCAGAGCTATGGACTGTCCATCCATCTGCAAGGAGCAGACCTACAGAATGTTCGTCTGTCTGCAAGGAGTAGAGCAACGGACTGTCCGTCTGTCTGCAAGGAGGAGAGATATGGACGGTCCTTCTGTCTGCAAGGAGCAGACCTACAGACTGTTTGTCTGTCTGCAAGGAGGAGAGCAACGGACTGTCTGTCAGTCTGCAAGGAGCAGAGATACGGACTGTCCATCCGTCTGCAAGGAGCAGAGCTAAGAACTGTCTGTATGTCCATCTGTCTGCAAGGAGCAGGAGCTACGGACTGTCTGTCCGTCCATATGTCTGCAAAGAGCAGAGCTATGGACTGTCTGTCCATCTGCAGGAGCAGAGCTGCAGACTGTCCGTCCATCTGCAAGGAACAGAGCTATGGACTGTCCGTTCGTCTGAAAGGAGCAGAGCTATGGACTGTCCATCTGTGTGCAAGGAGCAGAGACATGGACTTCCATCCATCTGCAAGGAGCAGAGCGACGGACTGTCCATCCGTCTGCAAGGAGTAGAGCTACGGACTCTCCGTCCGTCTGCAAGGAGCAGAGCTACAGACTGTCCATCCATCTGCAAGGAGCAGAGCTACGCACTGACCATCTGTCTGTCCATCTGCAAGGAGTAGAGCTATGGACTGTCTGTCCGTCTGCAAGGAGCAGAGCTCCGGACTGTACGTCCAACTGCAAGGAGCAGAGTTACGGACTGTTCGTCCATTTGCAAGGAGCAGAGCTACGGACTGTCCATCTGTCTGGAAGGAGCAGAGCTGCGGACTGTCCATCCATCTGCAAGGAGCAGAGCTACAGACTGTCCATCTGTCCATCCGTCTGCAAGGAGCAGAGCGACGGACTGTCCGTCTGTCTGCAAGGAGCAGATCGACGGACTATCTGTCCATCTGCAAGGAGCAAAGCTACGGACTGTCCGTCCATCTGCAAGGAGCAGAGCTACGGACTGTCTGTCCATCTGCAAGAAGCAGAGCTACGGTCTGACCGTCCATCTGCAAGGATCAGAGTTATGGACTGTTCGTCCATTCCCAAGGAGCAGACCTAGGGACTGTCCGTCCGTCTGCAAGTAGCAGAGCTACGGACTGTCCATCTGTCTGCAATGAGCAGAGCTATGGAAGGTCAATCTGTCTGTAAGGAGCAGAGCTACAGACTGTCCGTCTGTCCATCTGTCTGCAAGGAGCAGAGCTACGGACTGTCCGTTCGTCTGCAAGAAACATAGCTACGGACTGTCCGTCTGTCTGCAAGGAGCAGAGCTACGGACTGTCCATCCATCTGCAAGGGGCAGAGCTATGCACTCTCCATCCGTCTGCAAGGATAAGAGCTACAGACTGTCTGTCCATCTGCAAGAAGGAGAGCTATGGACTGTCCGTCTGTTTGCAAGGAGCAGAGCTACAGACTGTCCATCTGTCTGCAAGGAGCAGAACTACAGACTGTCCATCTTTCTGCAAGGAGCACAGCTATGGACTGTCCATCCATCTGCAAGGAGCAGAGCTCTGGACTGTCTGTCCATCTGTAAGGAGAAGAGCTGCAGACTGTCCGTTCTTCTCCAAGAAGCAGTGCTATGGACTGTCCTGTCTGCAACGAGCAGAGCTACGGACTGGCCGTCTGACCGTCCACCTGCAAGGAGCAGAGATACGGACTGTCCGTCCATCTGCAAGGAGTAGAGCTACGGACTGTCCGTCCATCAGCAAGGAGCAGGGCTACAGAGGGTCAATCCATTTGCAAGTAGAAGAGCTATGGACTGTCTGTCCGTCTGCAAGGAGAAGAGCTACAGACTGTCCATCTGTCCATCCGTCTGCACGGAGCAGAGCTAAGGAATGTCAGTCTGTCTGCAAGGAGCAGAGCTACAGACTGTCCGTCTGTCTGTAAGGAGCAGAGCTATGGACTGTCCGTCTCCCTGCAAGGAGCAGAGCTACAGCCTGTCCATCCATATGCAAGGAGCAGAGCTATGGACTGTCTGTCCGTCTGCAAGGAGAAGAGCTACGGTCTGTCTGTCCATCTGCAAGAAGCAGAGCTACAGACTGTCCGTCTGTCTGCAAGGAGCAGAGCTACCGACTGTCCGTCTGTCTGCAAGGAGCAAAGCTAGGGACTGTCCTTCTGTCTGCAAGGAGCAGACCTACAGACTGTCCGTCTGTCTGCAAGGAGCAGAGATACGGACTGTCCCTCCGTCTGCAAGTAGCAGAGCTAACAACTGTCTGTATGTCCATCTGTCTGCAAGGAGCAGAGCTACGGACTGTCTGTCCGTCCATCTTTCTGCAAAGAGCAGAGCTATGGACTCTCTGTCCATCTGCAGGAGCAGAACTGCGGACTGTCCGTCCATCTGCAAGGATCAGAGCTTTGGACTGTCCGTCTGTCCATCCATCTGCAAGGAGCAGAAGTAATATCAAAAGGGAGGATTTGACACAGAAATGTGTCCCTCTTCTCAAAGTCGCAATATTCGCTCGCTTATGCTCACTCATGTTACTCCTTTTCAAACTGGAGCACATTGCTTCGTCAAAGCCCTCCCTTTTGATACAACTCCCCTACAGGGGGCTGGACTTCACCCCCCCCGTGTCCACGCTCCGTCATATCGGACCAGTGTGTGCTGTGGAAATAAAATTGAGTACTCATGTCGAGATACCATAAATATTTATGTTTATTTTCAGAAATAACAATTTTTTAATCAATTAAAAATAATGCTGCAGCAGCCCGTTAACCCCCCCCCCATTAGTTTCTTATTTGCCCCTCTGGAGATAGTGTGCGAATCTTGAAGCCATGAGCACACAACATACAGATCCTATAGATCAGTTATATCGGTAAGTACATGTTGCCAGTTAGGGTCCCGACCCAAATCTAATGGGAATTAAATGTTCCTGCGTGTGGAGTTATTTTAATAGTCAGGTTTTCTTTTCCTTTTTTTTTCACACCAACATCAATGCCGATGACACCGCATCACCTCCCCCTCACCTTCACTTCGCTTCCTTCACCTCGCTCTGGCCGACGTCATGTGGGGCGGAGTTCAAGGAGGAGCCGCGCGTGCCCTCGACCAATACCATGCAACGAGTGAGGTGACCGTCGCCCGGCCAATCAGATCCCGCGACAGGAGGAAAGTGCTCCGCATGATGTCACCACGACCCGGGCCAATCAAGGAGCTTGCCGCCCGTTTTGGCCAGTGGGAGAGACGAGAGTGATTTGCGTGCAAAACTGGCCAGTGAGAGACGAAGAGTGATTTGCGTGCCAAAACCAGCCAGTGAGAGAGGGAGCGTCGCGAGGAGGCCTCCCCCCCCTCTGAAGAGGGGGGGTATAATTATAGGTGCGGTTTGCACGTTCGAGGGTTCTGAGAGTTATGGCGAGGAAGTGAGCATCTGCGCACAAGGGGGTGGAGTGAAAAAGCATCTGCGCACAGAGTGGTCGGGGCAATGGAGGGTCTTCTCCTGCCAGCTTTTGCCCTGTCGATTTCGTTCGCCTGGAGCCCGGTCGTGAGGGCGTCTGGATCGTCTGGATCGTGCTGGGGGTCCAGTTCTGCCACGAGGACCTGGTCCTTGAAGACCGCACACGGCGGACAGGTCGGAGACAGGCCTCAATAAAGACCATTTTGGTCCGATTCTTTTGCGTGTGTGTGTTTGTGGCGCCAGTCAGTTAAGTAGGAAATTGTATAAGTGCCATTCTGTATATACGTGCATTTCTTCTAATCGGTTTAACCCTGCCCTTATGTGCTCCCCTCATTCCCCCATTGTGAATAAATACCCCGATTGTTAAATGTTTCAGCACGTTCGTGTCCTTTCCTCCATTGGCTTAGCATGCTTCATGTTGGGAAATTAACCAGGCTGTTGCCGCTATAACGGGATATTTGGCACTGATGGACCTCGGCGATAAACCGCTCAGATCGCACGCGGTTCGAGTACGCTAAGCGGCTCATTCCATACGGGTGCAGTCGAGGATGTGGAGACTCGGTAAATCGCCTTGTGGTCTCTAGGTGTTTTGAAAATTGGCGAATAACCCTGTACCACGTGGTAGAAATATTGACCCTTCACGGTCCGATAAGGGACCCAGACAGAAAAGAATCCTAAGGGAAGATGCAGTCATCATTAGGCCTCAAGCACTGATCAAACTGCCCCTACTCCGACGCTTCAAACAGATATTTATGACTATCCTAATAGAAACATCACCCAAAGGGGAATCCTATGAATGCGAGTACGAGAGGGTGATCGTAGTGTATTGTATAGTGTATCAAGAAGTTCAAGTCCCTGAGAAGTCCGAGGCAAGCGTTCGTATTAAAGGGGCAAGGAATCAGCAGAAAGTGACAAGCCAGTAAGACCCACACGAACTGGAAGAAGCTTTTCTGAGAGACAGCCAACCAAGACTGAGGCTTGTTCACTTTTCCTTGCGGAATAAAAGATTGTGTGGCACAGACAGACAAGCCCCACAAAGTCATTGGTCCCACAAAAGAGGAGGAGAATATGCCATTAGCCCAACACAAGAAGTCCAACAACTCTGGGAGCTGTGTTCCGCATCTGTTCATGAAAGAAAAGCATGACACCTCACGGAATTTTTGTACACGCTGGGAATTCACGACAGGATTGGGAGCCGAATTTCCATTATCAATTATAGGCCTAATGAGACGGACCTGCCCTAGTTTCATAGCAATATCTTGTACTGCCATCTCTACATGGAACTATGTTTGAAACATGGTGCGAATTTGCCGCCTTTGCCCAAGGAGCCAAGGACGTGGATTTCCGTCCAAAAAGGTAGTTTTTCTGCAGTAGGGCCGCTGTGAGAAAGCCTAGAAGGGATCCCATACTCTCATGCCCGTTTTCGCTTGGATGGTGAACCGGTGTCCCTCCTTCCCAGCGGTTACAAAGGAAAGGAAAACTGCAAATGGCACGACTTGGACACGTCTTTGAAATGATGTTGTTCTGAAACATTCCCAATCCAGCCAGCAATCCCAACATTTGATCTCGTAGAGTCTTGATTTTAAAAAATAAAAATGTTTTTTTTCAAAATAAGGGATTTTCAAGATGGCCAAATAAGCAGATTTTTGATTAAGAACCCCTGAAAACAAAAATGTGGCCAAATTGTGCGATGCCTGTTAATAATCATTTGCACGATTTCTCCCTCAAAAAGTTGCCTGTTATCTGCCCCACTTAGGCTATGCCTCAATGCAGTCTCTTGGCTTCCTTTTGTGCATAGAGCAAAGGGAGGTAGCCGGCTTGCCAATGCAGTCCCTTGGGCTCCCTCCCCTTGAAAATGAACAGGCCTTGGAACTGGACCGAGATTGCAAAGAAACGTGCACGGGTTTGCCTCAAGTGCAGTTCCCCCCTGGGATGGGCTTGCGCCGTGCAGGGCAAGTCCTTGCAAACAACTGATAATCCCTGCGCCACAGGGTGTATTGAAATGGTAACACAAGGGCAAAATGCCAAAAAGGTTAGCAGCAATGGGTTTATGGCTAGAGGCTATAGGCCTAAACAATAGGCATGGCCAGAGTGCAAAATTGGCGGAACAGGAATGACAGCACAAACAGGCTGCAGGTGAAGCGTTGGCCCCGGCCCTCTGGTCCGTCCCGTGTGGTTCTGGAGTTTCAGGTGTGTGGTTGCCGGCGTCCAGAAGAACAGGCCTCAGAAACCTCCTACTGTTTGTTTTTCCCTCCATAATCTGATCGCCTTTGCCTTGTCCCCTTTATCCATTACCCACCTCCCTTAATTGCCACACAAAATCAACAATAATGTACCCCGATCTTATTTCTTGCTTTATGTTTTTTTCGTTTTTGTCTTTTATAATATCCCACTCCCCTAACCCACTTCGTGTCTTTGTCCACTAAGCTAACCTTAACCCTAGCCTATTCCCAAACCCCCAATGAAATCCTTTTTGGGAGGGGAATAAGGAAATGACCCGTTCCGTCTTCGAGGCCCAACAAATTCCCAGAATGCCGTCCGACAGGAGTTCAGCACAATTCTAAACCCAAGGTTGGTCCAGCGCCTACGAGGCGAAGGATGGGTTTTTGGTGCCGGAAGGGTTAGCACTCTAACTATCCTACCTTTTCTTAACTGTTAAATCTCCCCGGGCTTTCCAAAAACGCTGTTCCTTCTTTTAACATGGGTTGTACCTACAACCAATGATTTCCCCCGTCCGCTGTGGTTGGCTTCCATGAGAATATTGGCCTAGCCCCTCGCAATTAAACAACTCGTTTGCCCTTCACAAATTGTTCGTGCCCTGTGGTCAAGCGTGGCTGCACTTGGCAGGATTCCCCCCTTCGCCGACTTGCTATTCCCTATTCCACTACACCGGTGCCCCTGAGCTGGTCTCGAGCCTTATCCCGTGCCCCTATGAAATGCAGGGGTGGTGTTTTTCCCTTCCGCAATGCCCCCTTCCATGCGCACAGTGGCATCTCTTTGGTGCCATGGCCGGTGTCCCCGATTCCCCCGTGGGTCCCGTCATACAACTATCTCGGTCCTTATTTGGCTACCCTGCTCGATCTACCTTTCGGTGGCCCCGGGGTGCCCACTTCATCGGACTTCCGACCTCCTACCCGTACGCTCCACCAGCCGTTTAATCCCATTCCTGACACAATGTTGCGGCCGAGCATGTGGCCCCGGAGCACACCGCTAAGATGGAGGCACAGAAGTCCCTCAAAATCCGAGTGCCCCGGAAGTTAGATCGTACTGTTTTTTCGTGAAAATGTCTCCCGAGAAATACGGTTCCG
>CM068953.1:183391261-183406631 GCA_035128595.1 Eptatretus atami | reverse complement strand
ATACTTCTTCAGTTTTCACTTCTCGCTTTTTCAGGCCCTTGCCTCGCCTCAAAGGCGACTGCCTGACTCAACACACATCGACACAGCCAGCCCTATTCAGCCGATCCGCACACCAGTGCCTCAGTTTCACCACCATCTGCTCCATACAGTCTTTTCCTTCACTATCGCTTGCCTAAAAACCGACTGGCTCCTCCCTTCAGTTTCACTTCCTTCTCTAGGGCCAACTTCCCCCTCTCAAGCGGCTGGGCGAGGACTATTGTCCGGACAGGAGTAAGGGAGAAGAAGAAGCCTCTCGGCTCCACCACCACTTGTACCAATGCATGAACAGCCTCTTACACCGTCCCGACACACATGTAGTGTCCATTTACCGAACAACCTGGCTAAACATGCATTTAATGGGGATCTGGGCTAATCCTATATTAATAACACACTAAGCGGCCATTTCTTGCACAATACCATATGTATATAATGTACCTTATATATATATATATATATATCGAAAAACTCAAAAAGTAAGGGTCCCTTATCGGACCGTGAAGGGTCAATATTTCTACACGTGGTACAGGGTTATTCGCCAATTTTCAAACACCTAGAGACCACAAGGCGATTTACCGAGTCTCCACATCCTCGGACTGCACCCGTATGGAATGAGCCGCCTTAGCGTACTCGAACCGCGTGCGATCTGAGCGGTTTATCGCCGAGTCCATCAGTGCCAATATCCCGTTATAGCGGCAACAGCCTGGTTAATTTCCCAACATGAAGCATGCTAAGCCAATTGAGGAAAGGACACGGAACGTGCTGAAACATTTTACAAAATCGGGGTATTTATTCACAATGGGGGAATGAGGGAGCACATAAGGGCAGGTTAAACCGATTAGAAGAAATGCACGTATATACAGAATGGCACTTATACAATTTCCTACTTAACTGACTGGCGCCACAAACACACACACGCAAAAAGATCGGACCAAAAATGGTCTTTATTGAGGCCTGTCTCCGACCTGTCCGCCGTGTGCGGTCTTCAAGGACCAGGTCCTCGTGGCAGAACTGGACCCCAGCACGATCCAGACGATCCAGACGCCCTCACGAGCCGGGCTCCAGGCGAACGAAATCGACAGGGCAAAAGCTGGCAGGAGAAGACCCTCCATTGCCCCGACCACTCTTGTGCGCTAGATGCTTTTTCACTCCACCCCTTGTGCGCAGATGCTCACTTCCTCGCCATAACTCTCAGAACCCTCGAACGTGCAAACCGCCCTATAATTATACCCCCCCTCTTCAGAGGGGGGGAGGCCTCCTCGCGACGCTCCCTCTCTCACTGCTGGTTTTGGCACGCAAATCACTCTTCGTCTCTCACTGGCCAGTTTGGCACGCAATCACTCTTTCGTCTCTCCACTGGCCAAACGGCGGCAAGCTCCTTGATTGGCCCACGGGTCGTGGTGACATCATGCGGAGCACTTTCCTCTGTCGCGGGATCTGATTGGCCGGGCGACGGTCACCTCACTCGTTGCATATGCTGATATGTCGAGGGCCACGCGCGGCATCCTCCTTGAACTCCGCCCACCATGACGTCGGCCAGAGCGAGGTGAAGGAAGCGAAGTGAAGTGAGGGGAGGGTGATGCGTGTCATCGGATTGATGTTGGTGGTGAAAAAAAAAGGAAAAGAAAACCTGACTATTAAAATAAACTCCACAGCGCAGGAACATTTAATTACCCATTAGATTTGGGTCGGGACCCTAACTGGCAACATGTACTTACCGATATAACTGATCTATAGGATCTGTATGTTGTGTGCCTCATGGCTTCCAGATTCGCAACACTATCTCCAGAGGGGCAAATAAGAAACTAATGGGGGGGGGGGTAACGGGCTGCTGCAGCATTATTTTTAATTGATTAAAAAATTGTTATTTCTGAAATAAAACATAAATATTTATGGTATCTCTACATGAGTACTCAATTTTATTAAAGAAATGGTGATATGAGAGGAGGTTGGGAGGGGGGGGTGAAAGTCCAGCCCCCTGTAGGGGAGTTGTATCAAAAGGGAGGGCTTTGACGAAGCAATGTGCTCCAGTTTGAAAAGGAGTAACATGAGTGAGCATAAGCGAGCGAATATTGCGACTTTGAGAAGAGGGACACATTTCTGTGTCAAATCCTCCCTTTTGATATTTACTTCTGCTCCTTGCAGATGGAATGGACAGACGGACAGTCCAAAGCTCTGATCCTTGCAGATGGACGGACAGTCCGCAGTTCTGCTCCTGCAGATGGACAGAGAGTCCATAGCTCTGCTCTTTGCAGAAAGATGGACGGACAGACAGTCCGTAGCTCTGCTCCTTGCAGCACAGATGACATTACAGACAGTTCTTAGCTCTGCTACTTTGCAGACGGAGGGACAGTCCGTATCTCTGCTCCTTGCAGACAGACGGACAGTCTGTAGGTCTGCTCCTTGCAGACAGAAGGACAGTCCCTAGCTTTGCTCCTTGCAGACAGACGGACAGTCGGTAGCTCTGCTCCTTGCAGACAGACGGACAGTCTGTAGCTCTGCTTCTTGCAGATGGACAGACAGACCGTAGCTCTTCTCCTTGCAGACGGACAGACAGTTCCATAAGCTCTGCTCCTTGCATATGGATGGACAGGCTGTAGCTCTGCTCCTTGCAGGGAGACGGACAGTCCATAGCTCTGCTCCTTGCAGACAGACGGACAGTCGTAGCTCTGCTCCTTGCAGACAGACTGACATTTCCTTAGCTCTGCTCCGTGCAGACGGATGGACAGTCTGTAGCTCTTCTCCTTGCAGATGGACAGACAGTCCATAGCTCTTCTACTTGCAAATGGGATGGACCCTCTGTAGCCCTGCTCCTTGCTGATGGACGGACAGTCCGTAGCCTTACTCCTTGCAGATGGCGGACAGTCCGTATCTCTGCTCCTTGCAGGTGGACGGTCAGACGGCCAGTCCGTAGCTCTGCTCGTTGCAGACAGGACAGTCCATAGCACTGCTTCTTGGAGAAGAACGACAGTCCGCAGCTCTTCTCCTTACAGCATGGACAGACAGTCCAGAGCTCTGCTCCTTGCAGATGGATGGACAGTCCATAGCGTTGCTCCTTGCAGAAAGATGGACAGTCTGTAGTTCTGCTCCTTGCAGACAGTGGACAGTCTGTAGCTCTGCTCCTTGCAAACAGACGGACAGTCCATAGCTCCTTCTTGCAGATGGACAGACAGTCTGTAGCTTCTTATCCTTGCAGACGGATGGAGAGTGCATAGCTCTGCCCCTTGCAGATGGATGGACAGTCCGTAGCTCTGCTCCTTGCAGACAGACGGACAGTCCGTAGCTATGTTTCTTGCAGACGAACGGACAGTCCGTAGTCTGCTCCTTGCAGACAGATGGACAGACGGACAGTCTGTAGCTCTGCTCCTTACAGACAGATGGACCTCCATAGCTCTGCTCATGCGACAGATGGACAGTCTGTGCTCTTATCCTTGCAGACGGATGGAGAGTGCATACTCTGCCCCTTGCAAGGATGGACAGTCCGTAGCTCTGCTCCTTGCAGAACAGACGGACAGTCCCTAGGTCTGCTCCTTGGAGATGGACGAACAGTCCATAACTCTGATCCTTGCAGATGGACGGTCAGACCGTAGCTCTGCTTCTTGCAGATGGACAGACAGTCCGTAGCTCTGCTCCTTGGCAGATATGGACGGACAGTCCGTAGCTTTGCTCCTTGCAGATGGACAGATAGTCCGTCGATCTGCTCCTTGCAGACAGACGGACAGTCCGTCGCTCTGCTCCGTGCAACGGATGGACAGATGGGACAGTCTGTAGCTCTGCTCCTTGCAGATGGATGGACAGTCCGCGCTCTGCTCCTTCCAGACAGATGGACAGTCCGTTAGCTCTGCTCCTTGCAAATGGACGAACAGTCCGTGAACTCTGCTCCTTGCAGTTGGACGTACAGTCCGAGCTCTGCTCCTTGCAGACGGACAGACAGTCCATAGCTCTACTCCTTGCAGATGGACAGACAGATGGTCAGTGCGTTAGCTCTGCTCCTTGCAGATGGATGGACAGTCTGTAGCTCTGCTCCTTGCAGACGACGAGAGTCCGTAGCTCTACTCCTTGCAGACGGATGGACAGTCCGTCGCTCTGCTCCTTGCAGATGGATGGAAGTCCATTGTCTCTGCTCCTTGCACCACAGATGGACAGTCCATAGCTCTGCTCTTTCAGACGAACGGACAGTCCATAGCTCTGTTCCTTGCAAGATGGACGGACAGTCTGCAGCTCTGCTCCTGCAGATGGACAGACAGTCCATAGCTCTGCTCTTTGCAACATATGGACGGACAGACAGTCCGGTTAGTTCCTGCTCCTTGCAGACAGATGGACATACAGACAGTCTTAGCTCTGCTCCTTTGCCAGACGAGATGGAAGTCCGTATCTCTGCTCCTTGCAGACTGACAGACAGATCCGTTGCTCTCCTCCTTGCAGACAGGACAAACAGTCTGTAGGTCTGCTCCTTGCAGATCAGAAGGACCGTCCATATTCTCTCCTCCTTGCAGACAGACGGACAGTCCGTTGCTCTACTCCTTGCAGACAGACGAAACATTCTGTAGGTCTGCTCCTTGCAGATGGAGGACAGTCCATAGCTCTGCTCCTTGCAGATGACGGACAGATGGTCAGTCCATAGCTCTGCTCCTTGCAGATGGACGCGACAGTCTGTAGCTCTGCTCTTGCAGACAGACAGACATCCATAGCTCTGCTCCTTGCAGACGGATGGAAAGTCCGTAGCTCTGCTCCTTGCAGATGGATGGGACAGTCCATGTCTCTGCTCCTTGCAGACAGGATGGACAGTCCAGAGCTCTGCTTCTTGGAGACGGATGGACAGTCCGTATCTCTGCTCTTGCAGACAGATGGACAGACAGACAATCTGTAGCTCTGCTCCCTACAGACAGACGGCTAAACTTTACAGGTATGAGCAGCCATCAATGGGGAACAAAAAGACTCCACCTCTGACTTCATATGTAACCTGATTTGGCAGCTATTATTTTTTTGAAGGTTAAACCTTTAAATATCATTTCCAGAATGGCTGGACAGATCGAGGGGAAACTTTACCCACATGTTTCCCAAGCCATGAGGATACCAGAGTGTTCACAAATAATTAATTGGTCACATAGTCTGCCAGTCATATTGGATTTATATGAAATCTTAAAAAATGTTATTTCTCTGAAACAGTTTCATCAAATCGAGAGATGAAACTTCACAATTACTGGCCTCGTCGTCATGGGGAATATATCTTCTAAATTTCGGATTACACATTTTTGAAGAAGAAGAAGAAGAAGGAAGAGTTCCAACCCAAAGTAAAAAACTAGACCCACTCCACTAATTTGAACAAAAAGTGAGAGCAGACCGGTCTTAGGCAACGTGTTCGTCGCCGTTTTGCAGCTGGCTTAATTGGGCTCTGAGTGTATTATGAGGGGTTGATCCTTATTTCTCCTCAGAAGAACCGGATCTGGGCCACCACTCACACGTTAACTTTGTGGTACGGTGGGTTGCTTTACAACCACAAACGTCAATCACTTAACCGTGAGTTCCAGTGTCCACCGTCTAATTTGCCGTTTAACTGGAGGTCACGTGGCTTCCTGAGCGGGAACGTGCCCTTGGCGTTGCACCAATCTTATCTTGATTAGATCTTAAGTATGGCGGCCGAGCGTTTACCACTGGTGCACGCCGAATATGACAAGTTAATTAGTTGAAACTACCTCCTCGGTCAATCTAGTTCGGACATGCTGAGCTAAATGGAAGGAAAGCGACTAGCACTGAGAGGGTGAAACATCAACAAGGATTTTTTTCATTTTGTTCAAAAATAAATAAACTGAAGAAACTTTTTATTTCCTTGTGTAAATGAACTAAATCAATCCAAATATTCTCAAACAAATAAAGAATTCAACAGGTATTGATAGAAAAATAGAAGATTGCTTATCCCTATGCCCTCACTTAACATTTTAAACACAAGACATGGGTACCCAACAGATCATTAGGTGTGGTGGGGGGGGGGGGGGAAGAAATCGGTCTCCGCTTACCAAGTCGAAGTCATCGTGTGTCCAATAAAATGTCCCAAAATGTGTGAGCGTGACTTGGTCCGCTGCCAGCGCATGCCTCGCTGTGCACTCACCCGCAAACAGGCTCGACCACCAATCGACATCATGTCATCACCCCAGGAAGCAGGGACGCCAAAATCAGGTATGCCAAGAGCAGGTACCGAGCAGAACCAGCAGGAACATTCCAACCATCACCAACTGTCAGGAACCGTAAGGAGCTGTCAGTAATGGTAAGGAACTGTGAGGAGCTGTCAACAATGTGTCAGGATCCATATGGAGCTGTCAGCAATGGTCAGCGAACTGTAAGGAGCTTTCAGCAACGTTCAGGAACGGTCACAACCACAACCAACTGTCAGAAACCATAAGGAGCTGGTCATCAATGGTCAGAGACCGTAAGCGAAGGTGCTGGTCAAGGCCCAATGGTCAGGATCGTAAGGAGCTCACAGCAATGGTCAGGAATCATGAGGTGATGTCAGCAATGGTCAGGAAATGTCACCGTCATGAACTTTCACCAACTGTCAGGACCGGTCCTCCCATCCTATTATAGGTGACCAGTATGGGCAGAGCCTTCAAGCAGACTTCAGCCAAATCCAGTTTGCCTATTGGCACATCGTTGCACGTGATCTCCAACCATCATTCTCTCCGATCATCCCTTTCTTACCAGAGCGAGAAGCAACCTCCAATCAACACAGGTCCGGCCCACAACGCCACGTTTGGGTGCTGGATGGGTGCCAAAGGGTGGGATTTGCCAGAATTGCCGAGTGAAAACGTGGACACTCACAAGACGTCAACAGCAGCCATCACCTCCCCATTCGGCCTGACATGAGCACTGCCCAACCAGCATCCATGGAGCTCTGAATGGGGAGGTCAGACGTCAATGGAAAGAGGTGAGTGTCAACATTGGTGAAACAGAGGTGGGTGTCAAACTTCAATGGAAGAGAGGTGGGGTGAAGCAAATGACCCACAGCCATATTTGACCGTCAGAATGAATGGAATGTGAAAAACCCGTGGTGTGTTTAATCAAATATCCTGTAATCCAAAGTGTCCTGATGGAAAGAGGTAGAATGAGTCTCCGTTGGGCGAACGGCTTTCTCTCGCATGCATGAACATGTTGTAAAGAGGAAAAGGCCACCCCATAAGAAAAGGAATCTGTTCTATACCCTTCTCCAATTTATCAAAGAGTTAGAATCCCACCAGACAAGGGGATGGGTTTATTTCTGGACATGTATTTATGGAAATAACTGTCAAAGGACCTGAATGTTGTTGTGAATTCGTCAGATCCGATTCTGAAATCCATAGCAATATAATATATATATATATATAATATTATATATATATATATATATAATATATATATATATATATATATATATATACATACATACATACATACATACAGATAGATATTTGTGTCACACGTTTGTGACCACAGTTGCGGTCATTCTTGTTTTAAATCACAATGCGACATCACATCTCTGTATACTGTCATCCTGATCAAGATTGTCTTCAGTGCTCGATCATTTGTTCGATCTCTGGACCACTGGTGAAGCAATCACAGAACTCTTTTCCAACCTTGCCTTACTGCGTTCTCACTCTCAACTGCTTCTCATTTACCATGTGAATTCTACAAGCAGACAAATGGCATAGTCCTGGACACCACAATGGGAATCAGAGACTATTTTGTCATTTTATGCAAATTATAGTTGAAGCACTCGGTGTTGCCTGGGAATTTCAGTACAATATGTGTTGAAAATATTTCCTGAATGACAAATTGGGGAATGTTGGCCTTGTAGTTTTGTATGAATTACCAATATTTGGCATTGCAAATGTATTGGACTTGTATTGGAAGTGCTACACATTCGAAAATGCCCCAACATGCTGCCTTGGAGGCTGTTTGTCTTGCACTTTGATCCTATAACACGAGCCTGTGTCTGCTCTGTAGTCTCAAGTGACTTGTGGTATTTTCTTTGCATCCGATTTGTTTCTGTCCATCAGGGGTCTTTTTGGTGGCATGTGGCATTTTTTTTTAATGCAAGTTAGGTTAGGTTGAGATATTTCTTTTACAAAAATGTACCTTTGAGAGTTTCAGAGTGCTTCAGTGGGCATTTTACCATGCCCATCTAATGACGTGGTTGGTTTAAGTTAAAAATCAACAGATGGATGATACAAAGACAGGGAGAATGACAGATAGGGGAGAAACGCATACAAAGAAATACACATTTCCATTATTAGCTTGCACACATAATATGACCTCAACATATAATCTTCACAATTGGCTGACATATTACTCCATTCACTGCAGTGTAACATACTCACTCGAGGCCCTGAACACTGAAGTGTTATCTTGAACCTGTGTCAAGCAATCATTTTAATAGCAGCAGCACACATAAACACTAATGTAATTAATTTAGTGTTGTTTGACAACAAATCAATCACGACAAACTCAACATTATGATCTTCAAAAATACATATTACTCGATCGCTTCTGAGGAAAAAAATGCAGGCAATGTATTGCACAAGACCAATCGAGGCTCGAAGGCCAATTATCTGGTTTAATTTTTCTATTTCTTTTTTTTGTCCATACAATAGCTTCTTGACCTTGCCTCGATGAAAGAAGAGGTCATGCAAAGTTTTGGTTGCACTGGTTTCCTGCAGGGTGCGAATGCATTTAAAGAACAAACATACAAACAAACTTTCTTCTTTTTACATTAGATTTAGATTTTTAGGTTCCTTGTGTAATGGAGCAGTCATTGAACATGTGTTGTGAAATCTCTGTTTATTTACTTCACTGATTTGTGTCTGCAGATGCAAACGGCTTGTTCCATTTTTTGTGTTGGGTATAAGTTGCTATCTGCCTTGGAGGTTCTTTTCAGCTACAATGGAGGTAAATACCGTATTTGTCACAATCATTTCATCACATGCACAATGCACTAATGTTGTTTTCATCTTCACGTCAGTCTATCTATACTAAATATATGTCAATGTGATTTTGTGTGTTTTGTATGTGTCAGTGTATCTTCCCCCATAACCCCAAGACCATGAACGAGCAGCCCAACTTAGCATTGATAATGAAGGGATCTTCAAGGAAGTAGATGAATGAAAATTTGGTTGTTTGAATAAATTTGAACACCCCTTGAAGATAATTAATTTATGGCCTTATTTTATTTATCCTTTATCAAGGCTTCATTTATTGGGTCAGCCCCTTTCTCAGCCAGATCTTCCTCGCTGGGCGTCTGAATTTGGCATTATTTTTGGGCCAGCTCAACAATGCTTGACTTGGAACAGGCCATGACAGTTTCTTACCGATAAAGTGCTCAATTGTTTTTTTACTTTCCTCACTCATAGTCATCAAATGCCTCTTCTTCATAAATACGAATCGCTGGATACATCTCAATACTTTATAAACGCCCGGAGATGTCATTGTCTGTGCATTATTTCATTTCTGCACATGTGATAAGCTCTGGAATCTCTTAACCTGAATTGGATTTCAAAATATTATAACTGCGAATGAACTTTAGAGGGTTGAAATTTAAAATTGGATCTTTAAATTGCAGGAGGGTATCTCGATGAGTTCAAAGATACACGATACCCCAACACAGTGTTCCAGTATATAAAGTGCTGTACATAATTTATAAAATAATGATTTTAACTGATCATTTAAAAAAAATCCGAAGTTAGTTCAGTTGAAGTCGTCAAACGCCATTTGCACTTAGAATACCACTCGTATTACACCATCCAGACCCAATTGATACCTTTATTTATCAAATTGAAGTTATGTAAAAACTCGAGTTCTTGGAAGTTATCATGACAGATGATTTGTGTAAGTACAGCGTTCAAGTGTAAAATTCAATTCAAATAAAACAAAGATTGTAAAATTTCGTATCAATAATTCCGAAATTTTCCCCGCCGTTTTCCGCAGGCGTCTGTTTGCATCACTCCATCTAACACGTGAATTAATTATTGTGCTTGTTGTTTGCGTTTCTTTAAGATGCCTTAAAAACAGTAAGTTATCCTAATGTAGGTGAATTTTCATTTTATTTGATTGCCAGGCAGAGTAAAAAATTTTTTCTCAGCTCCTTTCTGTGAATGTGTAACCAGGATGATTCAAAGCCAATAGACCTAATTCGTGTTCAAAGTATAACATTCAAATTTAATGAGTTGTTCTTCGATCATAAATTGACGATCATAAAGCTGATAAGATGGATGGACGGACACAAGACAAACATGAACCAATTTCTAACCCACTTTTTGCTTCACATTTGGTTGGTAACAATTCCTTGGACCCCAGGATAATTAAGGAAGTTGAATGGAATTTTCACACAGAGGAGGCCATTTTACAATCGCCTTGCTTATCCTCAAAGCCCCAACCTTGTCTTAAACTGCTCTTACCCCTTATGTCCTTCAAAAAAATAGCTTGTTGTAAATTATTACTAGAAATAACCCGTGCAAAGCGTGGCATACACCGCGATGTGACTCTGTAGTATATCTCGAAATGAGTGCCTGGTTATCGAAAAAAATCAGAGCATACTTACTAATGTTAACCCAATCACTGTAAAACGATTGTTATCCGTGTAGTAGAAGCCGTCCAATGGGTTGGACTCAGCTGTGTGGGCAGTATTTTCGATAACACTTCATCGATTGTGCATGCGTATAACGCCAATACACCATGTGGAGAAGCTGGATTGGTCAGATTAATGGCCATGAAAGTGAGAAGTTTTTCCCTGTCTGCTTGTTGATGTCATCGCATACGCCAGTCAATGAGAATTGGCATCATCGCTAATCAAAAGGCAGTCCAGTGTCCATGGGGTAAGATTATTTTGGTAATGAAAGACGTATTTTGCCTGTCTTTTTGGCGTCAATGATCTCGGCCTCGTTCAGCCAGCTTCCAAGGCTGATTTATGCGCATTCTCTGTCCGTTCAGTAAATCCATAAGCGGCGTCCAAATTTCTGCTAGCAAGTATTAGTGGGGTGGCACCCTCGAAGATAGAGTTATGTTGTGGTAGCCCGCCATGTTAATGAGTTTTTTAGAACTCCGTCGGACAGAGGTACGTCTGTCCTGGATCAGATACGCTGTCAGCACGCTGAGATATCGTCTGCGTTTTGTTCAGCCGGGATGGTTGTAAGACTTTTATCGGTTTGCATCATATCAACTCCTTCGTTTGTCGGACACAGTATTGCTCTGCTGTAGTTGATATGTAGTCAAGTCGGGAAAAAACAGACCTGATGAGTTCGTTGTCGCCAATCAATAACAGGATCAATGCCAGATTTCTGACGATAGGCGTTATTTGCACTTCCTACATCTTGGATTTTAGGTTTTCTGCTATCTCCATCATTCACAAAAAGAAGTCTGAAAATCGTTGACCAGATTGGTTTTGGTGAGACGGGCCCATCAGAGAACGCATGTTAATGGTAAGGTTGGGGGGGAAATAAATTGAACCTCCTGCCAGAGGAACGAATATCTCTAGGTACTTTCGACAATGTCTGCCTCACGTCCATGTCTGATGCATTGTAACACTTGTCTGAATCACCACCCAATATGGACGATCAGCCTCCAAAAGACTTTTCATCTCCATAATGTACACAATGAGCGATGCAAGCATTCAAAGACCTGATTGTGCATCATTGGAGCTTTCGTCCCAGATTATGACAGACGTTTCTTTGTAATCAGTGGTAGCCAATTGCAGAGTTTCTTGGAATACTGCAACTGCTTGGTGGGCTTGTATAGGTAATAGGCATTTTGAACTGAGAATTGAGCAGTTCGACCTCCGCTCAAAACGTCATCCGCTATCCCGGAAGATGCTACATGTGAAGTGCGGTGCAGCTTTCATGGAATGAACGCTGTGTAGGATGGTGGTTGTAATGATACGTTTTTCCAGTGGCCCCCAAGGGCCATCGATTACGCAAGAACACTGCCCCATTCTTCATTAGTCAATATTTTTCCATCACCTGGTTGCGTATACCAACCCACCCCGTGATCTTGATTGAAGAGTCTGCAGTTGTTGATCCGCATTGTTTTTTTTCTGCTTGAAACATCGTATTCAGTCAATGAGAAAGAGGATGGAATCATGCTCGGCCATCAGTCGCGATGGCTGAGTTGGATCATGTCAGGGTAATCTGCCAATTGCAATTTTCCATGGTAGCCGTAGGACTTCCTCGATGGTCTCATAGGGTCGCTGTTGTTTAATTCGTCATCAGTCAATTGTGATGCCAGCCCAGTTAGCATTGTTGAGTTGTCCTCGCTAAAACATTGTCGAAATGAGGAGAATAATTGTGCAGTGGGCAGTGGCAGAATAAGAGAATAGTAATGAAATGAGAGTGTGCAGTTGAGTCGTGGAAACCTGACCATGTAGCGCCTCTTCGAAGCAGTCACTGCCATTAGTTGGTCGCTCTTCCAAAGAAACCTCGACCCCAATGCTGTCGCTTTTGAATATGCCGCCAGGGTGCCGTCAGGGAGATCACCGTAGATTCTTCAATGATGTAATCCAGGTGAATGCATGCTAGTAAAAACGAAAGATAGAATTGTTCGCCTTCGGATGGACTGGCACTGTATAAGTGTCCATTGTTTCTTACCCGTTTCTGAAGTCCGCACATTTGCACGTAGTATGATTCGACGTGAAGTGTTCTGGGAACTGCGTGGTATGGAACAGAAAAGGGCTTTCGGAGTGTAGTCGCGTTAACAGATTATACATGCGTTGAGGGTTGTTTCTTTTGGCATTGGTCTAAAGCTTTCTGCAGCCTCACGCAGGAACATAGACGATTCTATTTGGTTCGGAAGATGGATATCCAACGTTGAATAGATGGTGATCGTCATGTAGATCATTGTGGAACAAACGCCAGCAGCCTTTGCATGCAGAATCGTACCTCGCATCCAACAAACCGGTTGATCTCGTTCAACGTCTATAGTCAGTTTGTTGTTGATTGTCTTCACATACGCGACCCATATACATATCTGTTCCTTTTTATTGACATATTTGAAGAGATACTGACTTGCCATGACCATCGAGCAGACATTCAACATTGATTGTGGAGTTATACTTGAGGACAGTTATACTATAAGGGACCATCCACCCAACAGGCAGTTTTATCAACGTCCTCCGTTTTTTGTACCTGAGGTCGGGAATCTCTTCTTCTGTATAACGGGTAGCCATCGTGCGTGCTTCGCATCATTTTTCACAGAATTTGCTTGGGGAATTGTTTTGTGCATTTGCCTTGCTACCATTGCAAGCGCGATCGAGGATTAGCCATGCCGCATAGTTCGTATATCATAGTTCTGTATGATCATTTTATGCAATAAAGTCTGCGATGGGTTTTGGAATTCTGCGTGACGAATCTTGTCATAATCAGTCCGGTGATCGAGGCTTACTTTATTGGTGGAGAATCATCAACGTTGATGGGTGAAGCACCCCTCATTTCTGAATTCCCACTCTGCAGACGTATGCGACACCTTTCCGAATAATTTACCATCCACATATCGATGTAGGAAAGCCTTTTCTTTTGTTTGGAAAAACTCTGCGCTAGGATGTCTGTTTCGATCAGCGGCAACCTGATGAGGGAATAAATGCATTCTGGATTTCTCCCATTGGGGTTGCACGTTACATGTTAAGAAGAGGTCAGGTTTCGAGTAATCGCCGAACGATAGCAAATCGAATCCTTGATACAGTTGATGCATATTCGCTGGGCTTCCGGTAAATGACGATGGAAGGACAACTCGGCGACAGATTTGAGGGCCCGTCAGTATCCAGCGGCCGATTTGCCATCAGATAGGTCCTTATAGCAGCTCCGCCGCATTTCCGTTGGATTGTGGTAGACGTAGTTCAGGCGTCCTTGTTCAATCTTTTGCTTAATGATCGACAATATATTGTTGTGTATGTACCACTCGTAGTATTACATTAAAGTACTTCTAACATTAAGTGGTACGCGTAAAACTCCATTAGTACTGATACATTTCCCATCTCGTTTAATTGAAGGTAAATGTCCAGCCGGCAAGATCTCCATGTAGGTAGTAGCAACACATAATGAAGAGGCGTCATAATCGGGGTGGGTCTCATTGATGCGGATAATGCTCACGATTTTCCGGACCAGGCTGGACCGCTTGTACAAAAACAATGTCGCGGTCGATGGACCATCAGTACTTCCGCGTAAGATAACCGCTACTTTCTGCTGCCGTCAGTAGGATTATACCGCCGTAAATCTGTCGTTGACGGTCCGCTTCATAAATGAACTTCATGGAATCATTTTCTTCTTGTTCGCGGTAATTTGGCGACTTGCTTATAACACTTACAAATGGATTACAGTCATGCAGTAAATACTCCTGTAGCTTTTGAAGCAAATTCACGCTGCAGGTTGGCTATTCCAATGCTGTTTCGATGAGCGATTTCGTTGGCAGTGTTGCTAGATAGATTTAGGCGAAAACTATGGCGGTTTATCTGTTCCGGGAAAAAATTGGCCGATTTCTATGATAAACACAGCGCCATGGATTCTGAACGTATATGGGCCCTTTGGAGGTAAACACATCTTCCTGTACAACAAAATGGACGCGAACGCTAAACCGAGAATGTATGCCCAAATGTTGGATCGAAATTCTTGCTTCAGGTGTTGCAGTCAGTGAAAAGTGTGTTGCAAGGTGGTTCATTGATGTTGGAAGAACAATTTTTTCCTTGCATACAGCAGGTGAAAATTTCGCGTTTACCCCGAGCCAACCGGAAATGCAGTTCAGCTTTCCACATGTACGTGCACAGAAGACACATAGTGTTCCATCTTGCCATGCTATGTATTGGGGAAATGTGGTTCTCTTCATTGTAGTCTTGCAATCACCGAGAAGTTGTGTGGCAAGATATATCTTTTTGATAGCTGTGCTTCCTATTTCGTACATGCCTGTTGCCGCACGTCTGCATTTTTAGCGATTTCAGCATCTTGTGGTCTTACAGAATGCTCACTACAGTCTGGATGATTGGAACGGAAATAAATAGGGCCTCACTTTATTGAACGCGGCTGTAAATTCGGTGGCCATTGATCCTCTCCTCCTGAAACTGCAGTGGGCTTCGAGGCGAGCGAGCAAAGGAAAGGCAGTGTGAATCTGCCGGGAGAGAAGCTGAAACGGAGCGCGACGAGTCTGCGATCGGCAGTGGTGAAACTGAGCGCCGAGGTGGGGCGCGATCGGCTTTCGTGAGGAGACATCGACAGGTTCATCCGGATTCCAGTGACAGAGCCTCTGACTGTCCCTACTCAACTCACGGCTCGACGATGTCTTGGAATCCCATGGACCCAGCCTGCGGAGCCCAACACCTCGATTTGGCCTG
>CM068953.1:183364731-183378710 GCA_035128595.1 Eptatretus atami | reverse complement strand
TCTTGATCTGTCATTTGACGAAAATCTTTAATCATTTGAAGTATTTTCGGGGTGTATTCTTTCATTGGAAATGTAGACATTTTTTGGGAAGTATTTTTTATAAGTGGTTGAAATTTTTTTTATCTTGTTTCCTTTCAAACGCTTCTTCAACCATTAGTTTCTGTCTGTTTCTGCTTTTTGTCTTCGTGTTGTTTTACAAATTTTGAAACCAACTCTTGATGTTCCTTAAGTATGTTTGCTCGTTCTTTCACATCCATGTATTTATTGGAAAATATCATTTAATGAATTCTAAAGGTCAATCGGGAAATTTTCCTTTCCTTCATCATTAAAGTAGATGTGTTCAAATAAATTATTTTCTTTAAATATTTCATCAAATTATTTATTAGAATTAATACGAGTTGTAATTTCTTCTTCACTAATACTTGTATCGCTGTTTCTCATACATTTGCGTTGAGTTTCTTCATCAACATCAAAACCAAATGATAAAATCTCAACTCCATTACCACTCAGATGCTTAATAATTTGTCTCATTCCTTCTGGATTAATTTTTAGTAACCCAAGACCACCAGATTGTGGTTTATTTAATTCACTCTAACAATGTGAATATTTTGTTGTACTAAGAGAGACCTCCTCAAATATTTGACCTTCGTTCCTCAATCGCATATGTTCCTCAATTGAAATGTGGGAATAATCTTTACCTTCTACTTCTCCTGGTCGCATTACTCTGGCTGTTGTAGACACAATACGTATCACAGGGTGTTGTTGTTTTTTATTTTTAAAGATTTAATCTTTTCATGCTCACTATTTAAGAACCTATATTTATGAAAAGAATTTCCAGAAGCAGATTTACCCACAATATTGATAGTAACAACTATCATTAATGTATGTGATTCTTTATAAAATAAAAAATACATCCCTCAGTGTCACAACAATGTATTTTTATTTTCCACCCATGTGTTTCCTATACTCCTCAAATTCATTTTCACTACACAACGTTGAACAATTGTCTCTCCAAAAATTGTTTTATCTATTGAATTTAACTTGATGAAAACAAAAGTATTGGCGTAATTTCTTATCCAGCGATGAGGGAGTTGAAAGTATGATTTACTAAAATAAATACAATTACAAGAAGAATGCCTCTCTCTTGTGTAATAACTATCCATAACCGTTTGGTTTTTCTCACTGACACAATCATCAAAGATAACGAGATTCTTTTTTGATTTATCCAAATCTTGGGGTGATGGTATATCATCCATATTATTACGAAGAATACAAGTTATAGGTTTTGATTTCTTTTTCACATTTCTGTGTATCACAAAATCGTTGAATTATATCTTCAATGTTATCATCATTTAGTTTGTTTTGAAGTTTAAATAAACCAATTATGTCTTCTTTTTGAAGACCTGCATTAAAACCTTGTGAGTGAGAGGAGTGATACTTAGGTTGAAAACTTGACTTTGTGAACTTTTTTAAGTTATTAAAATCGAAAAAGTTGGGAGTAAGGAGCATCTTTAAAAACAGGCAGGTTTTTCCACATCTGCATGAACCAACTATGAGACATCTTAATGAATTTGGAAGATTTTTATGGTTGTTAAATATTCTCATATTTTCACAAATGGGTAAAAAATCATTAATTTATATATTTAGAAAATAAATTACAAAAAATTTTATTGGCTTTTTTAGAAACTGTTTTATCCTGAGTTCAGGTTTCATTTCAAGGTATCCATTATTTTATTTATACAATATCTTGTGTTACTATTTCCCTGAAAATGTCATACAATAATAATATACATCATCAATCCATGAAACATTACCGTCATTTGTTCAGTCTCTTCTCTTGTAAGAAAAGGTGTATTATCACCCTCGTAATTCATTTCTCTTGTTAATCTTGTAAAGTAATTCATTTTTAGTGTAATCTTGAAACAGGTAGGTTCCATTTTATATATTTTATTTTCATTAATTAGAAGATAATCACAGAATATACAATGCTTATGGGTTTTTTACTCTGTGTTTAATCCCACTCTATCACATGCAGGACAATTCTCAAGTTTGTCCTATGGAGAATCAGGGAATTCAAGAGGCTCAAGATCTAGTATAATAGTCATATTTATTAAGTAAAACAACACTTCAAATAAAATTCATCTTTGGTACATTCATTTGTGCTTTCACTGTCATCTATAGAACTACTTTCATAACTATCATGTGAACACAAACTCGGGGGATCATAACTGTCTTCTGGTCCAACTGAGAGACTATCATCACTCTCATGATCTTCAAAATCTTTACTTGAATAATGACTCATATTTAATTCGTAGAAAAAAACATTACCATCTATTGCCATATACTTTTTTTCGTTAACAGATTCAACTTCCCCATTTTTTTTTTTATTTAATGGTAATTTTAAAATGGTCCTTAACTACTATTGAATGAAATGTCATTTCACCTGAAATATTAACATCCTTAATTTCATCAACATTTACATATTTTGGGTTGTTGAAAAAAATACAAATTTCTCTTTGCATATTGCTGATGGTCATATATTTTCTTTCTATAGCTTCATCTATAAGGTTTTTCTTTTTTGATACTTTTTCTTGTTTCATTGCATTTTCTAGTTTGAATATATTGCCAGGAGAGGAGAAACTTTTTTTTTCGAGCTACTTTAATTGATATTCTTGCAGATATACTAAAAGCCCTTCTACTGAAGGAAATTGAAGAAGTCATATTATTCACCATAATTGTTTTTATCCAATAGTTGTTATATTTATCTTTATTCAATTTTAAATCCTCAACCTATTTCTCAGAAAATTTTACAAATGTAGAGAATGAGTGAAACTTGTCTTTTGTGTCTTGATACATTGTATTTATTAAGGGGAAAAAGATGTTGGGTAAAATGTTTTTAAGCACAGATTCCCCTATAAATTCAACGGAATTTTCATCAAGAAAATTTTAGTTTAAACGAAAAGCATCTAAAAATTACCGTGAGATTTTCATCAAGAAAATTTTAATTTTTATGCAAAGTTTTTCTATATAAATATGGTGAAAACAATGTACTGCGACGTTTGTATTCATGAATATAAATGTTATAAAAAAAACATATTCAAACCAACAAACACACATTCAATCTTTTCAGACAAATATCTCCATTTGAAGGAGAAACAAAACATTGTGATGTCTGTTCTAAGAATGTCTTAAAAGCGAGTTGTAAAAAACACCTTCAATAACAAAAACATGTAAACAACATTGAAACTTGAAGATAAATAGGAAGAAAATTGGATTAGGAGATGTCATTGAGACAAAACCATTTGAAATAACAACTCTTCAATGATGTTTTAAAGATCGGATAGAGGTAAAACTTATAAGATTTTATATTTGTGTAAGATGCATTTGGGATGGGATTCATATCTCAAAGGATTCAATAATCAAGGTTGTTAATAGAATGTCGAAAAATAATAAATAATTCAAAATATTTGTTTGAGGCTCCTCCACCTTCTCAAGAGAAGATAATATTATTGAAGAAAAACATATGAGAACAAATCCAACATGCCTTATTACATCAATTGATAGCTTCCTTAAATCTCCTCTCTTTGAAGAGCTTATTAGATTTGAATTATAAGAGCAACAACAAGGTAGTGGGTTCAACATTGGGAATGTTTCATATATTGATCTTAATATTCTTAAATCCACTCTTTGAAAAAAAAAAGGCAATGATTTATATTAAAAATACTGATAATAAATGCTTTCTCTGGAGTATCTTTGCACATCTTTATCCACAGGAAAGGGACTGTGAAAGAGTTTCAAAGTATAAGGAATATGAGAATAAATTAGAAACTGGGGATCTAGGCATCTCTAAAGGAGAACCCATGAGCTTAAAAGATATAACAAAGTTTGAGAATATAAATAACTTATCAAAAAATGTTTATTGTTTAACTGATAAAAACAAAGACCATATTCTAACATTAAGTAATATTATATCCAATGATAATTTCTCAAATGACCAGCATGTACATCTCCTTTATTTCACTAATAAAGAAACCGCTCAATATTCTTATATCAAAAACTTTTCTAGATTGGTAAGTTGTCAAGTTTATTAATCAAAGCATAAATCATATACTTGTAAGAGATGTTTAAATATATTTTGATCTCAACAAAGACTTGAAAAACATTTAAAGTGTTGTTCTGATCATAAAGCAGCAGTTGCTGAGATACCAGGACCAGGAGAGAAAGTTGTATTTAATGAAACAAATAAATGTATACAAACCAATTTGTAATATCTGCTGATTTGGAGAGCAACTTGGAAAAGACTGATGATATGAAAAATATCAAAACTTACTCCTTGTAGGTTTTGTTCTTACATTAAATCATCTGGAGGAAGTAAATGTGATAAGTTGGAGTTGTATCGAGGACCCGATGCTGCTGATGAATTTGTTAAGAAGATTGAGGATGATTATATGAAGCTAACTGAAATTATGTCAAGAACAAATAAACCCCTTGACTTGTCTCCAGATGAAGAGAAAGATTTTGAAGAAGCAAGGATTTGTCATTTATGCTCAGAGGCTTTGGTAAAAACTGATTAAAGGGTTTGAGATCATTGGTAAAAAAACCAGAAAAATATAGAGGAGCAGCTCATAATAATTGTAATCTTAATTATTGAATCCCGACATTCATACGTTTATTTCTTCATAATAATTGTCATTATGATACGCATCTCTTTATAAAAGAACTAAGTAAGACTCCTGGAAAGGTAATAGCAATTCCTAATTCAGATCAAAATTACAGCTAATTTACAAAACAGATTTATACTCGTGACATGAGTGTAAATGCAAATATTAGATTTCTTGACTCATAAATTTATGACAAGCCTTCTAAGTTCTTTGGTTTCAAAATGTCTTCTTTTCCTATACTTTCGAGTCAATTAAGCCATCTTGGGTAACGACATTTCTCTTTTTACTAAAAATGCATTTACCCATATGATTATATGGATTACTTTGAAAGATTTAGAGAAACAAGACTTCCACCTCAAAAGCATTTTTATAACAAGTTTGGAAGATGTCATATAATTATTGGTGAAGAATCTGAAAGAGCAAAACAAGTTTGGAAAAAGTTTGAGATAAAGAATATGGGTGAATATCATGACCTTTATTTAATAACTGATGTTTTATTACTCACAGATGTATTTGAGAAATTTTGTGAAGATTGTTATAATAAAGATTCCTATGGACTTGATCCTGTCCATTATTATACATCTCCTGGACTAGCCTGGAGAGTGATGTTAAAAATGAATAAACAACTCCTTGATCTTCTAACTGATGTAGATATGCTCTTGGTGATTGAGAAGGCTAAAAGAGGAGGCATTTCACAAGTTTGTTCAAAGAGGTATCCATCCATACAGTGGGACCATATTCTATGGAGGGCGTTGGTACCGCCTCAACAGTCTCCTTGGCTATTACACACAATCCTGGATGGGTCGCCACTCCGACACAGTATACCAGCATGCTGGCACTCATTTTGACGACCTTGGAAGGATGACAGGCAGAGTCAACCCCACCTAGTATTAATTCAACTGCCGAGTGGGATTTGAACTCAGGATCCTCGGATCCACAGCCCATCACACGAATCATTAAGTCAACATCAAGCATAAAGAGGTTGCAACGGCAAATAATAAATATCTTTTAGACTTCTTGCCTGATAAACCCATATTTTACTTAATGTACTTTGATGCTAATAAATTGTATGGCTGTGCAATTTTTGAATCTCAACACGATGGTAATTTTAAATGGGTGAAAGAATACGAGTACAAATCTATCTTAGCTCTTATGATCTCCACAAGTCAAGAAGATTTAGATAAACGGGATTATGGGTATTATTTTGAAGTCGATTTGAACTGTCCTGGAAAACTTCATAACAAACATAAAGACCTTCCTTATGGAGCTGAAAAAGAGATCCCCAATCAAGAGCTATTCGGTGGTTACCAACAACATTTATTTTGTTCTTCAAATGAGTTTAAATATATTCCTACAACTAAATTACTAACAACATTGTTTGTTAAAGTGAAGTATGTTTCAAATTGATGAATAATTATGTATTTGGTAAAACAATGGAAAATATATGGAATAGACAAAATGTTGCAATGATTTGCTATTATTTGGGAGCAGGTGGAGAAGTTGATAACTAAACCAAGCTTTAAAAGGGTAGAAATATTTACAGGTAATTTTTGTGCTGTTCATTTGAATAAAGAGATAATAAAGCTGGATAAACCGATATATGTGGGAATATCCGTTTTCGATCTTTCAAAGTATTTAATGTGTGATTACTTTTATAATACTCTTAAGAAAAGATATGGTGAGAATATCGTATTGCTATATATGGATACGGATAGCTTCATACTATAGATAAATACAGATGATGTTTATAAGGACATGAAAGAAGATGAAGATATTTATGATACAAATAATTATGATCCTAATAACCCACTCTTTTCAAATAAGTATAAAAAGGTTATTGGTAAATTTAAAGATGAATTAGGTGAAAAGATACTAAGTGAATTTGGAGGTGTTAGATCAAAGACATATGCTTATAAATACTTAACAAGAGGGTTAAATGAATTCAAATGTGAAAAGCAACTTAAAGGTCTAAAGAAGAGTGTATTAAAAGAGACCATAAACTTTCAACATTACCTTGAATGTATATGGAAGAGAAAGGATGTTTATAGAGAGATGAATCTTATTACAAATTATAACCACAAAATTTTCTCAGGTACTGTTGGCAAGAAAGCTCTTACAGAATTTGATGATAAAAGATATATAATGAGTGATGGAATAAATAAATTACCTTTTGGGTTTAAAGTATAAGTATTAATAAAAAAATGGGGTTGGGGTTTTTAACGGGCTACCACTGCATTGTTTTCAATTGATGAAAAATTAAGTTATTCCTGAAAATAAAACATAAATATTTGTAGTATCTCTATATGACTCTTCAATTTGATTGAAGAAATGATCATATGAAGGGGGGAGGGGCGAATCCCAGCCCCCATCAGAGGAGTAGTATCAAAAGGGAGGGCTATGATGAAGTAATGTGTTCCAGTTTGAAAAGGAGAAATTTGAGTGAGCATAAGCGAGCGAATATTGCGACTTTGAGAAATGGTACTCATTACTGTGCCAAAGCCTCTGTTTTGATACGACTGTAGTGTGGCATCCATCTTGGAAAAATTTTGGACCTGTTTTTCTCCAAAACCGCTACTTGAAAAAAGTTGAATCTTAGCACATTTTAAGTACTCCCCAAGGGGAATGTGTTGATAATGATGACGTAATCAGTGAAGTGATATCCTAGCCAAAATTTGACAAATAGTACCCTTTATCTGATCAGTATGAATATTATTGAGGGTCATCTTTGGAAAATTTGGTCGACAGAATTTTATTTCTGATGTTATCGGTCACATAATTTGGTAGCCATATTGGATTGAAAAAAAAACCTTTAAAAATATTCTTCAGAATGGCTTATGCGATTGATGCAAAACTCCAAACACAAGATCTTCTGGCCTTGGAGAATATAGGGTGTAAATATTACCTTCATAGTTGACATTGTCTGGCAGGCATATTGGATTAAACCTAAAACCTTTAAAAGAACACCTCTCAAACTGTCCAACTGTTTGACGTGAAACGTTATGTGTGTCTTGGATTAGGCATGGTGATTAAATGGTGTTCACAAAAATTTTGTCAGTTATATGGTGTGGCAGCCATATCGGATAAAGGAAAATATTTTAAAAATTTATTTCTCTGAAATCGCTTAATCTCTCGATGTGAAACTTCACAAATATCAAACACCATTGCTGAATATAGGGTAAAATGATGACGTCATATGTATGTGGTTTGGCAGTCATCTTGTATGGAAAAACTAACCTTATCAGATCAACATGAAACTTCACAATGAGTGATCGTGATCCCTACGTTCCATCGGTATTGACTTTTTCCCCTCGATATTGTATACCGGTGGGCTCGTACTGGTATATCGGTATTAAAAAAACAATAATAAATACAAAATTGTTTTTGCACTGGTTCCAAAAATATGCAATGGTCCAATGGTCCAATGATCCATTAAGTATTATATATGATGTACACATCATTGACACACGGTAATTTTTCAAAGTATTCCCACTTCGGGATCCCCCCCTCCCCACCCCCATGCCCACCCATCATGAGAATGGTTATTTAACTTCCAACTTCAACTTGTATTAAAAAATGATTTTGTTTTAAAGCGAAATCAGTATTTGTAATCGGCACAGGCTGGGATCTATTGCTATCGCTGATCGCCATGTTGGTATGAATCGTGTGGATCACTGGACTGGTATAACTTCGCTTCATACCAGTATCACCTTCCGCTCTGACTATATAGCTTTTGTTTCATACCGATATCGCTGGACTGATGCGGCTTTCACGGATCGCCAGACCAGTAATCAGCACAGGCTTTCTAAAGCACCCCCGATTCAAATAAATAAAATAACCAATTAGCAATTGCTTTTAAAAACAGCCACGAGGGCAAAGAAAAGTGTGAATGCTTCCAAGGTGCTCGGAAGCTGAGGGTTAAATGTTAAAAACTACTGTACTTACTTCCTGGTATGTCTTGATGTCATACATTCCACTGTGTAGCTGAGTGCATCAAAGCTTTTTAAATTATGTAGTCCATGTATGGGATTTAAAGATTGTAAACACGTTTGATTTGTTCATTGTTGGTATCACAGCTCAATTTATCTACCCATTTTTTTTCTTTCCTTTTTTTTAAAAATTCATCTTTTTTCTTTTTCGGTATACCAGAATAAAGGGTGTATTTAAAATTCCACCCGACGAGCAGGCAGCAGCTGTTTTTTTTTTAATCTCACACGATGATGACAATAGAAGCTCCAATGATCTGGTTTTATGAGGGAGTTTTGCAGGAAATAATTGAAGAAAAAAAGAAATCTATTTAATTCAACGGTGATTTGCACACTCCATGGATCCTTTGTATATCATAGCCGAAGGTAATGAGTTCATGGGGTAATTAATTTGGATCATTGTACTAAGGCAACTGAGTTAATTAGGTAATTGGTGACGTGGTTGTGGTGGGATGTTTTTGGATGTGGAATGAACAGGAAAAGGAGGGAAGTGGGGGTTTGGAGGTCAAAGGCCAACGAGGGGTTTGAGATAAAGAAAAGAACGTGTGGATTCACGTGAGGGAAGCTTCCAAAGGGAAATACAGGGTTTTAAAGGGAAAAGGGACAGGAGTTAGTTTGGAAGCTAAAGGGTGAGGGGTAGCTAGAATTAAAGAAGGGTTGAAAGTATTGTGGATCGCTGTACCGGTATGAATTTCGTGAATTGCCATGTTGGTAATCGGCACAGGCTTTCAAAAGCATGCCCGATAAATATAAAATAACCAATTTGCAATTGCTTCAAAATCAGCCATGAGGGCAAAGGAAAACGTAATTGCTTGTACGGTGCTCGGATATTGATGGATAAAAATTAAAACCGACTGAATTTACTTCCTGGTATGTCTTGACACCATACGTTCCACTGGTACAGGTATAGCCGAGACACCGAGTGCATCAAAGCTTTTAAAATCATGTACAGTATTTAAAGATTGTGCAAATCTTTCATCGATTTGTTGGTGATATACTGGGTATTTTTTTTCATTGCTTTCAGGTTGAATAAAACTGTCCTGCCAAATTTGTTCAGTCCATCAATCTCAAGATTAGGGACAATGGACACAGAGAGAATTGCCCACATGGTAATGCAAGCCTCAAACACTCAGGGTGTCTTGGCTCCAACCATGTTCCAGGTTGCATTAGAAGGGGATGGAATGCGGGGGGAGGAGGGAATGTTTGGTTGGTGAGCCTTGCATAACATGCATATTTCAATATCTTAGACTTTTTTTAGTTATATTATTGGCCTATCCATTGAACCCACATTCAGATACCAGATATATTTTCGTGTTTAATTTCTCAACACCAATACTTCAATCTATGTATTATTAAAAGCAGTCAAAACAAAATCAGAAACATGACAGCCATTTTGTTCTTACCTGAATTGAGTGACATCCAGTGTACTTGTACTTATTGCCAGTATATTTGCGTTTTCTTTGTGCCAACATTCTGAAGCAGATCATGAAAAACAAAAACAATGAAAAGGAAAATCTCTCATTATAGTTTTGAGGGGGGAAGTGTCATCTGCTGAAATTTGATTCAGTCCTTAACACTGACTGTCTGCACAATCCTGCACTTGAGACATTTCATGTTTTTCTTCAGGATGAGTAGTTAGGTCGTCCTGTGTTTATGTGCTGCTGGGAGACAGCATTGTAACCTTAAGTAGCGAAGGAGGTGAAGTTGTGTGCAATGCCCAGAATTATGTCAAACCAGGTGAGTGAAAATGGGATTGGATTGTGCTGAGCACATGGGTTGGTGGGAATGGAAGATTATGGAACTCAGGACTTCTCTGAAGGGCAGAGTCAATTTTGGCAGGAAGAGCCAGGATTGATTGATCGTACCATGCTGGATGCCTGGATTGGGTGGTAAAACACTGCCACAAGTATTGTAGATTCCGATTGGGGAGGGGTCCTCTGCTGGGAGACCAACCCAGACAAGACAATGTGAGCAAGCTCTCTCACTCTTTCTGACTCTGTTTCCCTGAGAGATAATTTTTGGCTCTAGCAAGCTCAGTATATCTGCATCAAGTAGACACAAAATTAATTGCAAGCTTGAATAAAAATATGAAAGGGTTAAATAACATAATAGCACTCATGGTTAGGGCCCAGTCACACCTTGACGTTTTAGCCAGCAATGGCAACGTATTTAAATGTAAGTAAAACGCTGGCTTACGTTGAACTTTTGATGTTTTTTAAAGATTCGACGTATTCATAACGACTTGGTCTTATGCATAACGTATTAGTAACGGACACAGAACGTTTCGTTGTGTTATAGATAATTATACCAACGAATGCTGAACCTGTTGTCGGCCTTCACAACCTATGCCCAACGATAGTCTAACTTATGCATAGCGGCTGCACGCATCGCCGACGATGACGTGGCGTAGGTTATGAAAAGGCTGCCGCACAAAGATTCAAATCATAACCGCCGCAGAAATGGAAGTGTCAACATCGCAGTCACACCTTGGCGATCTTGCCAGCGTATGCCGACCTCTGAAAAATGCGTCTAAAACGCTGGCGCACGTCGAATACGGTATGGGTAAGTTTGGTATGCGTGAATGAAACGCTAAGTACGCTATCATACGTCGTATTAAATGGAGTACGTCTTGTAATTTTAAACATGTTGAAATTTTACGACGTACTTGCCGTATGACACACGCTCCGCATGCGATGGGAATAAGTTGTACGCACGATATGCGATCGTTGACACACATCGACACACGTGACTTGTAAGGTACTCATAAGTCCAACACGTCAAGGTATGGTTACGTCAGTGTTCCAGACTCCCGGTTTTTTTTTTCTTCGGTATGACGGTGTTCAGTGTACAGTGCGGTTATGATTTAAATCGTTGAGCGGCAGTCTATTAATTATATTATTACAACTGCACTAGAAATCGAAGTGTCAACATCACCATCATACCGAAGGAGGAAGAAAAAAATAAAAATAATAAAAAAACCAGGGAGTCTGGAACACTGACGCTAACCATTCCTTGATGTGTTTCGACTTATGAGCACCTTTCAAGTAATGTGTCGATGTGTGTCAACATCGCGTAACGTGCCTACACACGTTACTCATAGGTTAGAAATAAGTTTCGGGATGCTAAACATTACCTCGACGTGTTGACTTATGAGTAACTTACAAGTAACGTGTCCGACGTGTGTCAACGATCTCGTGACGCCTACAACTTATGGCCAGCGTTATGCCGAACGTGTGAGTCATACGCTGGCATAGTCTTAAAATTTCAAGCATGGAAAATTTGAGGACAACCGAAAAGTACAACGTTTAAAAGCCAGCGTACTACGACTATGGCATGTTTTTCAGCGTGCTCTCAATGTTATCAAACTTATACCCATAACGTATTCGACGTGTACCAGCGTTTTAGACAAATTTTCCAAAATCGGCATAAGCCTGGCTAAAACGTCAAGGTGTGACTGGGCCTTTAGTTTTCGATCTGAATCAGCAGAAGCATCTGTGTACTTGGTGTCTCCCCAAATTTGTTTGGTAATAATATTATTAAGGATCCAGGGTTTGAATTCCCTCGATGGGGAAGTGCTTGAGTTCCTCCCCAACACCCAGTCCTAAGGCCACCGGACACGAATAACTTTGTGCTCTGGGGGGTTGTTAAGCAACCACGAATGCTGATTCGTACTGCCATTCCTGGCAGGGTTTTACTACTTCGTGTGGTACCTTACCTGTGAATGGCCACATCGAGGGGAGTGGCGGTGGGGGGGGGGGGGGGGGGGGGGGGGGTGTTCTGCCTTCAAAGCACACCCGGATTACTGCCGAGTGACAGTGAGTGTGCGCTGGCTAACAAGAGCAACTCACGTGGGGTAGAACTTCCCGGCTAACATTAATGTGTGAACGATGATAGACAGATGGAGGAAAAGACAGATTAACTGGTCGAAAACTCTCAAACCTTACAAGCACATTTATTTAATCAACATGTTCATTTAAAATTACAGATAAAGGACACATGTATTCACACTCAAACAAAGCACATTCATTTACTGTCAAATCAAGAACAATGACTTTTACTTATAATCAAAGCAACAGAAGCACATTAAAAAGATACACAAGGAAATTAATTACCTTAACACTTATGGAGCCCACTTAAAACTATCTTATCTATTGCTTCAAACAGGACATGATGCATCATCAATCAACCAGGAAAGATAGAAAAGTGGATTAAATGAAATGGTGAAGTGTTACTTCGGGAAGCATTAAATGTGGAGATGAAGAACGGCAGGGAATGGGATCCTGGATGATTACTCCATAGAATACTGGATAGATAGATGATGAAGGAGAGGTCCTAGCTAAACCCATACAACACATCCATCATTCAAACCTCAAAGACACAGGGAGGACAATCTAATCCATCAATCTAATTAATAACATAGCTCACTCTGGGAACCGATGTCTCTCTTGTATGCTTGGGGGTGTATTTGCAATTCCACAACAATTTCTTGCTTGCGTGGGTTTTTCAGACTCTGAAACTCTATTTCTTCATCTCTTTGCATTCTAATCGAGCATGGCATTCCGATAATTGAATCAGAATCTCGTAATCAGTGGCTAAGTGATGAGTAGTAACTTGCAGGATGTGTGGAACATCCCCGTAATGACCAGTGTCATGTGGCATTCAATTTCAATCATAACACAATGTGGCACTGACACCACACAAACTCTGACACATACACAGGAGGTGGATATTTTGAAAACTGGGTCGGTCTCCGTTCCATCTCCTGAAACCCCCCAAGTGTGGAGATGGCAGTCCACAACAGCAAATTGCATAAACACATACATACACAAAATCCATATATATATATATATATATATATATCTATATATATATCATTATTATATATCATTAGCGGTGGTCCTTACTGGCGTACACCTAAACCTCATAAAGCAGGACCGTCTTTCAATAGGTGCCTTTTTCATAAAAATGGTCTCGTATAATAAGAATAAAGTATGGTACCAAATAATGGTTTCATGTTACGGCTTATTAACCCACTGTCACACACCGCCGGTTGTGAAAAGTTACAGTGTTCCAGTCTTCTGAATCCTGCTTTAAGTTGTGTGTTAGACAGTAAATGCATATAATGAAACAGAATCCTTCCTGTTGAGTTGCTGCACTCCTAAAAATATTGCTTCTGCAGTGAAGAGGTTTTCTATTAACCTCAAAAAGATCACCAAGCTGAGATATAAACCCACAACTCTGTACAGTTCAGTCACAGTTTAATGTCATGGCACAAAACAACAAGGGTCGTGTGACAGTGGTAAAATCTGTTGAAATCAAATGAAACTTCACTCAA
>CM068953.1:183321499-183335691 GCA_035128595.1 Eptatretus atami | reverse complement strand
ACACACACACAAGCACACACACAAATATACAATGCTTTCAGTGGTATATACAGGCACCGTAGGGTTTTCCTTCCCTTTAGTGTGCATATTGTCATGTCCAGGGTGTTTGCCCCTACCTGGATGGATGGCCAAACGATTCTCCCTTGGAGGCTTGCAGTTGAGATTCTCAGAGATGATGGCGTGCGCGCACGGGAAAGAACGGCTACAAGTACGGAGCAGATTGATGCACAGCACAAGAGGGTTTATCTCGAACCCACAACAGATACATGGACACCAGCAAATTCAATAAATAATGAGTTAATAAACAGAAAATCAAACAGTTATAATGGAAATAAATCAAGACGTCAGGTAATTTAAACGTAAATTCCTATTTGAGGTACCTCTGCTCTCAGACATAAAAATGGGCAAGGGGGAAAGATGAAGCAAGAGAAAAATCCCTCCCTTATTCTGACACTTATCTTTGGGTCCAGGAGTGATATTTTATGAGCTTTGCGGTCGAGCCACGTCGCCAGACGTGACAGGAAACCGCACCCAAAATGGCGCCAAGCCGCTCTCATTGCGGGAAGCATATGGGAGGAAATTAGTGTGGATGGTCCCTTCATCAAGACAGCCCACAAGCTGTCATGAAAGTTTCTCCTCAGGATTGGGGTGGTTGACGCTGCTCCTCTGCAGAATACCGAGCTCGCTCGCCCAGAATGGCACAACATGAGGAATCAAGGGACTTCTCACACGATGAAGCCCAACCTGGGGGGGGGGGGCTGCATCAGTCGATGACTGGCGTCATTAATCGTCACGCGGGCAAATTCACAGCATGACACGAGAATTGCGTTGCCATATTTTGTCGTGCCGAGATGTAACTAGCCAGCGAGGCCCACTTACTCAATCATGTCCTCCCACAACTGTGTACTCCTCGTTCTCCTCTCAGAACAACAATCCTGTCTCAATCCTCCCGTCTACGCCGAACATCTCACTTGCATCTGTCTCTTCTCTTTGGTTGTGTTCCGACCACAGATGCTATCCCATACTCGGTCCGCTCGCCACAAAACAGCGTGACTTTTTTCTCTTCTCATGAAATGGGAGACTTCCCCGTTCTCTCTCCAGATGCGCTCTTCCTACTCTTACTAATGTCACGCCCATTAATCATCCACTCAAGGGCCATGGTTTTTCTCACTGTCCCCCCTGGAGGTGGGGCTTTCTTCCTGCTTGGACGTGCAGCTCAGTTGTTGTTGTTTTAAGGACGCGATCCCTTTTTAATCACCGGTATTGAAATAGAAAAACATTGGAAAAGGTCACAGGGGGCAATCACATACAAGGGGAAATTGGCCTTAATCTCTAACTAATTTAACACAGCACCACCCCACCCCATGTGGTGACAAGTAACACTTAAGCTCACAGTTTCCCGACTTAATTTACATTGCGATAGCTCCGACACGTCCATGGACTAAGCAACTCTACATAATCCCATCTTTTCTATGAAATTTCTCCATCTACCCCACAAACTTAACAGTATGTTTTTTGTGGTGCCGAACACAACACATTCTCTCAATGCTGCAATCCAAGCTTTGAGCTTCACGAGTCTGAAAAAAGGTACCAGTTGGCTACCACTCGAATTAATATTTGTCAGTTGGTGTCTATGACTATTGAGTGACGTTATAGTGATCATATCAACAGCGGAACATTTTTTAAACTTGTATTTCAAATAAACAGGCACAAAGTGAAATGAGGAAGTTCACCAATACATACAATGCATTGTCCAATAATGATTCTCGCATTGGGTTGCTTCCGCACAGTGTCCCTGTTCTCCTGGCACACTCATGCATGTTCACCTCATCCTTTGGTGCTGTCGAACCATCGCGTTCTGTCGCATTGTTCTCCCTCATATGCTGGTCCATCTAGGATGATTGAAGAGCTCAAAAGTATTCTTTCCCGATGCACAATCTTAATGAGTTTTAATCAAACTGATTAAAATCGGCTCCACACATAACAACTGCTCTGAACATTAACATCTCGTTCACTCATCAGAGTTGCATCGAACACAGGGCCGATGGATACAAACGGCTCGTCACGTCACTCGACTCTCTACACCTCTCTCTCACGGGTTTATATAGTATCACAGAACGATCCCGTGCTTTCTGTTTACTGCAATTCTCGTCCTTCCTGGAAGTTTTGCCTGAGAACGTTTCAGTGCCTTCTTGAATCTCACCAGGCAGTTTGTATTACAATACTGCCATCTACAGTCAAAATTAGCTCATTACCTCAATAGTTTAAAATACAATTTCCTGATCGGTGCAAAACGAAACATATAACATGGAACCATCAATTTCAATCATTCATTTTCATGAATTTACTAATGCTTATTCACAAAATACCACAACATCTAGCTTTTAACTGACAAATAAGCCCCACCTTTAGAAAAATATTATTGCAAATACATATTTTTTTACAAGTCAGTTAAAATTAGAGGGTGCATAACAAACAAAAAAGAAACAATCACACATCGACTCATCCAATCAGCTCCCACATTCTCGGATCCTTTCATGCTTTGAATACTTACAGAACTGAGAGTTCTGCAGGAACAATACCCACTGCATTATCCTCACATTGTCAATCTTGCACTTCTGTATGTACAACAGGTGCTGATCATCGGTCTGTATGATGAACTCTCATCAGTAGATGTATTTCTGGAAATCTTAACAGCAAAAACTATTGCGAGACATTCACGTTCTGTCAATGAGTAAGTCCCTTCCCAGGGCAGAAGTTTCTTGCTGGCATACATTACAGGAAATACTTTGTCCTTGTACTCCTGCAACAACACCGCTCTGATTCAGACATCGGACGCATCCGCTTGCATGATGAATGATCTGGCAAAGTCTGGCAAATGTAGTGCAGGGGCGTTGCAAATAAGGTTCTTGATCCTTTCAAACCACATGACTTGCAAAGGAGGTTCTTGATTTTTTTTTTAAAAGGCCTTTTTAGGGTGCCCCCCATGGAATGTGGTTGGGCTGACCCTTTTTGGTGAGGTCAGTGAGGGGCACAACTTCATCTTTGTAGTTCGGTATGAACCTCCAAAAAGTACCTCACCAAGCCCAGGAATGATCTAACATGTCTTTTGGTCATCAGTACTGGGGTGTTTCTGATGCAGGTGAGTTTCTCTTCCTCCATCTGTACATGACCCTTTCCCACTGCATTGCTGACAGATCCTTGCTGATGTCTTCCTCATGTGTCTCTTCCTCAGCCCTGGGTCTCAATTCTAGCAAGTCTTCATTCGCCAACACACATTCTTCATCACCATCTGGCACTGGGGTCAATGACCACCATTCCGGCAACATCTGTCTGTAACGTAATATCAGTTGCTTTGTAAGCTCTCTCATGATACAACTTCAAAAGGTTGGCATGGTATATTTTCGTCTTGCCTTTGACAAAGATCTTGTAGTCCATCCAGCTGATTACTTCCTGAACGTCATGTGGTCCTTGTCACTGGACCGTCAACTTGTTGTGTTCCATTGGTAGTAGCAATAAAAGTCTGTCTCCAACCTTGAATTTTATGTCCCAGTTTTTCTTATCATATAAATGCTTATGACTGCTTTCTGCTGCGTGTAGACTCTCTGGTGCCAGTTGGCAAGTGTCCTCCAGTCGATTACACAAGTCAAAAACATATTGGTAGGCACAATTGCTTCAGGGTACCTCGTGGCATAGTCCGCAATGGCGAAAATGTACCAGCGCACTTATCAGACACTGGGGACAATGGTCCAATCAGGTCCATGGTCACTCTACGAAATGTCTCCTCTATCAATGGCATGGTTCCCGATGGTATCTTGGAAACCCTCTCTTTGGGGATGATCTTCTGGTAGATGTCACAGGACGTTCAGAATTTGCTGATGTCACTGATTATTCCTGACCAATGGAAGCTGCTGCTAATTCTGGTAGTTGTCTTCTTCACTCCAAGACGACCTCCAACAATCAATTAGTGTGCCAATTTCATCACGGCCTCCCGATACTTGGTCAGAACGATGATTTGCTTCACCTTGGTCCTTGGTCGTGTCCGTTGTGTAGATAAAGTATGACACCTTTGTAGACTTTGAGCCTGTACTTGCTCTTGTCCTGTGTCTGATGATATCTATTATCCTGCACCTCCTTCCACCATCTTCCGTCTGAGCTTGCTCGATCTCTTGCACAATCACCTGAGGAATGTCAGATTGTGACACCTTCAATGGTTTGATGTCATCCTTGTTGTAATTGGTCTGGCCCTGGTCACTGCTGCTTGTGCCAGCTGTGGAATCCAGTTTGGGTCTGGATCCTTGTCCTCTCATGATCCTGGTATATTACCAATCACAAGATCACAAATGGAGTCCTCCAAGCACATAAGCTCCACCTCTCCTATGCAGTACGGTGTGTCCATGTGGATCTTTGCAACTTGATAGTGATGCAATGTACTTTCAATCAGCTTGCAGGAGTAGACCTTGCCAGTCATCTGCCTTGTAGTCATCAGGTCTTTCTTCACAGATACCCTACTACATCCTGAGTCTCGCAGTACTGTCACTTTCTGTGAACCCACGTAGCCTTCATCCATGGTGATGTTGCCATTAGCGATGCCAGAAGTGGTTTTCACACAACTGCTGAACACCATAGGTGTTGACTGAAATCCTCCTTTGTTCACCCAGATTTCCTCAGGACACCTTTGCACAGCTGAGCAGATTGCTCTTTCGGCTCTGCTCTGCACATAATGGCTTTCCTATGGAAATTGTGCACTACACTGGCTGCCTACTGATGTGGCCTCATCTGAGCTGTCTTCCTCAATCAGCATTCCCCCATAATGGGGCCTTTCCTGTTACAACAGATGCATTCCCTC
This sequence comes from Eptatretus atami, assembly GCA_035128595.1. Lineage (NCBI taxonomy): Eukaryota > Metazoa > Chordata > Myxini > Myxiniformes > Myxinidae > Eptatretus > Eptatretus atami. Next base: position 183,330,842 of record CM068953.1, on the reverse strand, counting down.
TGATTTCTACTGAATTGGGGCTTTGTAGGCTGAGATGAGTCAGTCTTGTGCAGTAAAATGTCTGACCTTGGTTTCATTGTGATGTCCTTTTTCTTGACTAACATCCCAGTAATGCACTCACCATGTGCTTCAATATACTGCTCAGCCAAGGTTGTCTGAGGAACTCTCAGTGTTGAACAGGGCCATCTCCATAGAAAACACACGAAGGAGCTGTTCATGAACCAAGAAGTTGGTTAATGCTTCACAGCTGCATTTGCACTTTGCCATCAAAGTCCATTGTGCAACGCACCATCTCAAACATGTCAGGAACAGAAACTGTTTCACCCTCGTCAGGTTTAATTTCTCTGATCGTCTTGCGATGTCCCTCCTCTGTAAGTTTATACCTCTTCAACAAGGCCACTTTCAAGCGATCATTCATGGGCATACTCCAAGGGCATACTGGTATACACCAGGAGTGCTTTGCCTGTCACTCCTGTCAGAAGCCGGCTTAGACTAACTGCCCAGTCCTCTCTCTTCCAATGTTGACTTGCAGCGAAGCACTTGTTGTGGAATTTTCTGATTTGTTCTATTAACCGACCTGGTGTAAATCCTGTTACTCAATTTGTAAGGAACAATTATTTCACTGTCCACAAAGAAAAGTACATTTGATCAGAGAACATTTATTCGCAGTACCACGGAGTCCAAAACACTGAGATGGTAAACATCCACAATGATTTGCATTAAACTAAGCTTACATTTCCTGATATATATATATATATATATATATATATATATATATATATATATATATATATATATATATATATATATATGTATACTGTGGAGGAGTGGAGACAAGTGGGGGAATAAAGAGAGAGCATGATGACCTTCAGCTGGCCTTGGTGAGAGAGGATAAGACATTAGGTTATACGTCTTACAAAGAAATGAATATAAGGAATTGTGTATATCAAAGGCAGTGACTACATGGGTCTGATAAGCATTAGGCAAAATAACTCAAACTGCACTACGTGTCCACCGGGTGAAAGAGAATGACATAATCATGGCAAAAGTTGCAGTGTTATCAACCAGGTCACTCTTTTTCATTGAAAAACATTCCCCCCATCAACACCCAGACAAAAGGGAAACACAATTGACAGCCAATTCGACTGTAGCATAAAAATTAAATTTATAAAGCACCAGCAACAATTATAATTGAGACTACATGAATATAATTATTTTTCTTCCACACGCTCAAAACTCTCAAGTTAAGCGTCCAGCTCATCGTGTTTCTTATCATATGTTGGGAGCTTCGGCTTGTTTTCCATTACTCGTATATCACCAGTGTCAAGTGCGGTGTAAGCACGTGTCGCTGCTTCAATCTCCCACTGTATTTTTGCCAGTTCAATGTTCATTTGCATTACCTCCTTCATACGTTCGGCTTCTCGGGCATGTACACCACATTCCGCCTCCTCTTTGCATTCCTCACGCTCTGTTTCCTCTTTCCCTGCACGTTCCTCACGCTCCATTTCCTCTTTATGTGCATGCTCCTCATGCACCGCTTGTCTTTCCTCAAGTTCACGACCCTTCCCTTCCTTTGCAGCCACTTGCTGTTCTTTAATAAATGCCATTAGTGTCTCTCCCTTCAGTCCAAGCCACTCATCTTACTCAATCCACTTGTCAAACTCCATGGCAGATGGATGAGTGGTAAATTTGCACCTAGATCACAACTGCAGCACCATGGCTTATGCATAATCTTCCTGGTCTGCCGTTTCTGTGACACCGTAAAGCTTTTTAACACGAACAGATCCTAGCACAGTCACCAAAATGTATTGAGTGGTGACGAACCCAGCACGTTCTCCCGTGGCTGCAATCCAAGCTTTGAGCTTCATAAATCTGAACGAACATATCTGTCGGCTACAACTCAAATGGATCTTTGTCAGTTGGTGTCTGTGACTTCTGAGTGGCGTTACGGTGATCACATGAACAGCGTAACGTTTGTGAAACTTGTATTTCAAAGATAGTCTGCTAGTCTGCTTTAACACAAAAAATAGTGCCACCACCTCCGTTTTGGTAGATTGTCGACCAAGGCTAACGAGCTGAACCCACTTGGATTTGAAATCAGAGTGTCCCTCTCCAAGGCAGATTGCCGAACAAGGCTTACGAGTACTACCTGACCGGGGTTGAAATCAGAGATTTGCCTCTATTAGGCAGACAGCCAATCAAAGCTAATGAGCTCCACCCACACAGAGTACCCGGTTTTGAGACGCCGGGAACTCGCCTACACCCTCTGCCTTTAGTAAGAAACAGGGTCGGCATGAGAAGCCAGACAGTAGACTTGGTTTGGAGAGACACTTTGAGGCGCTGTGCTATATTTGGGATATTTCAGGGGAGATGGTGATGCTCAATAAATCAACCCAATCCCAACACATTCCCTAACCCATGAACCCAAAACATATTTCGAATATATACTTTAATTTGTCCATGACAGTCCATCATGAAAAATTACATTAAATAATGAATGAAATCGCTCCAAACTCCAAATTTGAAAACTATAGCACCGACAAAAGTGATGTATCCAGCGATTAGTAGGGATGAGGATCAGACATTCGATGATATGAGTGGTGAAAGTGGGGAAAAAAATAGAGTGCCATATTGTGAAGAAACCCATGCAGCCTGTTCCAAGTCAAGGCATTGTTGATCAGGCTGAACAAAATGGTGGCTGAGGACCCCAGCAAGCTGACAGAGGGCTGACCAAGATGGCACATAAACATCTTTGTCAAGTTTGTTTTATTGTTATTTTTTCCCTGAGCACCCCAATCCCTCCCCCCTAAATTGTCTTCAAAAGTGGTGTTTAAATTTATCCAAACATCCCCTTATCATTCATGCACTCCCTTAGAATGCATGTAAAGTTTCAGGCCACTAGGTTTTCAGGCCACACAGTGACATTGTTATTATAGACTCGCAAAGACAACCCGTTGCTTCAGTGACGGGGGTGTGAAAGGGAAGGGGTGGAGAAAGAGAGAGGGGGAGAGGGGGGAGGATTGGGAGAGAGGGGTTGGTTGGGAGAGAGGGGCGGCAGAGAGGATGGAGGGAAGGGAGGGGAGGGGATAGGAGGGAGGGGAAGTGAGGACTGGGTGAAGATGGGGAAGCTAGGAAGGGGAGAAGAGCGAGGAAGGGACGGGGAGGTGGGGAGAGCTATGCCTCACCAAATGTTGCTATACACTCCAGAAGGGGGATATGAGTAGGGGGTGAGAGAGGGGGAGAGAGAGAGAGAAGGAGAGAGAGAGAGGAGTATGAAAAAAAAGAAGAGAGAAAGGTGAGGGGTAGAGGTGGGGTTAGTAAGGAGAATGATATGTTGTGCTTAATGAGCGAACACACACACAAAAACAAACTCATGCCAGAACAGCTGTACACACAACGACACAACAGAGTTTGTAAAGTAATCCGGTGGCACATCTGTAAAAACTTTGATGTCCCAGTTCCAGAAAATTTGTGGGAAAATGAAACAAAAGTAATCTGAAAACATGGAAGTACCGACCGCTCACGTATGATCTTATGATCTCATCAAGTGTGAACATTTAAAACAAAGTGTTGTGATCAGATATCACAGTTAGGTACAAAAAAGAGAAGTCATTGCTGATTGAGGTGGTAATACCAGTGATTTTGGACGAAACGATGCAGAAATCAAGAAAATGAGCGAACATCAATACCTCAAGAATGAAGTGAGAAGATCCTGGAAGCTGAAGAATGCTAAGTTGTACCATGATAGCTGGATCTACAGGATGGTGACATAGAACCTCACAGAGATATTAAACATAGGGCAATACCACTTGACACTCACCTGGTCATGGCTGGATAAGATAACCAGGCAACCACTGGTTGGCATGGATGACCCACAATATATAATGGAGAAGAAAGTACTTCTTCTTCTTCTTTCGGCTGCTCCCGTTAGGGGTCGCCACAGCGGATCATCCGTCTCCATTTCACTCTATCCTCCACATCTTCCATTGACACTCCAACCACCGCATGTCCGCCCTCACCGCATCCATGAACCTCTTCTTTGGCCTTTCCTCTTCTCCTCCTACAGTGGCAGCTCCATCCTCAGCATCCTTCTCCCGATATACTCCACTTCCCTCCTGTGCACATGTCCAAACCATGTCAATCTCACCTCTATCACTTTGTCTCCAAACCGTCCTACCTGCGCTGTCCCTCTAATATACTCTTTCGTTATCCTGTCCTCCTCGTCACTCCCAACGAGAATCGCAGCATCTTTAACTCTTCCACCTCCAGCTCCGCTTCCTGTCTTTTTGTCAGCGCCACCGCCTCAAACCATACAACATAGCTGGTTCACTACCGCTTATATATTTCCCTTCACTCTTGCAGCTACCCTTCTGTCACAAATCACTCCTGCAACTCTTCTCACCCTCTCCATCCTGCCAGCACTCTCTTTTTTCACTTCTTACCACACTCTCTGTTACTTTGGACAGTTGATCCCAAGTATTTAAACCATCCACCTTCCCCACCTCAACTCCTTGCAACCGCACCATACCACCCTCCCTCTCTTTCGCACATGTACTCCGTCTTACTCCTACTGACTATCATTCCCCTTCTCTCCAGTGCGTACCTCCACCTCTCAAGGCTCGCCTCAGCCTGCTCCCTACTCTCCCTACAGATCTGATGCATCCGTGAACATCATAGTCCATGGGACTCCAGTCTGATCTCGTCCGTCAACCTGTCCATCACCATTGCAAACAGGAAAGGGCTCAGAGTCGATCCTTGGTGCAATCCCACTTTTACCTTAAAACCGGTCCGTCATTCCTACCGCACACCTCACGCTGTCACACTGTCCTCATACATATCCTGCACCATCCTCACATACTTCTCTACCACTCCCGACTTCCTCGTACAATACCACAACTCCTCTCTTGGCACCCTATCGTAAGCTTTCTCTAATCTACAAACACACAATGTAACTCCTTCTGGCCTTCCCTATACTTCTCCATCAACATTCTCAAAGCAAACATCGTATCAGTGGTGCTCTTTCCTGGCATAAACCCATATTGCTGCTCACAAATCATCCCCTCTCCTCTCAACCTAGCTTCCACTACTCTTTCCCACAACTTCATGGTGTGGCTTAACAACTTTATCCCCCTGTAATTACCCAGCTCTGCACATCACCCTGTTCTCGAAAATCGGAACAGTACACTTAATCTCCACTCCTCCGGCATCCTCTCACTTTCCAAGATTTTATTAAACAATCGGTTAAAAACCCACTGCATCTCTCCTAAACACTTCCATGCCTCCACTGGTATATCTCTGGGCCAACCGCCTTTCCACTTTTCATCCTCTTCATAGCAGTCTCACTTCATCCTTACTGACCACCCACTTCCTGATTCACTATCCACTCTTCCACCTTCTCTCTCTCTCTCTCTCCTCTCTTCTCTCTCTCTCTCTTCTCTCTCTCTCTCTCTCTCTCTTTCTCTCTCTTTCTCTCTTCTCTCTCTCTCTCTCTCTCTTCTCTCTCTCTTCTCCTCTCTCTCTCTCTCTCTTCTCATTTTCTTCATTCATCAGCTCCTCAAAGTACTCCATCCACCTTCTTCAACACACTCTCCTCGCTGTCAGCACATTCCCATTTGCGTCCTTTTCACCCTAACCTGCAGCACATCCTTCCCAGGTCGGTCCCTCTGTCTTGCCAATCAGTACAAATCCTTTCCCCTTCTTTTTTATCCAACTTGTCTAACAGCTCGTCATATGCCTTTTCTTAGCCTTTGCCACCTCTCTCTTGCCTTGCGCCGCCATCCTTGTACTCCCGCCTACTTTCTTCATCTCTCTGGCTATCCCACTTCTTTTTTGCCAACCCCTTCTTCCTTTATACTTTCCTGTACTTCCTCGTTCCACCACCAAGTCTCCTTATCTTCCTTCCTCTGTCCAGATGTCACACAATTACCTTCCTAGCTATCTCCCTCACCATTCTGCTGTATTGCCCAATCATCCCACCACTCTTACCACCATCAACACCTGTTCACCTCCTCCCTAATTCCACGCAACAGTTTTCCTCTTCAGCTTCCACCATCTGGTCATTGGTTCAGCCCTCACTCTCTTCCTCAAACTCACCTCCAAAATCATCCTACAGACCACCATCGATGCTGTCGAGCTACATCTCCCTGCCACCACCTTACAGTCTCTAATCTCTTTCAGGTTGCATCTCCTGCTTAAGATGTATCCACCTGTGTGCACTTTCCTCCATCTTGTATGTCACCCCGTGTTCCTCCTTCTTCTTTGAATACGTATTTACCACTGTCAATTCATTCTTTTTGCAAATCTACCACAATTTGCCCTTCCACATTCTCTCGTTGAGACCGTACCTACCCATCACCTCCTCATCCTTCTTTATTCCCTTCCCCAACATGCCCATTGAAATCTGTCCAATCACCACTCTTTTCATCCTTAGATACACTCTCCACCACTTCATCTAACTCACTCCAGGAATCTTCTTTTACTCCATCTCACACCCCATATGTGGGGCATATGCACTGATGACATTCATCATCACCCCTTCAATTTCCAACTTCACACTCATCACTCGGTCCGACACTCTCCTCACCTCCAATACCCTCTTGATTTAATCCTCCTTCAGGTTACCCGACACCATTTCTTCCTCCTATCCACACCATGGTAGAGACAGTTTGAAATCACCTTCAATGCTCCTAGCCTTACTCCCACTCCAGTTGGTCTCTTGTACACCAGTATGTCCACCTTTCTTCTCTCCATCATATCAGCCAACTCTCGCCCTTTGCCAGTCATAGTCCCAACATTCAGAGTTCCAACTCTCACCTCACACTTTACCCTTCCCCCCTCCACTGCCTCTGACCCGCCTTCCCCGTCTCCTTCTCCTCCTTCGCCCAGCCGTAGCACAATTTCCACCGGTACCCTGCTGACCAACGGTACGGGTGGCGGTCGTTGGTAACCCAGGCCTCGACCGACCGGTATGGAAATCCGTGTTATTGTCCGCTAATGATTTGGCATAGGTTTTTACGCCGGGATGCCCTACCTGACGCAACCCTTGTCGCCTCATACGACACACAGGGATATGGTACACCTATTCTAACCGGGGCATACGAAGAAAGTATATACCTCAGTATTTTTTGTTAATAGCCACGAACAAACCTTGGTACATCAAGGTGATAAGGTTGTGGTTAAATTTCATTGAAATTGTATTTGTGGTTTCAAAAAAGAGAGCGAATACATATTTTGGACCCTCCCCCCCCCATATAACCCTTTAGACCCCAACTTTTTAATGACGTGAACAAACTTTGGTACATCACGGGTGGTGAAGATGGTAGTCAAGTTTCATCAGAATTCCGTGTAGTTTCTGAAAAGAAAGCAAATGCATATCTTGGGGGGCAACAGAAAATTTTGACAACGAAAACTTCACAGCTTAGTCCGTGAATTGTGACCCCTTACTGAAATGAAGGTGGATGCTTTGAGACTGCCCGGGGAGGACTCCATTCCACATTCTGAAACCCACAAATGTACATACCAATCAACGACACACACACACACACACACACACACACACTGTGACCCCTGGTACGTCTCCTTTTCACTTCTGGATGAACCCACCTACATGTGGAGATAGCAGGCAACAACAGCAACTCCCACATCCGTGTACACACACACACACAACATACACTGATCGGAATCTTGTTTCACTCCGGGCACCACACACCACACGTGGAGATAACCCCCCCCCCCCACACACACCCACACACACACCACCACACACACACGCACACACACGCTTCATCGATATCGGCAATTTTTCGGGAATCGGCAGATTGGAGTCAGTGTGATTACCGACTTCAGGCAGTACTGTATACATCCCAGAAACGTTGAGTAGCTTTCACTGAAAAACGTTATCTTTATGGAGACATTTCAGGGAGATGTTCACAACCATTATTCTTTATAAATAGCTGTGTGTGATGGGTGGGAAAAAAAATTTGGCTCGGTAATTTAGAAAACACGTAAATACAGCAAACGGCTCAGAAATCTGGCATTATCAAATATATTTTGCTTTGAAACTCACAAAGAAAAACACATAACATTTGTAAAGCAAATCCGATAACCAAATGCTTTAGAAACAGGCGCGAGGACAAAGGTAAACCTGAAAGAACCTCCATAAGATACGGGATGAACCTTTGCCACCAGGGCACACATAACAGGCATGGCATGTCCACACATCCGTGGAGAGTCCATACAGATTCAAATCTAACCATATTTACCACGTCCGTGTGTGCTGTATATGTACCACTACCTTGTAGTAACTGTTGACTGTACATCCCGATCAGGACACGAACTGTATTGTACAGCTCGGGAAGAGGCTTAAGCACTCAAGCACTCCAACGGAATGCCTGGCTTGGCAAGTAATTACCAATTGCCGTCGATACAACTATGCACCCAGATATGCCCGTGTTATGTCCAAATTGGACAGATCAACACTTTTTTTAGGAGTCGGAACTGCTGATACTTTCAAATCTGGAGCTTATATTTTGTAATTCTGGTTATTTCAAGAGATTCTCTCGGATATTCATATACTGAAATTAAATAAAGCCACAAACGCTGGTGTCTCCATGCGTTTATAAGCATTGCAATATACCCAGCGATTCATAGCTATGATTAATAGGCATTTGATAACATGAGTGAGGAAAGTGAAAAAAAAAAAACTTTATCGTTAAGAAATCGTGTGCCTGCTTCCAGTAAAAGCCCGGTTGAGAGCAAAAACTTGCGATTGTTACATGTACCCAGATAACCAGGCGAGGTACCCAGGAAACGACAAATTCCCAATAAAAAGCGAGTGGCAGAGGATCACCTGTATGAAGGATATAATTACTTTCCCATTAATTTTCTTCAAAAGGGTGTTTTAATAACCAAAATACCCAATTTTCACTCTTGCCCTTCCTTGGAGATTTTATTCGTATGCATGCAAGTTCAGCGCAGGTTATAATATTTGGAATTATTGAGAACACACTGAAACACACACACACACACACACCACACACACACACACAACACACACACACACAACACACACATTGCCTTTTTAGTATAATATATATATATATATATATTATATATATATTATATATATAGTAGATATATATAATATAGCATGCTATGCTTTTCTTGGTAATATATAAGATAGTGGGTATGGTGTGTGTTTGTCCTGCTTATAACTCGGAGAACACGCGTCCCAGAGCAAAAATTAGAAGCCATTTCCGAATCAACACGTCCTCAGAAGGTACGAGCAGCACACCTAGATCGTTTAAAAACCCCAAAAGGAAAAAAATCGTCGAATTTGTTTCGC
>CM068953.1:183306741-183319099 GCA_035128595.1 Eptatretus atami | reverse complement strand
GAAAATTTCACTCCCCTGAGATTTAGCTTTTTCTGGGCATTATTATTTGAGGAGCGAGGGTCTGATAAGCATATGGGTAAAAGAACACAGAAATTGTTATACGTGGTCCACGAACTGGACAGCGAATGACATCAACTGAATGCAAAGTTGCGTTTTCAGCAAGCAGGTACACTTGTACTTGAGAGAATTAAACCAAAAGTCCAGTACAGGGGACCAAAGGAATACAGGATCAGACATTATAGTTATAGGTTTAACAAAAATGAAATTTAGTACAGGCACATGAGTAACATGACTGAAACCAGTGAGAAAAACAGCAGAGTAATTGTATAAAGAGGATATTCCCAATCAGAACCTTGGACTCAGAGGAATTTGCATTAACCATAACAACATTGCAGATCCAATCGTCATTGTTTGCCAATACAAGATTTGCTTTCCATCAACAAATTACTATATTTTTCTCATTAATATTCCATATCACCAGTGTATTATTCTTTCATTCTTTCATCCACTCCCCCTTGACACTTTGAACTTCTGCACACTTCTAATCCTGTCAGTTAAGACCGAATACAAAAATTGAACTTATTGAACATAATTATATTAATTGACCAAGTAAAGTAAAGACATTGACTAGATAAGTTCAGCTGTATTCATATTAATCCAACGAATAGACAAGACATGCAGCACAGAAATACAAGCCAAAAGAATAAAAACACACATTGAACTTCCACTGTTTTTGCATTCTTTTGGTCCGATTACTGTGGAAATAAACATACAATCTTTATATTACTAACACGTTTTCATATCAATGCATTCCAATCAAATAAAATAAAACCCAAAAAAAAATATAAAGCACTCTCAACGTCAGCAACTTTCGCAGATATCCTCCCCCACATCAATTACATCCATCATACACACTCTGTACAAGATTTGATTAAATCCGAAACCCAAATACAAATATGAAATAATTCTACTCTTATCATGATTACGTTTCACTTGATTAATGAACGTTTAAGAAAATGATTTTCAAATATTTTCATTTCAAAACTAATGTGCTCCCGAGAGACCATGTAACGATAATTATTATAACACCCAACTGCTATCCCCAAGGCTGGTCATTGCCGTGAATCTTCCATCTCAATCTGTTCAAGCCAATTCTAAACGCAATTTTAAATGTATGTGTTCAAAAACTCATCGCTGCCAAATATGACCCATGACTCCACTGGACAACATTTTCTTCCTCAAAAGATATTCATACAGTAAATTTTCACCTCAATCTTGGCCTTTTCAATAAGATTTTTGAATGTTTTTTATTAAAACCATATATGCTGTTAACACCACTTCGTATCGACATCAGATTTTTTTTCCTCCATAAATATTTAGACCACGTGACCTTTACAATTTTCAAACTGATATAAAGAATTAGAATTATGTAATTATACGTCAATAATAATCCACTAGTGATAACCAAAATCACCAACTCTCTTTCCCAATTTGAATACTTCACATGTCCAATGTTTCAATTTTTTACGTATCTTCGGAACCACAGACCAATTTATTAAATCTTTTCTTTCAAACATACTCTACACCATATACCTATATATTCATATTTATCAACAAACATATCTACATGATTCATTATGTTGTCACAATTTTGAATGATATGTGTTCATGAGAAAACAAGAAAATTATGTAATGGACAAATAGACATCCCAAAAACCTAATTGCCTCCCGGAGCGTGCATCAGCAGAGAATTAGAAAAGAATTGCGGCAGTGGGGGTGGGAGGGAGGGAAGTGTGGGGGCGGGGACTACCAGAGGATATGAGCGCTCCAAAAAAAACTCAAATGGGACTTTGAGTGCGCACATAATGTTACGGAGCACACCGAGAATAACACGGTGCACGACCGTGAGTCTGACCCAGGAGGGCATCACCCAATCACACAGATATTGTTACGAATTCTTGCGCCCGATCGTCAGCGCAACGCCCGTGTTTAGCGCCGAATCTCGGCATGTAGCCCAACGGCAACGACCATTCAGTCGCACTTTCCGAGAAAACGCCCCGAAACAGTCACGGGTGTGGCTCCAAGCCACCACAACTTGTCCGCATCTACCCGCCGACTACGAGTCCCGATCGCCAAATCAATCGATTTACCTAATTATTCGCAGCGGTAGATTAAGTGGCGTCGTATTCGCGATGGTCCGCACAGAGTACGAGAGATCTGTCATCGCAAGAAGCTGCTTGACACGAGCCGCTATCAGCAGTCCGATCAGACCGTATTTTGAATAACCGAGCGGACAGCCGCGCCGGGTCATCTATCGCAGACAGGCCTCGCTGGCACCCCAGTTACCTCATTATCGGTATTAAAAGCCGACTATTATCGAAAATTCAATACGGCAGTTTCAAATGGAACGGACACATGACGGCCCGAACAGAGTTCAACACCTCCAACAAGCACCTTATATTCACAACGTATTGCAGTCAGTTTCATGCAACGGACACGTTATACCAGCACAAAAAGCGCATGAATGCAAAAAAACGCCATGACAGCTATACTTCAATGGATGGGCTTGCGGACAAGAACGCTGAAGCAAGACACGCCGCTCACACGACGCTCTATTTCATTGTTTACAGCACATTACCTCAACAGGCTCATACCTTCACGGACTCACCCGGACCCCACATTCTAACAAAAAACAACGGAAAACCCTCAAGCCGAGGAGGTAGACTTTATGACCTCTCGGAGGGTTTTATTAAACCCTGGAAGCTTTGAGGACCGATAGGACAGCTCAAGAGGCCTATCAGCGGTTACTGTTCGCCCTGGAGACGACTCGAGGGTTCGGCTGGTGACCCATCAGGTGGCCACTATCCCGCACAATCCGCCGGACTCCACTACGTAGGACTTCGGCAAAGGTGACCCGGCTGAGCGACCCTCTCCGGCCTCCACAACTTTCTAGCATCCCTTCTCATGGGGGGGTTTTATGGCGGGGGCTCGACCCGCAACACCTTTCAAATTGTTGCTTCCTTCTGGAAGATCCAATAGCCTATCCATTGCCGCGCACTCCACCCCAACTGTCATTTCATCGACTGTCACACTCAAAACCGCAGCCCCGAGAAGAGACCACTGACTCCGCCGACTCGCCCCGCCATTCACTCGACTCCTCTCACTCGACTCGACCCTACGACTTCACGCCTCTTCTCTCTTACTTCTCATCACCGCTTCGCCCTCCGTTCGGCGACGCGCCAGGGAAATATCCGCCTACATGCCGTGGCCGCCGGAGGAGTTGGCACCAGGGACATTTACGCCCAAAATCAGGACCTCCTTAACTTCAACTGTTGAACCCTGGCCCCGATTCACCCTCCCCCGTCACCGGCGCGGGGGAGCAGAAAAATAAGGGGAGAGGGGACAATCCCAGCGTTATCGAACTTCTCTCCTCGGAGCTGTAGTTTGCCCGACCGCGGGGCAACGGTTTTCCTTTATGTTGCCTTGATTTCCTATCTTAGATAATGAGCTTCCATGGCAGAGACGTAATATCCAAATGTGAGAGATTTGATGTTGGTTGTTGAGGTAAGTAGGTGTGGTCCTTGATGCGCGTTGATGGAGAAGGTTGGTTGTGTATTGTGTTTGTTGTCGAGGAATGGGCTGGCGTTCGTCGGTGCAGTAGGATTGTGAGCAGTGTTGTGGTTGGGCGGCTTGACGAGAAGGTAGGTAGGTGGCTGATTCGTGGTGTTGTCGGTTGTGGTGTTCGTTTAGTCTGTGGGAGTATGGCTTGGTGCAGTTTGATGAGAAGGTATGTGAGTAGGTGATCGTGGTTGTTGTATGGCAATGTCGGAGAAGGTGGTTCCGAGTGGTTGGCGTGTGTGAAGGTCGGTATAGGGTCGGTGAGTGTGATGATTGGTCCAAATAACGATTAGTAAAAAGAAAAACGCTACCTCAAAGATCACAGCCCGGGTGACACGAAAACTCCTTTCGATGGTGGCGGAATCGATCTAACACAAAAAAAAACTTCTCCGGCATAACTGATCTAAGGACCATATGGTGCTCTGCGAATTTCCACAGCCGTAACAATATATTTCCCCCTTTCTGTTTATCAACACTCATCCCTCATCCTTAGTGCAAATAAAATTTGGAAAATTCCTCCTGCCCCCAAAGGTTTTGTCTTACACGTGTTGCAAAAGTAGACTTGATGACAATTTCTTTACTGTATCAGTCTTGGCGATATCTTGCTTCAGGACATATAGCAGAGGGAAGTGTCAGCAAACTAGACCAGATAGGATCACTCTCATTTAAGCACATTCTTTCCTCCAGAATGACAATCCAAAAAAGGCCTTGATTGGTGGCTCCTGATGTTAATAGAATCTGCTGTTCACCAATTCAGAAGTTCCCGCGATATTGAAATCTATCGCATTATGATGTTTGAGAAGGCACGCAGTGCTACAGCGACGGTACTGGCAATTGCACAGCGGAAGGCGGGGGAAAACAATGATCGCTTGAAATGCTAATGAGTAAGAATGTTGATGCACCGCCTCAGATTTGGACCGTGCATTGCTTGACAATCAATTGTACTCACGTGTTTGGCAGAGAAAGGTCTAGTTTTGTGCGAGTAGTTATTTACAGGGGGCTGGATAATAGATTGCATCAATGCTCAGCCTAGGTCACATCATGTCGATATGCCTTGTGTTTTGCTAATTTGGGCAAGGGTTGGAGGCTACTTGGCCGATAACTCCAAAGTAAACATACGGCCTGGTAACTTAACAGTTTCTAGCGAGCAAAAACTCATTCAACAAGAAAAATGTGTATATTTTGAAGAAGAAAGAAAAAAAACAGTCGAGCAATGCAGCTGTTACAAAGGACCAAAACCAGATCTGCAGAAATTGATGAAATTGCCCCAGAGGCAGGTCCTAATGTTTAGTGGCGAGCCCAGTGTAGGACCCTTACCACATTTGAATCGGATGTACTGCGTAAGCCATTAGTTCAGGCCAGATGACTACTCTGTTTCCGATTGTCGATGACCATTTAGATCGCTAGTTGGTGGAGAAGTTGTATGCTCCTGTGGCCATGGAGAGCACACTGAAGGACTGTGCTCGTCGAGTCTTAGGAGCACCTAAGCGCAAGTGCTCTGATGGAGCATAGAATGTTCAAGGACTCGATTAGTCCCATCTTTTTGGGTTATGATTTGTTTGCCCGCTCTTGATCGACGTTCCACCCTCACTTCCAGTGGGTCCGTGAAAGTTTTGATTAAAAAAATACTCTTGTTTTGAAAAGGTGAAATGGCTCCAGACAGTCTTGTCTACTCTCCCTTGTTTCTTCTAGTCTCCAGATATTCGCGAACTATTTATTGAACCAGCGAACTACCTGTGGGATCTTCTGAATGCTGTCTTGTGAAGGGTATGCAATAACCAAGAACGATGTCGTGCCACCTCGATAGAACAGGAGTCAGAGGGTATAGTGGAATTCTGGCTTCACTTTCCCCATGTTAATGAGATGGGGGATTCTCAGCGATCTCATATTTCTTTCCCTAAAATACCACGCCCTTTTTATTCCCCAACCTTGTTGAATTCGTCTGTCTGTTGAATATCTAAAACCATGTAAGTGAATTGGAGATTTTTAATGCCCTCCCCTTTTTAGCCTAGGAGCACTTTTTTTCAGGTAATAACCATGGCATACTGTTGATCCTCACTTGAACCTTATTATATGCATTTTGTTCATTGTCAAATTTCCTTCATAGTTCAATTTGCTTGCACAATAAATCGCCATCATAAAATATAATGCTTAAAAAGAATACAAACGTTTGAATCATTTATATTTTTTTCAAATACCCATATTCTTGATGATCATTGATGAATGTGAACTTTCTTATGCTTTGTTTGACTACAATGCACTGAGCCCAGATTATTGTTAGACTATAGCCACTCAGTTTTCAATAAGAGCCCAGCACCATATTTTCTATACCGCCTATTTTCATAGAGTGCACCTCTCCACCTTTACATGAACGGGCTATTTTAAAAGCGCACGCCACTCTCTTTTCTTAATGGCCTCCGTCCCCATCACTTTTCACTAGCCCCGCCTACTTACATCGATTTCCGTTAATCTCTACGCTCCACAAAGAATACTATCATCGCAATTTAGAAAAATTCAACGCTACATGTTATTCGTTTCTATTTGAGAAAATTCACAGGTCCACAAGACCCAACAAAAGGACTTAGCACTTCGAGCTTGTGCGCAGACGAGCTTTTCCAAAAGGAAAACCACCAGATCCACCATCTAATGAGGGAGTTTCTGTGAGAAAAGTTCTCGATACCCAGATCCCAATCTATTAGTCATGTTATACTTATTTACTGACAATTGAGTATGCGTGGAGTCTTTTAGTGGCGATGACTTTGGAGTTCTTGGGCGTTAATACTACTTGTATCGAAGCTTAATAACCTGGTCCAGTTGATTGACACTGGCTAGATTCAAGCCTCCTTCTCTCTAGAGGTCTAGATTTGCTTATTTCCTATTAATACTTGAGGTCTTCGATTTCAAAGCTTTATCATTGTAAACATTCATTACATTAATACATTATTATTTCTCTTCACAAGAAATGTATCTGAAATAACAAATGAAAATAGCTGCTTTTGCCACAACTTGGGATAATTGGCTGGTTTGGTGAAGACCTATGAGCGACCAAACCCACGAACGAGCTCGTCTTTGACCACAAGGAGTTCATACCTGGAGACAGCAAATCCTGAAAAAGAGTTCGCAATAGATATTGTGAGTTATCAAGACAAATACCATGAATAGTTTATAACTTGATGACAGGATACAATCTAACCTTTGGAGCTCACAAATTTTTGAAAAATCAGATGAGTTCCTGCTTTGATGGTTAAATCAACTATTTTCTGGAGGCTCGGGACAAAGGGTTCCTTGCCAAGATGGTTCTAGAATAATGAACTACCTTGGCAGCTCACAATTTCACAGACCATTTTGAAAAAATGAGATCTATTCCTTTGATCTGAATCCACAGTATATACTATGTGAGACTCTATCACTGACACCCATAAAAATTTGGAAAAATAGGAGTCTTTCCTTTGTCCCAGTTGAGTATACATGTGTTCTACACTAAACCCCAATAATTTCTCGAAAAATTTCAGTTCGGCTTCTACCTTGAGGTCTTGGATAGATGGTTGATTTTTGGAGACATTCGAAATAGTGGTTCTGTTGATAACTCACAAATTTCGATACATATCTTGAAAACTCAACAGGTATGTAGTATATACCTGGGACTGAAAGTTGGGTTGATTTGGAGATTGAAATGTGGTTATTTACCAGGAATCTATGGAGAATTTCAACCTATCGATTAAGTTCTTTTGTGGATGGGCTTGTGAGAGCAATATCAAGAAAGTTTGGAAGAAAGTGCAGGAAGTTCTTATTCCCCCTTACTACCTCATCAACTGAAAGCCTTAAAAGACAAGATTGGAGTAGAGAAAACAAAAAGCAATATATTGTTAGTTTCTGGAGATGATGCAGGAGTTCTTACTTCACCTTTCTACTTCATCAACCTGAAAGCTTTAAAGACAAGAATTGAAGAAGACGAAAAAACATAAAAAAACATATGTTGAATACGTATTTAAAAGATATTGTGTTGGCGCGAGGGGGTTGGGTTGGGTTGAGATTTTTGAATGTGCACGGGTTAGGGCGGGTTGCGTTTGGGTTGTGATTTTGATGTGAGGCGTTGGGGTGGTGTTGCGTGGGTTGGGATTTGATGTGAGGTTAGGGCGGACGTTTGCATTGGGGTTGAGATGTTTGGATGTGAGGATAGGGTGTTTGCTCCCTGTTATTCATCACACACACACACACACACCACACACCACAACAACACACACACACACAACAACACCACAACAACAAGTTAAGGCCGTTAGATAAATTCAGTGAGGACTTCGTGTGTTTGGGTGTTCTGCTTTTAGATGTCCCCACTGCACGCACCCAAACAAACAAGTGAAGCCTTGAGACTCTGTAGTCGAGGATTCTTGTTTGGGTTTCCCAGAATCTAGATCGAAACATCCCACTACTCACAACACTACCAAAACAAAATGTTAGATGCCTTGATATTTAGTCGAGGCATTTCTGTGTTTGGGCGGTATCACAGACTACAGTGAAACGTCTGCCTAGCACTCTTGAGCACAATTTATACTACTATATTTTAAACGTTTAATCTTCGACACCTTGACTTTCCTCGAGATGGTCCTAATGTGAATAATAGTTAGAGTGGATTGAAGCGCCTATAACATATCTAGATCCCAAGATGGAGTATTATTGGCTTTGTTTGTCTATTTGTAATTCACTGTGAATAGAAATAAGTCTAACTCTCTTCTTTAAATCATCATACTTATAAGTCCAAGAGCTGTATTCTATTCATCACAAGTTTTTTAAAAGCTCATTTGTCCACCGCTTTGTAAACCTTATTCAAAATAGCAGATCTTCCACTATATATTCTACGATATCACCACTTTTGACTTTTTTTTTTTTTTTTTAAATTTTTGACATAATCTTCTTTTATTCATTTTAATTTTGTATGTTTCTTTGGTTATATGTTGACATTAATCGTGTCTATATACCTTATCCACAAATATCCTGCAATAAGATGACATTTTGTGAACCGAGTTGTGTGATTTTTTAATAGTCTCTCTTTTTAAAGTACGATTAAAGCGCTTCAATAACAACGCTTTTCAATTTCGTCAAGGTCTGAATGATAATGACAACTGTTATTTGTTAGAAACAGTCAAAACCATTGTCTTGTATAAGAACTCTCTACCCTACTCAGACCACGCAATTTTTATTTTTCTCTACTTACTTTTATGCAATTCTATTGAGGCAAAATTAAGAGTATTAACTGTTTTGAAATTTTGTTAACAGGGACACCCACGTATCTAACCCTCATGCTGAATTAACGTTAAAGCATACTATGTACCCCTTTGTGATCATTATTCGTATGCTTCAAATCAATCGTCGTCGGACCAAATATAATCAACTCCTGGAATAACCTTCCTTCTCTGAACTTTGGATATGGTTTATGTATTCTACAGCTAATTGCTCTTCAATCTTAATGACATCATTAGAGCTAATTTTTGAATGTTCCAATGGCCATTTTTATACTTAGCTATGATCATCTTTTCACGTAGCTATCACTTTTTTTTCAAGGGTTGGATTGTGGTATCAGAGACATAATGTCAATATTTACAACAAATTTCTATTATTCTGGACTTCATGTTTCTTCCACGCTTGCTGGTAATTCCAATAATCATCTCGGTGTCTCCATGGCACACCATCATAACCTATTGATGGGTTTACTCCTGATGTTAGGATTTGTTGCAGCTCATCTATCTGGTGTATCTCATTCTGTGTTGATGCTAGAACCACAGAAAGCAATACCCCGGTAGTATTGTAATTGCACCCCTGGTATTCAGTATTGATAAATTTACTTTCCTGATAAAACTTTTGTTATCTCCTACGAGATTGTGATTATTGGAGATAAATTGACACTTTTTTGAAATCAACACCGACCGAAGCATTGTACTTTCTTAGTATAACCCTTATTATTTTTATTTAATGGATGAGATATTTTATTAGTTTTCTTTTTACATTGGAGACAATAACTCAGTTTATTTATGAGAAAATGTCCTAACAGAGTGCGAAAACTTTTTAGTTCAACATGCACATAGAATCTTATTTTTAACAATAGAGTCCTGTAGAAGATGGCTTCCTCTCCAAAACAACTGATGCATCAATATCATTGGTATTGCAATACAAGATTTGCTTTCCAGTCAAACAAATTATATATTTTTCTCAGATTTAATATTCCCATCACCGGATGTAGTTTATGCTTTCATGGTGTGGTTTCATCCAGCTCCCCCTGGAGGCAGGTTGAACGTTCTGCACACTCAAATCCTGTGCAATGTAGACCGAGATAACCAAGAAATTGAACTGTTATTGACATAATTATATTTAATGACCAAAGTAAAAGTGAAAGACATGACATGAAGTTCAGCTGTGATGTCATATAATCATCTCTCCATGAGGAACAACAATTGATTGTTCCACCTGTGATGTCATGCGCTTCATAATTGGCAGCGATGGTTTTTGAAACCCACCTTTAAAAATCTTGCCTCTCTAGAATGGCTTGACAGAATCGAGAGGAAACTCACCCACATGCACCCCAAGCCTGGGGATACCAGCTGATGTTCATGAATAATTTATCGGTTACATGCGTCTCGCAGCCACATTAGTTTGAATGAAATATTTGGAAATCATTTCTCTTAAAACCGCTTCATTAATCAAAGTGAAAACTCAACAATCATGGACTAGCAGTCAGAATTATTCATATTGTAATCTGGGTTTCGGGCGATTTCAATCAAACTTGGTACAAGCTGTGATTGATGATTGTAATGATGTGGGCGGAGGCATATCTGGCAACGTTGTGACGTTGAAGAGTGCCGTTCTATTTTTTTTGGTCTTTATTATTTGAATGCGAAATGCATTGATGAACGTCGTTACTAATTATAAAGATTGTCTTTATTTCCACAGAATGGCAACCCCAAAGAATGCAAAAACAGCTGAAGTTCATCGGTGTTTTCTATGTCTTTTGGTTGTATTCTTGGTGCTGCCAATGTCTTTCCTCATTCGTTGGATTAGTATGAACATCACCAGCTGAACTCATGTCATGTCTTTCACTTGTTACTTTGTTCATTAATCATAATCTATGGTCAACTAACAGTTCAAGTTTCGTGCGTTATCTCGGTCTAATTGCACGGATTTGAGTGTTGCAAACGTTTCAACCTGCCTCCAGGGCGAGCTGGCATGAAACCACCACCATGAAAGCATAAACTACATCCGGTGATGGGAATATTAAATCGAGAAAAATATATAATTTGTTGAACTGGAAAGCAAATCTTGTATTGCACTACCAATGATATTGATGCATCAGTTGGTTTTGGTTAATGGCAATCCTGAGCAAGCGTCTGATGGGGAATATTCCCTTTTATACAAGTTACCCTTTGCCGTTTGTCTCACTGGTTTCAGTCATGTACTCATTGTCCTACATATTCATTTTTTTTTTAAAACCCTTAACCCTAATGTCTTATCCTGTCATCCTTTGTCCCCGCGTCTGGTACTTTGTTTAATTCTCTCCAAGTACAGTGAACCTGCTGTTAACACTGCAACTTTGCCCAGTTAATTATGTCATTCGCTGTCACGTTAGTGGGCACACGTATTACATCTGTGTTCTTTTACCCATATGCCTTATCAGACCTCTCCGCTCCCTTCAAAGTATATAAATGCCAGAAAAAGCAATCTCAGGGGAGTGAAAAATTTCATTGTGGATGCCTTACATCGAGTGATTTTGAAACTCCTTGCGTACCAAGTTAAAATACAATTTTCTCTGAAAGAAGAGTAACTTTCTTGTTGTGGACCAGTTGAAATTAATCGGTGTCTTTCATTTGATAACAGGATTTACATCGAGTCGGTCTAAACGTTTAAAAAATAAAAATTCCACACAACTACAAATTCTTACAACAGTCCCAAAGACCTCACAAATTATTAAAGTGTCTTTATTCTCACTTGTTTCTCAAGTATTTACCAGTACTTCTGCCACGAAGGTGAATGGAGGTTGTGTTTTCACCCATATGTCTGGTTGATTCTGTGAATAAGATATCTCAAGTGTGGCACAGGATCGTATGTAATTTGAGGAGATGTTTGTGTGTGACAAGGTGAAATGGGGTCTGTGAAGATCCAGATCCATAGTTCTGCAGACTTGTGAAAGTGATTCTGCCACAACATTGAGTGATAGCCAACAGACCGAATATATAGCCCGATATTTCAAAAAGTTATGGACGGATTCGCGACGTGAACTTGGTGGACAGGATGGTGGGTGCATAAGAAGAATAGTATCGACTTTGGTATAGACTCCGAATCGATATCCAGATTGTGAATTTTTTTTTAATTTTCTAAGTAATCCTTCACCATTTTGCCTGTTTGGCTTAATGGGTTAGGATGGCGGGTTGTCTCCTCAGATCCTGAGTTCAAACCCACTCGGCTGTGAATTATAACCAGGTGGCGGTTGAAGTCTGCCTGTCATCCTTCCCGAGCGTTGGCAAAATGAGTGCCAGCATGCTGGCATACCGTGTCAGCGTGGCACCCATCCAGGATTGCTGCCCAGTACCAGAGGAGACTGCTTAGCCAGCACCAACCTCGCACAAGTATGGTCCCATGGCATGGGATGGAATATAATTCTCAAACAGTGAAAAAAGATTAATTATGCGTTTCGAAATTTCACATTTATCTGGTGTATATTGGAGGAGGAGGCCATTGGTGAGGATCTCTC
>CM068953.1:183284221-183298257 GCA_035128595.1 Eptatretus atami | reverse complement strand
GGATGATTTCAGAATATACACAGAAGCAGGCTGTTTGATATAAAATATATCACATATTATATATATATATCGTTTATATATATTACTCGCGATACCCGTGCACATGCAAGGTGATACAACTGTACAACATAGCTGGTAGCAGACGACAGGACCGGTACACGGGAATGACATAAAAATACGCATTGTGCAAAATGCAAGTGTACTATGGAACGCCAGCATCTTCCCAAAACATTGTCGGCATGTCCCTAAGGCTGCCACAACAATTTCATAGGGATCGTGTGAAGGCGAGCGCCGAGTTTTTAGTGTGCAAGCTTGGTATTATGATCACGACATAGCTTGAGTACCGAGTCAATAATGTAATCATTTTTTATTTAAGATATCTGTATTCACGTACTTGGCTTGTACCAAGCTATAGTAGTCTATACAATATGGATCATAGTTTATGCCACGAGACATTTGATGTGGAAATCATCAAAAACTCCAGTCAAACCTTTTACGCCTAAATGTTAAAAACCTTGATGCAAGCTGTTTTCAAGTTCCATCTGTCTCATAAAACTCAGACCGATCAGTATCTCCTACCGTGGTACATCAAATTCCTCCATCGTATGTTCCAAGGACACCCGTTTCATCTAGATCAGTGAACTTAAACAGTCAAAAGTCCTTGAATAACCCAGACCATCTAGTATTTCACTACCGCTACATCAAATTCCTGCTTCATGTTCCAGGACACGTTTCATTAGATCCAGTGAACTTAAAGGGTCAAAAGGACACCATAATATTCAGGGAAAGTATTTTAGATGGCATGAGAACCTGGGGATGGAAATTGCTTCTTTCACTGCATAAGTTTAGCCATCCATGGGAAACATTTCAGGCCACGTTTTATAGAAAACTGATTTGTAAAACTACTCTTTGACAACTGGATGATTGGAAAGACTACGCCTTATTATGTCATGGGCTTGGGGAATCCTCAGTTCAAGTGCTTACTTCGAAAACATGGCTTACTGGGCATGGCTGGGCAACAGCTGCGGAAGTCAGGCAGCATCTTTCACTTCTGGAAAAGCTAGCAATTTTTTAACTTGGTCTCGAAGGGGTGCTAGGATTCAAATCAATAAATTGTAGTTTTCTAGATCATTATGATAAATTATGCTTTCAATAATAAGATGATCGAATATATGTATTGTTAGGTGATAAGTTATCTGTTGCTCTTCACTCATTGTTACAATTCCCCATTTGGCACTTAATTTTCTATTTCTCAGTATAAACAATCCATTTATTAAAACTATCTATAGAGATAAATCAGCCATAATGATCTATTTGGTGTGTTATCAAGATGCAAAGGACGTATATACAATTGTCAAAACAAAAATGTCGAATGAATAGACCACACATTCAATATATGTAGGCAATACAGGTATAACTAAAGGCTGTAAAGTAAGTGTACAGAAGTTAACTGCCTGAGCAAAAAATAAAGAAAAACAGATTAAATCACAACAATTTCAACATCATTTTATAATACAAGCTATACACAGCACACCAAAAGCTACATTGCAAACAAAATCAATGCAGATTTAAAAGCCCATAAGTGTCTCACATTTATACTTCAAAAATTAATAGTTCCTGAAAATACAGATTCATCACAAGTGCTGAAAAGTAAATTGGTATATCTATAAGGACTTCCTGAATAAATCGTCAACCAGCGACACAACAGCAGACTAGTCCCATGCTATACCATAACTTGAAGAGTTATACAGACTTGTGGAAAATCCTAACTCAGTTGTTAGATTTACACTCATATATAGTTATTTATTATAATGTTTATAAAATTATTTAGTTCACATTAAATATCGTACAAATCTTTTATAAGTCAAAACAAAAAAGTAACAGATAAATCTTGGATATTAACGACTTACGAAAGAAAATAAATTCTATATGAAATAAAAATTTAAAAAACAACTCTGAACACGGGAAAAATGAATACTCAAGAAAACAGACTCTGCCTCACTCAACTCTATACACTTAACGTCAAACCCAAAAATCGAAGTCAACAATGCTTCGTATTAAAGGGCTCTTACAGAAATAGAAGCAAGTGTCATTTAATATATTAATTCTCTATTTCTTGTTGAAATATTGTCATGAATGCAGACTGAGAATGAAAATTCACCAAAAGTAAAAAATAGTGTGGCTCAAGATTGCTCTAATGAGACATTTAAGACAACCTCTCACTATGGTCCATAAATGTACTTTCTTGTAAGAAATCAGTGGACCAGGAAATGTCCCACAGGAGACTCAGCATTTGACCATTTGTGATAAAGCTAGCGAACTCATATCCAGAAATTATTCATCCAACGTAATTTTAATAGTTATAACACATGTTGAAACATTGGGTTGGGAATTTGCATGCAACAATCGAGTCACTGCTAGTGGCAATTTCTCTCAAGCACAATCTCAATGAGATACCTTAGCCGCGCTAATATATCACAACCTCGCGATGAAGAGATTAAATATTCAAAACTAAAATTTATCATGCCGTAGTCGTTAACACAGTGAGTAAAGAAGATACAAGCTAAAGACATCAGAGATTCTCGGCGATATGTCAGTGCCAATCTGCCTCTGCGATTTGGTTATAAAATCCAAAAATCCAGCTTATGCATCGCAGCATTTATGTCAGTCAGGACACCGACGTTGAATATCAGTTACTGCTTTTAGATGTAAATGATCATACAACACAGTGGGCACATATGCCCAATCAATCTCACCACATTCACATGACAAAGTGCGCCTATCCACACGGAAAAGCAACATTGATCTTCTGCAATATCTAAAAATAAGTCTTATCGAACGATGGTAAAACGGTTTCTAGGAACTGTAATTATTGCCTGAACTCCAGCTGTGGAACTATTACAGTCTTAGTGCATGTGAAAAACACTCAGTAAAAGGAGGTAAATTGGTGACCAGATCCATGTGGAGTGCATATAAGGAGTTCAATAACTCAGGCATTGTACTTTACTCCATTTGCCACGACTCAACAGAAGACACAACACACCAGATTTGGTCTGAATTTATATACAAGTTTTTCTTTATTATACCCTAGCCTTCCTTATGTTTAGTTCCCAATATTTGGTCAACGAGGGATATGATTTTTCATTAAGTCAATCCAGTCACGCTCGGACATGTTACTTTTACAGATGTCTGTGAATTTGGTGTCAGAGCATATTAGCATCTGGATATGAAGATGGTTGGTGTTTGCGCACATTAATTTTACTATTTTCATGAGTTTATTGTATCACAAATTACTGATCAATGACAGGTATAAAAAGGTACCACCATGAGAACTGACAGATGTAGTACATTGTGATAAAGACTTAGCCAGTTGGGGAGTTACTTCTATGCAGCAATCAATGACCGAGATGGCGATCTGACAGACAAGATCAATTGAAATATTGTTTTACAGATGATTAGAATCACACGTTGGACAGAAGGATCAAACTTTCACTATATCGCGCTGAGTGTTTAGATGTTGAACGAGATTGTAAACACTACTCTCAGTTATCGCGCCTCAATAAGGCAGGAGCCTCACGCTCCCTTATTGTAATTTACAAGATAAATGGCTGACAGAGGTTTTACCCATCATTTTCTCAAAACTGGAGTCTGTGTCTGAGTGTTGATTACCTTTTAAGCCAATTATACCGTAAGATTGTGTTATGGCTCAGACTTTATCAATTCATGTAATACAACTGGCTCAAAAAATATTGAGAGAGTGTTGCAGAGATGACGAGTTCGAACTGTATGCAGCTCTTCAGAGAAATACTCATATTGTTGGCAATACTTTGACCTCCGTACCTTCAGGCATATTTTCGGAAGACAAGTCATCGAAGCCAGTATATTAGAGATAGTCGATTGAGTTTAATTTTGGATAATAAGGCAGGAATTTTGTGTCGCGCATAAGTCTAGTGGTATGAAACTATTGGTTAAAGTGGACTTGTGAGTTGGACGATGCTGATATGTTACTGGAACCCTACCTAATATTCTACTGTGAGATAACGCGGCTAGTTCAGTGTATTGGGACATTCCCCGGATGGTGAGTGTGCTGAAGAGTTAATTTCCAAGGAGATATCGCTCCATATAGGTTTACGTAAGTATCTCTGAGATATAGTTCTCAGCATGTGATTCACATCCAGCATGTGAGAACTGATGCTGAATTGTCATCCGTGCAAGTGAAAAAGACCGTCTGGGCATCACCATCCGATGAAGGATTCGCTACCCAGCCCCACCGTAGGTAGTAAAAATCCATTACTTCAGTAGAGTATGCCTAATGGGCATGATTTCCGAGTCTCAAGAAATCCGTCTTCTGGAAAGATTCATTTACCATTGTTTGGCAAATCGAATCTAATTTATAACACCACGTTAGCTTCCTCGCAACATACTGCTCGAAACCCACAAGAGAACACAATCCACATCTCCTACGAGTCCTCAATATCGGAGAATACATCTAGTACATCATGGATACGAATAGAGATATCTGTGCAAGTCAAATTAAATACTCCTGGGTGAAGAGACGCTGCAGGGAAGAAAAACAGCATACACTTGTGTTGGAGCAATGACGATTCTCGATATGGCTGCTAAAATGATCGATTATAGTAATCGGATAAAGAGACTTTTTTATATTGGACACCTTTCACAAATACGATCTCAGTACTATCCAAATTTAATCGACTATATCAACACACACCAGGCTAGAGTGAAAGCGCATGAATAGAGAGAACATAAATCAAGTTATTGGCTACAAAGAGAGCAATCCAGTAGAAAATCCATACTTGTCCATTTGAAGATCTCTTTATGCCTACTGTATAAGTGATAATGTCTAGTGAGATCAATGCGCTTGGGCAAGGGATTAGGACGAACTTACTGGGACAACTGGGCTATTATCTACTTTATACAGAATGGACGCCAAGGCATCCATTGTTGCAAGAGGCTCAATATCTCTCACACTTAGTGACTAAACAAGATAACTAATCGACTGTTGCTACCAAATTACTATAGTGTGTGTTTACCTGTTAAAGCGTGAGTGTTTTTCAGCGTTTCGAAGCAAGTCCTATATTGACTCCCTACTGGCAATCTTTCTCCGCCCCTTCCACCGAAGTAGCCACCATATATCTACTCATTAATCGGTGCAGTATGTCGGTTCGCAATGATAGTTTGGAACGGGGTCAAAGACTGGTTCAACTGGTTGTACCTCAAAGATAGACACCCGCTCTTGACTCAAATAACTCATAAGTATAGTTGGCTATCCCGAGGTACAGATAGATTATTAACTTTCAAGGATAGCGACTACATAATTAATTGTGATATAGAGTGGTAAAACATACTGGAAGAAATATTAGGTTGCTCAGTAATATTTACCGTGGAAGTGAGATCCGTGTACGTTTGTAGACCAAATTTGTTGAAAAGATATAAGGGATAAGAAAAAAGTCTATGATTGAAACTCGCATCACCTCTATGCGTACCTGTCAAGCTCTCTCACCTTTACTGGATATCCCTACAAATTTCTAGTTTCAAGCGGATTTTTGCATTTGATAAAGATGATGAGAGATGGTTTGGCGTTGAACTCAGAGACTGAGAGACGTGAGCAACGAAAGAAAATACGGTATTCTGGAGGATGCTCGTAAGTGAAAATGGGTAAGATGGCAATTTTCTCCAATTCAGATGACGTCCAGAGATTTCTACATACAAAGCTTAATAATTTTTTAAGTATAGATACACAGATTCGTGTCGACATCGAAAGTAGCGCTACTGCTTACGAGTGGACACGTTGCCTCTATTACTGACTATTCAAGATATAGATGAAACTGCCCTAATCAAAGCTGAAGATAATAAGACATGCTAACGTGAATAATGGAGCAGCCTGGAATGGCGTTCGTGACCTTTGTTGCTATAACGCACATATTGTATCACATATATGAACAGGAAACAGTTAACCATGTTTTGATTTCTTATGTGCTGTATATGGATGAGGAGGGCTGATTATGACTGGTGCTAACTGTAGGTTCAGTTGTATCCTATGGATAAAGGTTCCGCAATAATGGCCTAGAGGCAGTAACTGGCAGAGACATCGGGAAAACAAAGATGCTGAAAGGTCTGCAGTTTACCAGACGTCAAATACTTGACATTGCTGAACAAGGCATCAGCGTTTCGTCCTTTAATACTATGATGAAACTATGCTTGATTTATTAAGCATAATCCTGGCACTACAAACTCTTGCATCTATTGTAGGTGGCACGCAGGTCCGGTAAGTCATTCTTGATCAAAGCTTGGTGAAGAAGCCATTCGTATTTTGCTTCAAACAGGAACAAAGCGTTAAGTTCTCTGTCCCACTGTAATAGTGCCTAATATTATTCCGGGGCAGTAAACACTTACACAGCTGTCCTCAAGGTAACCTACAGGGGCAAAAACAGTGAACGAATTTCTGTTCCGGAGGATACTCGGAGAAGCGGCTTCAAAGGAATGGAGGGCTGTCATTGCTTTGTTAGTAGACAAGCGCTCACTTGTCCGGTGCAATACACTCGGATGGATGGAGTTTAACAGCAGATGTGGAATGAATAA
This sequence comes from Eptatretus atami, assembly GCA_035128595.1. Taxonomy (NCBI): domain Eukaryota; kingdom Metazoa; phylum Chordata; class Myxini; order Myxiniformes; family Myxinidae; genus Eptatretus; species Eptatretus atami. Next base: position 183,291,657 of record CM068953.1, on the reverse strand, counting down.
TAGTCAAGTTTTTTCAGAACTATGGGAGGTATCCACTTGTTTGTTTTTCTTGGTTTGATGATGTTCAGCTCCCTCCGAGGTGGTCGTGACTTCTTCTACTTCTATCAACTTCGTAAAAGCGAAAGATTCCTCTGCTGCCCTTACATGCATGCCTTGCGGATAAGCTTTTGAGCATTTCAAAGTTATCCCTTGAAATCCATAATCCGTCGGATAATGATTCGAGAAACAGCGTCAAGGAAACTTTACTGTGCATTACGGGACTATGAAAAACACCCGAACAAGCACACTGGGCCTGCAGCAATTCCAGTGGGCAGCAACTTCTGTGCATCCCTTGGTGATTGACTTATTGTCCCGCTCATGAGAGTCTGAGGCTTGTTTTGTTTTCCCAACTCATGCAGAAGAGTGATGATCACATAAAATTCAAATTTTGGAGGCAAACTAATCCACAGCTATAGCGAAAGTCGATGCTGTTCACAAGGGTCTTTCATGGCAGGTAGTGCAGAAACTGATAAAGCTGGTGGTTCTCTCTCGAACATTATATCGCTGCGTGTAAGGGGCAAAAAGTCATTGTTGACGTCATTATCATTGTAGGTTGACTTTGGTCTTTTCAATGGATCGATGGGCCACCGTAGTTGATATCATTACGAAAATGGCCCGAGAGTCCTAGGGGAATTCCTTCCCAAGATGTTGTAACTGGTCTACATTTCCCCATAAGTATTATGGCCTCCCCTTTATTGCAGAACACCACACATAATGCCAATTTGCCAGTGGAGAGAGGCTACGACTGCAACTTCATGGGTGTAAGGCAGAGGCAAGTGCCCTTCGGGCTTGGCTGGGAACAACAATTCATCGTTGTCAAGGTATGACAATTGGCGATGTGAGGCATTATCGCTATATTGTAATAAGTCCAGGCTCAACAAGGCTTCGAATCTCACTAATTCCTGGCAGCCTTGTTTGTCGCACTCTCCAGCGGCAGAAATCTGCTTGGAGTACGAGATGGATCAGATTCAGAGTTTTGCGTTGGCATCCTAATGCTTTGGCTAAATGAAGACGATGTGGTATGTTGTTTCGAACTCCTACAAGAACAGGCAAGAACACACAGAACATCATGAAGGATTGCAGGCATGCTAGAGGAAACAGAGAACTGTTTTTCGTGACCTTGACTGTGATGATTGCTTTCACAATTACTTCAAGTTTTAGAGGAGCATGATACTTTTCTGGTTGATACGAGGAGTGATTTGTGAGCAGCTCACACCAAATCACAGTGGACACAATATTTTGTGCGATCATCGATACTTCACTGAAGCTTTGTTATGAAACGTTGCAAATATGACAGTCTCGATATCTGAGGTGATTTGTGACCATGACTTCGCTGGCCTTCCTCCATGATTTGCTATATAGACATTGCTCCTTTACCTATCATCATGGTTGGCTGTATAGATTTTTACTACTATGCCCATCCAGATGTGATATTGCTGGTATTAGCATGTACAAAGTGATGTTCAGACACCGTATATTTACAGTTGGTATTATATGTAAAGCTTACAGAATTTCCCAAGTATGGATAGTGACATTTTTCGTGTTCCCCAGCTGCACATGCAGTATGTTTGATACTGTTTGTAATCAAGCGAAAATAGTTGAGCTTCAAACTCAACGGCGTGCACATAGAGATAGAAACAACAACAACCTAAACAGACATACGAACAACATCAATGACGCACAATTTGGAATCCGTGTCGTCGCTATGACCCTTTTGCTTCCGTTTTTTGTCATGGGGAATGATGCGTCCCGCGGAGATAGGCATCAGTCGGAGACATGAAAGAGCCAATATCAGACATGGCTGTATATTTTCCTCCACTGACTTTTATAAAGATATCTCACGCAATCATCAAAAATAATTTTAATCAGTGATGACATATTTGATCGCTGATCCCGAATCCAGGCCGAGTAAACCGGAAATTAGCAGCCTTCTATCTGCAGTAGGGTTGATATACTGATTCTGGGCTCACTTTTTCCCATGTAATGAATGGGGATTTTAGCGATTTCCATTTTTTTTCCCTAAATATACACCCTGTTTTATCCAGGTATATTTGTTTGTCTCCCTATTTTAACTAGGGCATTCTATTTCAAATAACCAATGCGACAAGATAAAGATGGTTACAAGTAGCAACGTAGTAATGGAGTTTCGTTCAAGTGATCTGAAGAAGATATTCTGAACCTGTAAGCCTAGGAACTCATTTTCAATAACCAATGTATATTGTTGTCATCCATTGACCTATACGATTTGTTATTTCATATTCTATCATAGTTTTATTTTCTTTGTACAATAATCCCATCATTAAATATTAAAAAAAAATTTGAATTTTTATATTTTCAGATACCCCTTTGTGTGGCCATTATGAAATGTTACTTCTCTTAATGATTCATCTGACAACTCTCTGAGTTTGCATATATTTGAGATTATAGTAAATTGTTTTTTCCATTGTTCTAATGCTAACATCGAAGTTTCAGTCCGTGCGTGAAAATGAGAGAGTGTTTTTTCACACGAGCCGTGCTCGTAAAATGAGGAACTGTTTTGCACAGTAATGCTGTGAGAAAAACAGAACTTATTCTGCAGTCAAGTCTCGAGCCCAGGCCTTTTAAACATTTTGAACTGGCAATGGTGTGCTGTACTGTCTTCGGGCCATGAGCTTGTTTGCAGTTCGATAATTTGTATGGAATAACTTACAACTTGATGTACTGGATTTCCAACCTATATCTGTTGAGTAAGATTTTTATTTTTCCTTTTGTCAGTTCCTTTACAATCGACTATTTAATAATTAAATAACTTAATTTAATAATTATTATTTTCTTCCAGGAAATTGTATCTATCATATCAAAATACGATTTTGCCAAACTTGGCGAAATTGTGGCTTGGTTTAAGACCTTATGAGCGACAAGACCCACAGAACGAGCTGTCCTTGATACCAACCAAAGGTGATTACGTTGGAGACCTCATGAGGACCAAGACCACGAACGGAGCTAGACCTTGAGTGGGATGACTTTGGGGTTCTTGGATTCGACTATTTGTATGAACTAAACTTTTCAAGCTGATGAATTGGATAAACTATTATGTTTGAGTAAGATTTTTATTTCCTATTTTCAGTTCCTTTAAACATGACTCATATTAATAATTAAATAATTAATTAATACATTATTATTTCTCTCACAGGAAAGTTGTATCTGAAATGCATATCAAATACCGTTATTTCGCACAAACTTGGGGCGAAATTGTGGCTTGGTTGAAGACTATTGCAGCGACCAAGACCACGAACGAGCTCGTCCTTGATGACCAACAAAGAGTTTATACGTTTGGAAGACTATGAGCGACCAAGACCCACAGAACGAGCCTGATTTGAGTGAGGATGACTTGGGAGTTCCCTTGGATATCGGACTTTTGGTATGGACTATAACCTTACAACTTTGATTATGGATCTCAAACCTATTATCTGTTGAGGTAAGATTTTATTTTCTATTTCAGTTCTTAAAACATCGACTTCATTTTAAAATTATAAATAACCTTAATTAATACATTATTTATTTTCTCTCACAGGAAATTTGTATTGAAATCAATATCCAAAATACGATTTTGCACAACTTGGGGCGAAATTGTTGGCTTTGGTTGAGACCTCGATGAGCGAACCAAGAACCCACAAAAGCTCGATCTTGATGACCACCAAAGGAGTTATACGTTGGTGATTCATGAGCGAACAAGACCACAGAACGAGCTAGGTCCTTGAATGGGATGAGCTTGTTTGCAGTTCGAATATTTGTATGGAACTAAACCTCAAGTTGAAGAATTGGGATTAAAACTCTTAATCGTTGAGGTAAGATTTTTTATTTTCTATTTTCAGTTCTTTTAAGATCGACTCATTTAATAATTTAAATTAGCTTAATTAAATACATTATTATTTCCCTTACAGGACATTGTATTGCAGTTGCACATGAAAAATACCGATTCTTGCCACCAAATTGGGGCGAAATTGTTGGCTTGGTTGAAGACTCATGAGGTCAAGACCCTCAGAACGAGTATCGTTCCTTGATGACCCAACCAAAGAGTTTACTTGGAGACTTGGAAAGTTGTGGTTTAATTTGAAGACTGAAATGCTATCGACTGCGTTTGGGATGCTAAACCTATCGATTGTACGTTCTTGTGTTGGGATGGTGCTTGATGAGCAAGATCAAGAAGTTCGGAAGAAAGTGAGGCTATTCCCTGTTACACGTCATTCAAACCTGAAAGCTTAAAAGAAAGAATTGTGAAGAAGAGAAGAAAAAAAACGTGAAAAAATAATATAGGTGGAAATTCATTTTGAATAAAAGCATTGTTAGTGGGAGGATTGAGTTGGGGTTGAGATTTTAATGTGACGAGCACCACACCACTTGGCACACGACACGGCAACCACAATCACAAAGTCATAACAGCACACGACACACACAGCATCACACACACACAGACACCACCCGCACAGACACACGTCACACCACATGACCGCAAACACATGCCACACGAGAAACACGCACACTCAGATACACACAACGCACACACGCCCGACACTATACACACACGCGAGGACAGCAACGCACACACACACGCACGGCACACACAGGCACACGGCGGACACACACACAACGCATACCACCACACGCACACACCACACACGCACACACGCACACACACGCACCGCATACACACGCGTGACGCGGACACACAACACAGGCACACGCACACGCACACCACACGCACACACACACAGCATCAACAAATCAAAGTTTAAAGCCGCCCCCCCCCCCGTTGACTATTTCAGTTGAGGATTGTCTGTGTTTGGGGTTCACAGATCTAAGAACGTCCCGCTTGACCATTATATTCTGTTATACAGCCCGGACTTGGCCCCGTCGAGTGTCACAATGGGGTGTAGGAGGCAGGAGGGGGAGTGAAGCGCCAACGCCATTGGCGTGCCCATTGCAGCACAGCACACACGAGGCACACACACACACGCACACACACCGCACACAACGCAGCGAGCACACGCACGCAACGCACACACACAGCACACGCACACACGCACACCACGACAGCACACGACAGGTATATACAATACGCACACACTGCGCACACACGCACCAACACACACCACACACACACACACACGCATACACACACGCATACACACACACGCAACACACACAACACGGGCGACACATCACCGCATACACACACACGCTAACACACACGCATACACTACACGCATACACACACACAGCATCGCAAACACACACACACGCTCACACCAAGCATGCAACACGCGCACACACCATACATACATACGCACCCACACACGGCACCACACACACACGCACACACATCAACAAACAAATGTTAGAGCCTTGACGATTCGTTGAGCGCGATTTCTGTGTTTGGGGTTCACAGATCTAAGAACGTCCCCCATTGACACACATTATATACTGTGTATACACCCGGACTTGGCCCTCTAGTGGTACCACCAAAGGGTGTATCGTCGCAGTGAGTGAGACGGGCCAACCATTGCTCCCATGCGGTATATCTGCTTGTTTCTTTGTAATTCTGTGCTAAAATGAACCTAAAATCTCTTCCCCTTCCAATCATATATCTTTATAAGTTCCAAGGGAACTCGTATCTATTACATCAACAATTTTCAAAAAAGTTCGTTAGTCCATCGCTTTCCTACGAAAACCTTTTTACCAATAGGATTTCCACCCTGTATGTATTCTTACGATATCACCAACTTCTGACACTTAGTTTTCTGACATTAATCTCCTTACTTTCTTTCATATTTTAACTTTGTAAGTTTCTGATGGTTCTCATATTTGTTACGTATTGAACGTGTTGATTATCACTTATCCAGCAATATCCTAAGTAAAACATGACCATTGTTGTGAAACCGAGTTGTGTGAATCCTTTTTTAGATAGTTCTCTCTATCCCGCTTAGAGAGTACGGATTAAATCGTTCAAACAACAACCGCCCTTTCCTTCATTCCTCGATTAGCGAAGTTAAGATGTAAATTGTCTATACTGTTTTTTTTTCCAGAAATATTCATAAATAGTCTTTATGAAAAACTCTCTCATACCCTCATCAGTCCACAATTTTTTAGGTTTTCTCTTACTTTTATTAAATATTGTTGAACCTAGGTCCACATAAGCAGTATTACCCTGTTTTGTTTTTTAAAGGCGGACTAACCCAGGCGTAGTCTACTCCCCAAATCAAGGTAACGGTTAAAGCATACATTGCTCACCCCCTTATCATTAATGAGTGTACCTTCGCTTACGTCCGCGAGATATAATCGCTCACATTCTCTGTGTAGTGACATAGTGAGCCTTCTGGGCTTTGTGCCTCGCTCCGGTCTCTTCGTTTCTCATGTCCTACCATCTGCTCTTCAGTCTTAATGACTTCATTGCCGCCTATACGTCTCTCTCTCGCAATATTCCATAGCCCTCCAATTCCTCTACCCATAATCTTAGCACTGATCAAGCTTCTTCACGATTGAACCGACAACTTTTCATCTCAACACGTATTGGACCGTTCCTCGCTATCATGAGACCGCCAAACTTAATAACCTACATAATACCTCTCCGTGGTGGCTCGTTCAGTAGCTTTTCTCTCCTAATACAGTCAGTGGCTCCATTCCAGGTAAATTTTGCGTCCCAGAACCTATCGTGACCCGCTGACACTGCGTATGCCACACCTCTCATAAACCCCTATTGATAGCGTCTTTTACTCCATGTCGTGATAAATCTAGGATTTGTTCTGAGGGCTCTCCCGACGCTAATCATCCTCTTTCTACCTCCAGTTCGCTGCCTGGATCACACCTAACTCTATGAAAGAACTATGCCTCTAAAGGACGAGTGTTTCATCATTCCTCTCCAGGCTATGCTCCCCAGTCGTCGTTGTAAAGTGTGACTTCCTGATAAAACCTTTTCGCGAAATGTGACGTGTGCATATGTGTGTGTGTTTGTCGTCTTTTTTCCCTGAACCCTACATATACACCCGACTTACCTTTTGTATAACCCTGTTATTTTTACTTTTAATATTATGAAATCTTTTTTAGTATTAGTTTTTTTTACATTTGAGACAATAACTCATTTTATGTTATGAGAAAAATCCTACAGAGTGCGAGAGACCTTTTAGGTTTCCAAACAGCACAGTTTGACCACATTTGAATCTTAATTTTTAAAACATAAAGAATCCTTAGAAATGCCTTCACTCTCTCTTCCATTTATTTAAGAAAAAAATTGAAAAACTTCAATTAACGTCAATATCTTCTCCCTGAAAACGATGTCAATAGTCTTGTGGAAAATATTGCAAATAGACTTGTCAATTCTTTGTTTTCCTCCTCGGTGAGTTGAGATTTATTTATTTTCT
>CM068953.1:183256302-183277295 GCA_035128595.1 Eptatretus atami | reverse complement strand
GTTTCTTTCCAAAAAGCAAACAATATGTACAACTTCTTCACTCTCTCCTTTCAATTTAAGGAAGTATCCCACCGATTTGACATTTATAGTTCCTTTTGAGCACTCAGATCAAACGCATAGATGTAGTAGAAACTTTTTAATGCTGTCCATATCCAAAATAGGTTCTTTCATTTCCAATTACTTTCACACATCTTTTGGTAAGACTTGTTACACTTCAGCAAATTCGATTTTTTCCCAATAATTTCCATCTATCTCATGGATAAAATGTTCCCTTAGAGAAACACGAAGTGTTCACCTTGGACATTATCACTCAATGCATTATTCTATATCAGTAGCAGGTATCACCATCTGATTTTGTTAAAATGATCCACAGATCATCGTGGCTTCCCTTCCCAGAACAACTCAAAATTTCCCACGTGGTAATTGGTTTGGTTTTAGTTTTATCGTGTGTGACATCTTCTGTGACGGTAGATATACTGAGTGGCTTCTTGAATTAAGTCTTCATTCAACATCACTTACGTTTAAGATTAGTAGTATATTCACCAATTATACCAACTCTTTCATCAATCTACAATCTTTTCTGATCAGCAAAAGCAATTACCAACACCAAACAAGTATTTTATCTTCATTATCATTCATCTTGAGTTGAAATCTAATTTACAACCATAACAGAACTTATCATGATCACAAAAATCCAATTATATCCTTTAAGGAGGAACTGCCCACAGCTAAACTATAACTGCTTTGATCATCATTATAACATTCCTTTGCCTTGAGGTAGATCCAGGGTCTGTGTTTGTCCCTTGACATATCAGAAATAAAACCTTCGACAGCCCCCTTCCCATTCATCACTGAATGAATAAGTGTAAATTTCATCATTTCAGATACAGCAAGGACATAATCAATCCGCTCTAACTTCTGTGTTCCAATGTACAAACAACACTATCAAACCATTTATCCGGAGGAAATCATTGACGAGTGATTCTTAGCGATTGTGTTATTCCAGCCTTAGTGAATTGTAATTTACACAACAAGAAACTTTCGGGATAGATTCAAAATAAGTTTGTTGCATTATTTATTTCAAAAACTTTTGTACCCATTTGCATTCCATTTCTGTCCAGTTATTGGCATTTACCTTGAAGTAATCTTTCTTTTTTAGTGGAGTTGAGATGATAATATTCATCCAAATCAAGCATACTATCAGATTTCTTCCATACTTGTATTATTCGGGGAAAAAAGATGTTAAAACTTTTGAAACCCTGACCCAAGTATTTAAGTTATTTTCTGTCGTTCTTGGGGGGACAACTGGTTTTGCCTTTCTTAATTCTTTAATTGCGTTGTAATTTATGAGATTCCTTTTGGGCATCTTTTGATGCTCTTTACAGCAACCTGCTACATTTCCCACAGCCAGAAGCAGTTGAACAATTCGCGTTTATGCTTTAAGAATAGTTGAACCGATACCCATTAGATTTCAATTATCCCATCTCTTTAAAATTGATGTCCGACACCCCTTTGTCTCTTAGGTTTATAAGTATCCTCCACCAAGAACATACCTTCACCCTTGTAGTATGGGAAAGGAAACATCCCATCCCCTGCTAATATTTATATTTTCCCAACTCATGAATTCCTCACAATAACCATCCGTATTTATTTATTGGAAAACTTCACGAGGTGAATCTGATGGATATAACTTCCCATTAAAAAATCAAAAGATTACTTAGGTCGGTTATTCCCGAAAAATTTATCTGGTATGGTTTTCCGACCACAGGGCAGATAAACCAAATTTTTGGGCTCCATATTGAATTTATAACCATTGGGTTGAGTAATGCGCTGAATAAAAACTATTGGTATTTATTCTTATTCCATATTATAAGCCACCATCAATCAAATCACAGTGAATTAATACCGGAATTTATTCCTGAGATATTTGAATTACATTACACTGTAAAACGTCCCATTAGATTCAATTCTTTTTGAGAGGAAACCCAAATAACCTTCTAAATGAATATCAATTGGAAATCAACCCTTGTAGTTTATTTTTCAGTTTAAGTCGTTTGATTTTGTAAAGTATGTTTTTGAATATCTATAACAATATTTTTGGTTCATCACCCTGTTCTTATAAGACGAGCAATTCGAAGAATTTAAGAAATCTCATTTGCTCCGTGTGAGACTGTTATTAGTTTTGTATTCCACTTCCCGGATATAACTGAACTTGTCAGATTTTTCTCAGTTATATTAAAGAAGTATTTAAGTTTTCCATGGACAATAAAGATGCCTCCATATTTCTTTGTTGGGGTGAAGTTGTCGTGGGTATGGAATGAAGATGCTGTGGTCGCTTCTTGGGTGAAATTAAAACTAAGGATTGTGCTTCTCACTTATTTAATATGAGAATAAATGTCTTTATTATTGAAATTTTAATTTTTCATGTGCATCAACTGGTCTTAAATGCGGCCCTAATGACTTCATTAAAACAATTGTTATTTCCAGCCTTCTTACTACCTAACCACATTAACCGTTCTATTAACTAATTGTGATGGGTCATTCTGGAAGAAAAACTACATCTGAGCCAAGGGATACTTAAAGCCTGAATAATGTGCTTCTCCTTCTCATTTCTTTCCTATTTTACAGAAAAAGACTAACCCTATAATTAAGAGTGTCCAGCAGCATCAATATATACGTCTATCATCATTATTTTTCTTATCAATGTTTATCAAAAACTTATTATCCCCACAGTTGAGCTTGTCTTCCATCTTTTGGCTGAGAAAAACATTATCTCGGAGTTATAGTTTTAACCAGGGGGTTGAGCCAGAACCCAAGAACCTTTAATTCATTCATTAATATCAATACCTTTTCTTAACGATAGATGAAAATATTCTGGTTGTTCTGTTGGAAATGAGTCCTTGCTTTGGTTTTTGATTCTGCGAATACTTCATTGTTTAAGAGCATTCACAATATAATCAGTGGGTGATTAAATCTCTTCCAGTTGTTGAAATAATCCTTCATCATCATATTTAATTCCATTATAGGCTCTAATTCTTCCTCCATCATTGACTAAACTTTTAAATTTGAAGTTTTTTAGGAGTTATATTCTATTGTGGGAACTGTGGAAACATCTACAATTTTTTTCTTGGAAGTTTTAAAAGTGGTTAAAAAATTTCTCTTGTTTTCTTTCAAGTGCTCTTCAACCGTTAGTTTCTGTCTGCATTTTTCTTTCTTTATGTCTTCCTGTGTTTTACAACTTTTGAAACCAACTCGTGATGTCCTTAAATCTTCTTCTCGATCTTTCACATCCATTTATTTATTGGAAAAATATCATTTTAATATCTCATCTTGTTTCACAACAATATATTTAGTATTTTTCAGTCGTGATGCTTCATGTAATCCCCAAATTCCTTTTTACTACATAATGTAGACAATTATTCTCTCCAAAAATTGATACTATTCTATTGAATTAACTTGAATAAAATAAAAGTATTAGCATTGTTTCTGATTGAACGACGAGGAAGTTGAAAGTACGGATTGACTAAGATTAAATACAATTACAAGAAGAATGTCTCCCTCTTGTGTAGTTAGCTGTCCATTACCATTTGGTTTCTCTATTAATACAATCATCAAAGAGAAATTAACGAGCGTTCTTTTTTGATTATTCAAATCTTGGGGAGACGGATATCATCTGTATTATCCTAAGGAATACCAAGTTATCGGTTTTGATTTATTTTTCACATCTTCTGCTTCCATCACAAAATAGTTGTATATATCTTCAATGTTACCAATCATTTAGGTTTTTTGAAGTTTTAAATAAACCGATTTTATATCTTCTTGTTGGAAGACCAACATTAAGAACCTTGTGAGAGTAAGTTGATATCAGGTTGAAAACGCGACTTTGTGAAAAATTAAATATCATAATCTAAAAAGTTGGGAGTCAGGAGCATCTTCAAAAGTAAGCAGGTTTTTCCACATCGCCTTCACCAACATATGAGACATCTAATGTATTGGCAGATTTTGATGATTGTTTAAATTTATCTTATTTTCACAAATGGGTAAAAATCATTCATTTATATTTTTGGAAACAGTTATTTAATGTTATTATTGGCTTTTTTTTAGAAACTCTATATTTATCCTAAATGTTCGGTTTAATTTCAAGAATAATCCATTATTTTATTTATACAATATCGTGTGTTGATATTTCCCTGAAGATTACAATCGTGAATAATATATTACAACAATCTTTAAACATTTCTCTAATACGTTCCAGTTCGTCCCATGTAAAGGAAAGGGTGTGATCGCCCTCATACTTTACATCATTTCTCTAATCAATCTTGTAAAGTAAATTTCATTTTTGGTGCTAAATCTAAATTAAATTATTCTTTTTATATTTTTTATTATCATTAATTAGAAGATAATCACAGAATATACATTGTTTATAGCTTGTTGACTCGTGTTTATCCCACTCTATCAATGCAGGACAATTCTTAACAAATTGTCATATGGAGAAATCAGGGAATTCAAGAGGCTCAAAATCTAGCATATTTATAAGTAAAAACTTTACTGATAACTAAAATTCATCCTTGGAATCATCTATAAAACTTACTTTCATAACATCGGTATTATAATCACTCTCATAATCTTCAAAATCTTTCAGTTGAATAATGATCGTATTTAATTAGTAGAAACACATACCATCGATATCTATATACTTTTTTTCATTACCAGATTCAACTACTCATTTTTTATATTAAAGGTAAATTTTAAAATTTGATCCTTAACTAGCTATTGAAACGAATGTCATTTCACCTGTATATTAAGCATCCTTATTTCATCAGGATTTACTTCTTTAGGGTTGTTGAAAAAAATACCAAATTTCTCCTGCCATATTACATGGATGGTCTTATTCTTTTCTTTCTCCAGCTTCATCCTAAAGGTTTTTATTTTGAAACTTTTTCTTGTTTCATGCCTTTTTCTAGTGTTAATATATTGCCAGAAGGAGAGGAGGAAACTTTGTTTAAGATACTTTAATTGATGTTCTTCCAGGTACACTAAAAGGCCCTTCCACTAAGGAAATTGAAGAACTCATATTATCCGCCATAAATTGTTTTTATTCCAATAGTGTTATATTATCTTTGTTTCAATTTTACATCCTTGACAATATTCTCAGTACTTTAACAAATGAATGAGATTGATTAAACTTGTTCTTTGCGTCTTGATACATTGTATTTATTAAGTGAAAAAAGTTTGCGGAATAAAATGTTTTAAAGCCGAATTCTACTACATATAATTAACGATGAATCATTTTCAATCAAGAAATATTTTTAGTTTATCAGCAAATGTTTTATCTATAATAATATGGGTGAAGACTACTGTGATGTTTGTAATCACAGTATAAATATATAAAAGACACCTTCAAACAACAAACACAACTTTAATCTATTTTATCAAATATCTCCTCTTGAGTTGAAAATAAACATTGTGATATCTGCTCAAAGATGTTTGAGATTAGTTATAAGAAGTACCTTCACACAAAACACAAGAAAAATGAGTTAAGTAAACGGAGACTATTAATTGAAAACACTGATGAGCTTTTAAGAATCATATTAAAAATAAGGATTTTTTCAATTGGGAGAACCCAGTCCATCATCAACAGCTGAATCAATTGAAATAGTGAAGACCTGATGTTTGAAAATGTTATTAAAAAGACATTAAAAGAAATGAAAACTTTAAAGATTTATATGGGAGTGAAAATGAATATGAAAAGACAAGATGAAGAACAAACTCCTTATATGAGAACAGATCTTTCATTTTATAACATCATTTCAAGATTTTCTGAATCGTGGGGTTTATGAAGAAACTATCACGACAAGAGGAGGAGTTGATAATACAGTGGTAGGAAGTGGGATTTAATATTTTAAAAATCATCTTTTTAGATATACACTTCTAAAATCAGACCTTTCTTAAAAGCTTCTTCTTTATATTGATTACCAAAAGAAATAAAACTAAAGAAGGCAGTTGTTAATATTAAGAACAATGATTAATAAATGTTTTCTCTGGTCTGTTCTTGCTCACTTACATCCACCAAATTGTAATTCAGAAAGAGTAAAACAATACATGAAAATGAGAATACCTTGGAACATTAAAGATTTTAAATCCCAAAGCCACTAACAGATATTCCTAAATTGAGAAAAAGAATAATCTTTCTATTAATGTATATGGATTAATTAGAGAGAATAAAGTTCAGGTATTAAAGAATCCAGAGAGAAATGAAGAAAACAACACATTGATCTTTTATATTTTAGTGGTTGGAAAGAATTCACATAATAACATACATCATAATTTATAAGATTAATCTCTTCTCAGGTATTCAGAACAGCAAACAAAATATATCCTTGTAAGCGATGTCTTTAATTCATTTCATACAAAAGAACGATTAGAACAACATTCAAAATATTGTAGTCATCATAAATCAGCTGTAATTACAATGCCTAAACCTAGTGAAAAGATTCTTTTGAAGATTAAATAAATCTATCATGCACCCATTTGTGATATATGTTGATTTTGAATGTATCCTTAAAAAGATAAATACTGCTTCTCCCAATCAAAAGAATCATATACAAATAAATATCAAAACATATACCTTTTGGTTTCTTTTATTATATCAAATCATCTGTTGGAGAAAAAGTATAATAAACTTGAACATATAGTGGGAAAAAAGCTTCACAAGAGTTTGTAAAACGATTAGAAAAGGTTGTATTAGACTAACAATATTAATGAAAAGAAATAATGAACCGATGAAAATTAACCGAAGAAGAAAAATTAGAATTTAAAGGACACAATATCTGTCATATTTGTGGAGGAATTGAGGGGAGAGGTCAAAGTTAGGGATCATTGTCATCTTCCTGGTTATATTAGAGGCCCGCTCATCCTTGTTGTAATCTTAATTCTAAATTTCCTTCTTTTATTCCAGTCTTTTCTTCACAACAGCGCCAACTATGATACACATCTATTTATAAATGAACTTTCAAAAAACACCAGGGAATATTCTGCCATAACAAACACAAGTCAAAAGTATATCTCATTTACAAAAATGATATTCACAAAAACATTAAATCGTATTAGGTTTCTAGATTCTTACAAGTTTATGGAACACCACTAGCCGACCTAGCATCAAATCTAAGCTCCACGGGCTCTTTTCCAAATCTTAATTCATTCTTTCCAAAAGAGGAAATTCTAACTAAAGAGGAAATGCAGATTAAAGAGAGAATTCAAAGTAAAGAGGAAATTCTAATTAATGAGGAAATTAATGAAGAAATTCTAACTGAAGATGAAATTTTAATTATAAAGAAAATTCAAACAATGAATGAAATCTACGAAAGAGGAAATTCTGATTATAGATGAAATCTGATTAAAGAGGAATTCTAACTAGAGAGGAAATTCAAACAAGGAATGAAATTCAAAGTAAGAGAAAATTCTTACAAGTAAGGGAATTTAGCCTTATGATATATGGATTCATTTATGAGATTTAAAGAAACACAACTTCCTTCAAAAGAAAGTTTCTATAATAACCTTATGAAGAAGAGATAAGTGATAAGGAATATAAAAACGCACCCAGAAATTTGGAAAATATTTAAGATAAAGAACCTTGGAGAATATCATGATTTGTATCTAGAAAACAGATGTTTTATTGTTATCGCTGATGTGTTTGAAGCTTTTAGATCACTCTGTCATAATAAAAATGGTATGGATTAGATGCCGCCCACTATTTCACAGCTCCTGGTAGCTTGGAGTGCAATGTTGAAAAGACTAAACAAGATATAGATTTAATCAGTGATGTAGATATGCTTTTGATGATTGAGACGTCTAAGAGAGGTGGAATATCACAAGTATGTTCAAAAAGATATGCTAAAGCAAATAATATCTTCCAAATTATGATAGTGAAAAAGATAGTAATTATTTGATGTATTTTGATATGCTAATATTTGTATGGATGGGCAATGTCTCAATCTATGCCTTATGGTAAATTAGAGTGGGTGGAAGAAAAGGATTATGAAAAGGTTTTGATGAATATTGTTATTTCTTCTCAAGAGGAATTGAATGAGGAAGAAGAAGGTTATTATTTTGAAGTTGATTTGAGGTACCCGAGTGATCTTCATAATAAGCATAAAGACCTCCTTTTGCATGTGAGAAAAGAAACCCCAAAGAAAGAAATGGTTAGTGATTATAATAAAAAGTTTTAATATTAAAGGTAAATCAACAGAAAAGTTATGAACAACATTCTATGATAAAGAGGGATATGTTTTGCATCAGAGAAGCTTGAAACACGTTTTTGGGAGAAGGATTGAGAGTAGCTAAAATTCAAAGAGTTTTAAAATTTAAACAAAGTCCTTGGATGAAAAATATATAAATTCAATACAGATATGAGAACAAATACAAAAGTAAAATTTGAAGGGAATTCTATAAATTAATGAATAATGCTGTCTTGGAAAGACAATGGAGAATATTAGAAACAGGCAAAACATTAGATTTGCAACATCTTGGAAAGAAGCTTCCAGATTTATAAATAAACCAAGTTTTAAGAGAGAAGAGGTTTTTTCAGAGAACTTTCTGCTATTCATATGGAAAAGGAAAGTATTGTAATGGATAAACCAATTTATATTGGAACAGCAGTTCTTGATTTATCAAAGATATTGATGTATGATTATTGCATAATGACTTACAGAATAATGACTTAAAGAAAGAGTATGGTGAAATGTTTCATCGTTGTATATTGGACACTGATAGTTTTATTCTAGATATAAAAACTGATGATGTTTATAAAGATATGAGAAAAAATATTGGAGTACATGATCAAGTAATTTAGTAAGAAGAGTGAGTTATTTTCAGAAAAAGAATGAAAAGGTTATTGGTAAGTTTAAGGATGAGTTGGGTGAAAAGTAATGAGTGAGTTTATTGGATTGAGAGCAAAGGCAATGTATAAGTATGGTGATCAGATGATAAAACGTTAAAGGGATTAAGAAATCTGTAAT
This sequence comes from Eptatretus atami, assembly GCA_035128595.1. Classification (NCBI taxonomy): domain Eukaryota; kingdom Metazoa; phylum Chordata; class Myxini; order Myxiniformes; family Myxinidae; genus Eptatretus; species Eptatretus atami. Next base: position 183,268,278 of record CM068953.1, on the reverse strand, counting down.
AAAGAATCAATAACTTTTAGAATTATTATCATTGTTTGATGAATAAGAAAGAAGAATATAGGAAAATGAATACAATAAGAAGTTATAAAACATAACATTGTTACTGGCCGGGTGTGTCGCCAACCAACCGCTCTGAACGGAGCCGCAAGTCGAGTCGGCCCGACCGATCGCCCGGAATATAGATCGCCGCCTGGATAACTCCGAGCGACGGGTCCTTGTACAAAACCGAAATACGCCAATGGGCAGATCACGTGGGGTAGGGTCGATTGCCAATCTTCAATGTACCTAAATACCCACGTGATCCAACTACCGGGTATTCCACCCTCGACGGATCTCGTACGGAACAAACCGCCGAGGCGAGCTTGTCCGTGCGCGATTCCGGCGGCGTAATCGCCGAGAACCGTCGGTCCAAATGTCCCCTATTACGGCAAACCAACGGCTTTCTAACTCCCAACACACGAAATGTTCAGTCGATGAGGGAATGGACGAAACGAGCAGGTTACATTTACACAAGGACATTTATTATAATGAAACACATATGCAATTAAATAAGGCAAAACACTATGCAATTATACAGCAACAAAAGCACGACAAAAGAACTACAACTGTCTATAAGCAATTATTAATGTACAGTCACTTACAGAGTTTTACTTACGGGAATCGGCCCCACAACATTCATTCGAAAGAAAAGCAGGAAAAAGACCCCATCAAAGCAATGGGGTCAGACTGGACCTCTTGGGTCTTTATGGCGTGGGACTTGGCAGACCGAACGAGTCCCACGAGACCGTTGCAGGTTACCTGCACCCTCGGTGGTGTCTGGCTTGGGCGACCCGCGACGTCCCATCCCCACACAGCTGCGTAGCCGCGGTCGAGCTCGGGCCTTCCGTGTGGCAGGCGAGTCTCTCCGGCTCTCTCCACACGAACGCGCTTGGGCGACCCGCGATGCTCCTTCCCCACGGCAGCTAGCGTAGCCGTGGTCGAGCTCGGGCCTTCCGTGTGGAAGGCGAGCTCTCTCCGGCTCTCTCCACGAACGTGCTTGGGCGACCGCCGATGCTCATTCCCCACGGCAGCTAGCGTAGCCGCAGTCGAGCTCGGGCCTTCCGTGTGGCAGGCGAGCTCTCTCCGGCTCTCTCCACACGAACGCGCGGTTTGCGCGACACAGCAGGCAAGGCTGCGCCTCCAGCTCGCGTCTCCTTCGCGACGCCCGGACTTCCACGCAGCTCCTTGGCTTCTGGCTTCCTCCCGACTCCCCACTGCCGAAGCAAAAAGCTTACTCCTCCCACGGGACTCAGCACACGAACTCTGCCACGGGACTCCCACGAACTCAGCCCATGAACTCAGCCCTACCACGGGACTCCCACGGGACTCTTTTCACGGGACTCTCACGAGCTCTTTTTTGAACAAAGAAAAGATGTCCTCTTTATCCTTTTCACCCCCTCCCCCACATCCGGCGTGACTCATGCCCTCGTGATCCACCCCCCGCTCAACCACGGGTGGAGGGAGTTGTTGACGTTACCCCAGGGTTCTTCTTCCTCTCGCAGAAGAGGGGAGGGACGTCTCCATTGTTCGCTCCCTAACTATTAAATCGATCCACAGCGCATCTAATCGATCTCTGAACATTTAAACAATGAAAGGTGAGCTATCTAGGGAACATGCACTTATCGACATAGCTGACTAAGGAACCTGTATGTTGTGTGCAATTGAATTCCAAATTCGTAACAATATATAGTGAAGAAGTAAATAAAAAGGCATTAGGAGCCTTTGATGATAAGAGATTTATTTAGGGTTAATGGAATAGATTGTGTTCCATATGGATACAAGTTTTAACTAAATAGAATATGGGTTAGGGTTTTAAGGGCTACCGCCGCCTTTTTCACAATATATAAATGGTCGAACCAAGTATTAATCAAACTAAAGAGTGGAGAAAACTCAGTCTTGGTATATAAATGGAAAACAAATGAATGTGAAAAATATCAAATAAGTCTTATTGAAAAAATAACTAAAACAAAGGTAAAAAAACAAATAAGCGAATCAATTTCAAAACTAATAAGTTTAGAGGATGTAAGAAAAAAATATATCCTTGAATGGACTGAAAACTTTGATGGATATCAAATGAACAATGGAAAAATAATTTACTACAATCTCAAAATGATATGCAACTCAGGAGGTAGTCAGATGAGAGCATTGAGAGAAGTATGTCATTTCATAATGACACAAAAGGTGTATCTTGAAAAATATAAAGATTCAAATGTTTTATTTTTAAATATTTTAGATGGGGATATTGTGCAAAGAAAATTAAACTATTGAAGGAATTTTAGAATGAACAAATCTTTATAGGTTCAATGAGTGAGCTAATATTATGCATTGGTTATTTGAAAAAAAGTGCTCTCGGCTAAAAAGGGAGGCTATTAAAATCTCCATTCACTTACATGTTTTAGATATTTCAACAGCAGAGAATTCAGCAGGTTGGGATAAAAAGGGGGTTTATTTTTAGGGAAAAAAATATGAATCGCTGAGAATCCCCCATTCATTAACATGTGGGAAAGTGAGCCAGAATCAGTATATTCACCCTACTAACAGATCCCAAACTCTTTGATAACGCTTTGAGAGGCTGATCAATCAATGGTGTAAAATGTCGAAGAGGTTGTTCCTCGTGGACATGTATGCGGGTTTCTGTGGAGTCATTTTTGGTTGCATTCCTGAGGCCTCGAAATGGCTTTGTTATGACACTGTTTTCATGAGTTTGTGAAACCCTACTGAGTGTCTTGGATTGGCTTGTGACTTTGTTTGGGTCACTTTCATTCATGTATTCTTCTTCGTTCGCTTTTGTTCTACTTTTCAACATGGTTCTACAACCTAAGAATAACAGATCTCTACCTGCACATGCCAATTCACCAGCCTGTGCTCAGTGACGTTCAACTCCTTTTGATACTTGTTTCTCCAATGTCAGGGACTTTCGCTCACTTTTCTGCTGTGCAATCTTTTGTTCAGCTTAACTCACCTGACCTGCTGGCTCTGAGTGTTGGTTGGACATGGCATCTACTCTATTTATTTCAACTTACCAGGTTACATTTTTCACAAACTTGATTGCCCTCCTTCTTCATGGTCTTGGTATCAATGTTAAGGACTCTCTACCTTAGCTTGTGAAAATTCTATTCAAAGTGCTCTCACAAATGTATGTGTTTCCACCTAGCTCTCCTGCATTCAACAACATATCTCTTCTTTCTGTATTGCTCGCATTCCTTTCCCTCTTGTGCGGTGTTCGATGTAATCTCATACAGCATTGACAGGGCTATTTTACTCCACCCTTCTGCAAACATCATGGAATTTGGTGACTTCAATGTTCACCACAAGGAATGCTAGCACAATCTCATAATAATGACACTCCTGGAATCCATACCTACAATTTCTAAATCTCTCAAAATCTCACCTGAAATTGTTTCCTCTCCCACTCATATTCCTGACCGTGTCTCTGATGGAAGATACATGCTCGATCTCTTTTTGTGTTCTGACCCTGGTGACTGTGTTACTGATGTCCTGCCTCCAATTTGCAACTCAGATATTCCACTGTTTCTGTTGTGTCTGTTACTCCTCATTCTGAACTCCAGTGCATCCTATTCACTGCACTGTTTCAGTTTGAGAAAGCAGATTGGGATGGATTTCGTTCATTGTTGCTGATTTGCCATGGACCTCAGCTTTAGTCTTGGTGGTAAATATGGCTGCCAAGAAAATATCCCAATAGATTTTCAATGGTATGGGCATTTACATTCCTTCACATATCTTTGAAGTGAAGGTACATTCCCATCCATGATTCACTCCAGCTTGTTCATCAGCAATTGCTCATTGCAACCACTATTTTAACAATATCATGTACAAGGATCTCTGGAGTCCAAATGTCTGTTATGCAAAGCATGAACCTCTGTAAAATAGTTCTTGAGGATCAGGTCAGGTATTGGAGCATGTGCCAGAGCAGCACGTCACTGCAACCACTTTCACTGTACTCCAGGGGCTTCCGTATGGCCATCCCCCAGGCATATGTCAAGCCTTCCCTGTCTCCATGAGATGAAGATGAACCTGCTACAACCACGGGGCATGTAGTCGGCCCGTTGACCTCCTCCACGCATTATGCTCCCTCGCTGAGGAATCTGGTAGGAGGATCAGCATCAGGAAACCGAGCCACATGACTGCACAATGCAGCTGATGCTCACGGACTATACAGGTAACTAATCTCATCTGAGTCTCTCAGCAACCGCTCATTGGACAAAAAGTCTGACCAGCAATAGCCAAGGATTCTCTGAAGAGACAATACTGGAGGAGCAAAGTCTCCATCTCATATCCCTGGTCAGAGTCCAAGTCTCACATCTGTAGAGCAAGACTGGAAGCACCAAGGAAGCACTTAAAGATTCGGACTTTCGTCTCCTGCATGGGTACCAACAGCGCCACACCCATTATCCAGTGAATCCTGACTCCCCAGGCCCGACTGAGACGTCCATTGACCTCTGGCTCACAATATGCAGACACATGAACATCAATGCCAAGGTAAGAGTCTCTCCGTGACCTCAACATCCTCACAAAAACAGGTACAGACAAGATAGCAGCATCCAAGATGTCATTGAAAGCCTGAATCTTAGTTTTACCCAGGAAACCCATAATCCCAGGGGCCCAACTCGACATTCAGTCCTTGCGTGCCCACATAAGGATATCCAGCATCTCTGCAAAGACGACTGAATGATCGAGAAAATCAAGGTCAGAGATCTTGACATTCCCAAACGATGCACCACAACTTGATCTCTTTAACCTCCTCCCCGAATCCAGTCCATACAAGCACTGAAAAGTCTGGGGGCCAGTACCACACCCTGACAAACTCCAGCAACAACAAGAAACAAGTCAGAGATGGAACCACTACACTCACAGCACTCTAATTACCAGAGTATAGTTCAGAAATCAGATTGATCAGTTTTGGTGGCACCCCACAAAGAGATAATCCTCCAGAGGGCCTCACAATTCACTGAATCAACAGCTTTGCGGAGATCAACATTAGCTGCAAGCAGCCCTTGCCAAATTATCGTCTGCATTCGGGAGGACCCAAAGAGCAAGGATATGGTCAATCGTTGACCTCTTTGGTTGAAGCCTGACTTCTCTTGTTGCTGATGCTCAAGCAGATGGTGGAGAACCATATCAACAATTATCCGAGCTTGCCTGGAACTGAGAGCAGTGTCACTTCTCGGTAGCAGTTGCAGTCCTGGCGATCACCCCTCCCTTTCCAGAGAGGGACAACAAGGCACCTCATCCAGTCAGTTGGGATGATGCTAGTGTTCCACAAAGAGTACTGAACTGCATGCAATGGCACGAGTTCAGCATTTCCACCAGACTTGCGGAAGAGCTCAGCATGGATAGCACAGATCCCAGGAGCTTTGCCCATTTTCAACTGATTCAACGCACCAAGTGTTTTCACAAATGAAAGTAGTTCTCAGTTGAATGAAGGATCAACAATCGGGATAGTTACACCCCAGATGTCAAACTCAACAGCTGGTGGGTCAGTCTGGAACAGCCGCAAAAAGAAACCGGCCCAGCAGGCCTTCAATTCGGACTCCTCTGTCAAGGGCCCACCACACTCCACTCTAACTGCAGTACATCGAGGGAGGGTCTTGGAGGAACACAATCCATGAATTCCTCTAGGAGCAGGATGAGAATCACTTGACCACATGAGATGCTCTACCACTTCACAGATTCCTCAGATATAGGCTTCCTTACCACCCTCAGCACACGTTCAGTTTTATGCCTCAACTCCCTGAACAGCTCAGCTCTGCCAATAAGCCTGAACCTGTGACTCTGTTCAATGGTATCCAGTGTCCCTTGGGAGACATCGTTCTTCCTCGCCTGATGGTGAATTCCAAGACATCCACTGGCAACATCAAGGATGGTAGTCTTGAAGGCAATCCACAGCTCTTCAGGTTTCCCCAAAACACCCAGACCCCCGCAAATCCCCACTGAACCTGTTGGCAAACTCTTCAGCTACCCTCTTATCACTGAGCTTGCCAACATCCAGCCTAAGCTGGGATGGTGCCATTCTCCTGGATTTAAGCTGCAACTTCAGCATTGCTACCACTAGCCTCTGGTGGTTATTGAGAAAATGAGCACTGCGGTAGACCCTGCAGTTCTGAATCATCCTCCTGTGCCCAACAATGTGCACCTGGCCAATCTCTTTTGAGCACCACCAGCATTGAAATACTAAGTCCAGCGATGAGCCTGTGGGTGCTGACACCATGAAACTGCTACCCTAAGTCCACAACTTCTTCCAAAGTCAAGGAACTTAGCAATATTCTGGTTCACATTTCAAGACCAATGGGGACAAAGACATGTCTCATAACCATCCCTATCAATGCCAGTCGATGCCTTGAAATCCCCCAAGACTAGCAGAGTATCTTGCCTCGGGCACCGATCATCCACAGACTCGAGCATGGCATAGAATGCCTCCTTCAGAGTGAGATCACTCGCCTCAGTTGGAGTATATACAAGGAGCAGGGAAATGACATAAAAACGAGTGACGGATCCCAAGTCTCATAATATGCTAATTGACCGGTGTTTCCTCAATGATCATGGGAGTCAGCTTGTTGGACACAGCTACGGCAACCCCTTTGGTATGATAACCATCAGAATGACCAGAGCAGTAGAAGATGTCACCACTCACCTAAGCTGACCACTATCTGGTCTCTAAACCTCAGAGAGTGCTGCAATGGGGCACCAGTCAACCACAGATTTGAGCATGGCATAGAATGCCTCCTTCGCAGTGAGATCACTCGCCTCAATCGGAGCATACACAGAGTCCAAGGAAATGACACCAAACAAGTGATGAATACTCATTCATATAATACACTCATTGACGGGTGTTTCCTCAATTATCATGGGAGTCAGCATGTTGGACACATCTATGGAAACCCCTTGTGTATGGGAACCATCAGAACGACCAGAGCAGTATTGCATGTAACCACCCGCAATGACCTCTCCACTATCTGGTCTCTGAACCTCAGAGAGTGCAACAATACTGATGTCCAAATGCTTGAGCTCAGATGAAAACAGAGACACATGATCATCCTATCTTAGGGATCAGACTTTCCAGGCAAACACCAGAATGGACCACCTCAGGTTAACCAGAAGGGACCGCCATCTGGTTGGTGACACCTCAGCACCACCCCAACACACACCACCGCAGTCCTACCCAGGAAGGTTAACCAGTGCTTTTCCTCCTATAATCAAAGAATAGGGATTCCAAAGGCTTTTCCCCAATCCCGTCATCCGGCGAGCTGCAATGTGAAGGGCAGCTGCACAGGAAGTACTCCCACGGAGCGTGTTTTCACGTTTACTTGTGTTTTTTTGTCTGTTTTGTGGAATGAAGTATTTTACGGTGGTCGGAGTGCAAATCCTGCCACAAACAAGGGAGAGGTACCCAACTGCAGAAGGATGTCCATAGACAGTTGGGCACCAGATATGGAGGCCATTGGCTCACAAGGGGCTCCTCTACCCTTTTACAGGTTTTGTTTTCAATCCTGCTGGGTGTCCATATCCATACACCGTTCTCACCAGGAAGCCTGGTGGGGGAGATGGTTTAGTCACTGACAACGCGACCATGAAACAGGTGAGTACAGGTTTACATGATACCTGCAGCAAGTCTCAGATCTGATCTGGCCTTTCCTGACAATACTTGAGGATGCTAAGAAGCAATAGCCGATTTCTGGAGCCGATTTCATTGTGACTCAGCGTATTTGCTCTCGAGACTTTGGCAGATTGCGAACAGTGTACTCGAACGTAATAAATCTTCTGTACCTCCTCTCTTTCATGAACCTGAGATTGTTACTTCATATCTGGATAAGGATAACCTCTTTTCATATGCTTTGTTTCAAATCTACCCTTAATGATCAGGGACACCCTCTTCCTGATTTCCATCTCGTACAGACTCAAGTATTCCTGTTCCATTTATAATTCCAAGAACGTTGCCAGAATTATTTGTGCTCGAGATAACTCAAACATGAATGGTCCTGATGGAATCCTGTGATTGTATGAAGATGTGTTGTCCTGAACTATCATCAATTATTTCCAAGCTTTTCAACCTGTGCTTGTCTCTTTGGTGTTCCTTAATCCTGGAAATTGGCTTCCATTGTTCCTTTTTCAAGGGTGCTGGTGAGCATTCTGAGCCAAGCAACTATTGCCATCAGCCTGCTTCCTGTAATAAGTAAGGTATTTAAATGCTTCATCAATTAACTACTCATCCATCTGGAGGACAATGAACTTCTCAATGACTGCCAGTATGGCTTTTCTGTCCTTAATTACAGATCATTTCAACAGGCATTGGAGCTCAAGGGTGAAGCTAGATTAGTTGCTTTGGATATCTCAAAAGCCTTTTATACCGTGTGGCACAAGGTCTGCTCAAAACATTCATTCGTACGCTGCAACTGGGTGATTAATTCAATCATTTTGGCATTCCTTACAAATCGTAAGAATAAGGTGGTACTCGAGGGTCAATCTTCTCCTTCTAACTCTATCAATTCTGGTGTTCCACAGGGCTTTGTCTTTGGTCCCACTCTGTTCCTTGTTATACATATCAATGATCTTCCTGATAATGTTTTCTCAGATGCCATGTATGCTGATGACTCCTCACTTTGCTGTGTATCTGCTGATTCACTCAACAGTATTCTAATGAGGTTGGAGTTTCGCTGGATAATGATTTGGAGAATGTATTGTTGTGGAGGCATGACTGGCTGGTAACCTTCTATGCAAAGAAAACTAAATTGTTGTCCTTGCCTCACTCTAGAAACAGGTCTTTCCGTTCTGTGCAGATGGGGTCTTCAACCCGAACAGAATAATCTGAGCTTCGGCTTTATGGTCTGAACATCTTCTCTAGCCTCCATTTGGATAAGTACACACATCTTGTATTGCTAAGAGGCTTTGAAGTGAGTTAGTTGTCTCTATCGAGCACAGAGGTATGTTCCTCTTGATGCCTCTTGTCCCTGTATAAGACAACTATGCTTCCCTCATGGAGTACTGAGACACATTTGGGCTAGAGCACCAGCTTGCCACTTATCTTTCCTTGATAGGCCCCCAGAAATGCATAGTTAACATGGTTGGTGTGGGTCAACTCTTCAACCGCTCTCTCACCATCGATCAGTTGCCACATTTTGTCGGTTCTACACATATTTCATGGCAAATGTTCTGCTGGACTTTCTAACTTGGTTCCTCCTGTATGAGTGTTTGGATGCAAGACTCAGTTTTCCATCTTGCACACCCATGCACTAAAGCTGATCCAAAGTGCGGCACGAAAGGCTATGCAAATAGTTTTATCCCGTGCTAACTCGCTTTGGAATTGATGAACTATAATGTGCTTACCATTATCCTATGAAATACTCAACTTCAAGAGGAATGCCAATTCCTACTCTTACATCTTTGAGATTCCATCGCATTACACGTGACTTCTGCTACTTCCAGTGTCTTAGATGTTTTTCTGTTTTTTTCTCTTTCTTATATTTTTGTTTTACTTTATCTTTATCTTTATCTTTATCTACTTTATCTAACCTTCCCTTAGCCCCTTACTTCGGGTGGCTTTATGCCTTGTTTGGGGTGATTTCCATTTTTAAAAAGGAATCAAAGAAGTCATAGGTGTTTTCTCACATGCCATGACCAGAAAGGTTATTTGCAGGCAAAGTGACTGTGCAACAGGATTCACCTAGCACCATGACCAATACATTGACTTATATGGGCAGCAAGCTAACCATACAGGGCCATCAGGTGGTGGTGACCAAAGATTGCTGCCAATGTATGGTGCAGTGGTGAGCAGTACTCAACCACCATGCTTGTGGATAGAGGAGGCAAATTTATGTTGAAGTGAAAAGTGAAGGTGATGGCTTGGTTGAGGCAAGGTACAAAATCTGATGCATTGACATATTCAGATCTGAGCAGCCACCAGCATGGTACTGCAGATGTCCAACAACATGAAATGCTGACACAGGTTGCCAACTCAATGCAGAGAACACACTGTTTGTTATGTAAAGACTGGTTATGGCAGCAAATAATGGCTCAGTCCTGGCTGACAGGCATGCATTGTTGTATACATGCATTGTTGTATAGCCCCAGACAGTTCTCTTTAACAAGCCTGCAGCATGGAGACAGCCAATCGATCTTCCAAGAGCGACCCAAAAGATCCCCCACATACAGGATTGTATACCCCCGCCTCACAAAATCAGGGGCTGCAACAGAGTTAGAGAGAGAGAGAGAGAGAGAGAGAAGAGAGAGAGAGAGAGAGGAGAGAGAGAGAGAGAGAGAGAGAGAGAGAGAGAGAGAGAGAAGAGAAGAGGGAAAGGGCCGGTCCATTGGGACCGATCGGCACTGACCGAGACCGCGCTGCCTCTGTCAAATCCGGAAGAATGGGGAAAGTTTGGTCCTGACTTGCATTGAGGGTACAACCACTGTGAAGAGATGTCCCGATGGTTGTGAGCTCGTCTTGACAGGGCTGCAGTGGGAGGATCATCTTCAGTATCTGGATGACGTCTATATTTTCAGCCACTTCCTTGAGGAACACTGGTAACAATAGTTGTTTTCAGCTGTTGTGAGTGACTGGCATAAAACGCATGCCTGCTAAGCAACGATGTATATATATATATATATATATATATATATATATAATATATATATATATATTATATATATAACATATACATATACATAACATATATATATATACAATATATATAATATATATAATATATAACATATATATGTTTATATATATGTTTATATATATATATATATATATTATATATATATATATATATATATATATAATATATAATATATATATATATAATATTATAGTCTGCTTTTCAGACTGAGATTAAGCCTTGAGGACCATCCGGATGCCTCCAAGTTTGGAGGTGATGTATTGGTGTAATTTATGCACATGAACATCATTGTCGTGTCATAGTCAGTGTGCTTTTTTTTTTCGTTGAATTTAATGTTCCTGGCTGCCAACCTCGTTACAGGTGATCAGCGGGGCAGAGACAATGTGCTCATATGGCAGGTGACACTTGTTGCTGACAGGTCGTGCAGCAATTGCTGTGATGGGACTCGATCTGTGCCCAGCTGCCTCACAAGTTAGGGGTTTCCATCCAGCTATATTAATGAGCCTAATATGGTGACAAATAAACGACAAGCAGTATGTTGTTCCTATGAGCCCATGACAAGGGCGAAATCTAGATTGACATCTCTGCTTTCGTCTATTTGTGACCATCGTTTTTTTAATCTCAGTCTGCAAAAGCTTGAGGTCAATATGGATGCATCCTAAGTTTGGAGGTGATGTGTTGGTGTAAATTATGCACATGACATCATTGTTGCGACAAAGTCAGCACGCGCTTTTTTTTCGTTGAAATATTATATAATGTTGTGTGTGTGTGTGTGTGTGTGTGTGTGTGTGTGTGTGTGTGTGTGTGTGTGTGTGTGTGTGTGTATATATAACACGCAACCTTGTTGAGAGAAACAGGAGAATTTCTGTGAGACTGTGTAAGGAATTGGGAGCACCATTCTGAGGGCTTCTTTGTTTCTTACTGTGTCTCGACACTTGTCCCCTCTGATCAGCTCCAGCTGCTTCACGACACCTCCCAATTTCTTCCAGGAACCATCTTCTGCTTAAACTCTCCAAAAAGAGGCTTACTGTATACCTACACTCTTTTGTTCCACTTTTCCTCTGTTTTTGCATCCTTTTCTCAGAAGTGGATCAATCCGACTACTTTCCTAGGGGCTTCCATTTGGCAGTATAGTGAGTCCGTAAATATTGTGTGTTTGAATGTAGCGGGTTTGACCAATCACGGCAACCTCTTTATGTACGGATTTAGTTATCACTGGGTTTAATTTCGACCAATCTCGGTTTTTGAGCTGAGCTGTGATGGTCTTCTCGGACCACATTAATTAATGACGTGACCACACCCCATA
>CM068953.1:183167802-183178445 GCA_035128595.1 Eptatretus atami | reverse complement strand
TGCTTACCTTCGCTCAAGCACTTGCTGTTCCTTCAGGGACTGCCTCCAGCAGATTCAGCACCTCCGGTCATGACACCAACTGATGAGGATTTTTCACCCAACCTCGTAGTGATCGTTGTAGAATTATTGCGTTGTTGTGGAATTTTATTTTCCTTGCAGGGTTTAACGTCTAGCCGACTCGGTTTTAAATGTATCGAATAACATGGGAAGGTGTGGATATGACGCTAAAGGGGAATAAAAAATATAATGCAAGAGAAACAAATAATTTTTTAAACCATTATTACAACTGTCTTAACCTTCAAAAGAGAGAGTACAGAAAATGAACTACAAAAAGAAGTTCAAAACATCAATTATATACAGTAAAGATATTAAGAAAAGCATTAAGAGCTTTTGTGACAGAAGATATATGTTTTAGAGGAATGGAATCAATAGTCTCCCTTATGGTTAATAAGTGTAAGTTTAGATATTGGGTTGTGAATTTTAACAAGGCTAACGCCGTCTGTTTTACTGATTATAAATGAATAGAATAAAGCAATCACACAAACCCAATTAGAGTGGAGATGATAATCAGCCTTGGTAATTGTTAAATTGGAGAACATAAAGAAGTTGAGAAATATCAAATAAGTCTTATTGAAGGAATAACAGGTAAAAGTAGATAAAACAAATAAGGCGATAATTTATTACAAATAAGTTGGAGGATGTAGAAGAAAAAAAATCCTGAATGGACTGAAAACTTTGATGGTTATGCAATTGAACAATGGAAAACATTTACCTACAATTCAAAAATAATATGTGGCTCAGGAGTGGTTCAAATGAAGAGCATAAAGACGATGTTTTCATTTCATTTCTGCACGAACAAGACACTTAACCAAGAAGCAAGTTCCAAGTTATTCTTTGAGAATATACTCGTATGAATGAATGTTTATAAGAGAATTAGCTTATTCCTCTAGAAGTAGAACATGGTCTAAATATTCGATTGGTTCGCATCTTGAGTGGAAATGAAATTATGAAAGGAAGATATGCTTTATCAGTAAGTCTCATCTTTCCAAGTTCTCAATTTTGTAAACATTTACTTGTATGGGAGGGGGGGGATAGGTGGAGGAAAAAATCAAGTCTCCTATTTTGAGCTTTTTTGGGGCTTGTCAAGTCAGAAAGTTTTCCCTTTTTCCCCCATTGTTGAATGGGTGTCCACGAAAACATTATCATCTACAATTGTCCTTCCTCTTGCTACATTGTCCCTGCCCTCTCCATCCTCTGGAATCATACCCTCTCTCATACTACATAATACATTCATAAGCCTCTTCGACCATGCTTACCAACTTTCCCCAGCAATTATCATCTCTTTATGCACCTCGTCAATGCCTGGTCTTTCCCTTTTTTAAATCCTTTTTAATGCTGTCCACATCTCCTCCTCCATCATCACACACGTCCACTTTCCACCCACACAAACAGAAGCTCCAGCTCACCATTGCCTTCCTCCCGGTTCAACAGGCTTGAAATATCTTCATCCTTCCATACCTTCAATCCTGTCCCCCCCCCTCTTCACCAGCGCTCTGGGCACCATCTTAATCAGCCCTCCCCCCTTCAATGTCCTTCCTGCCCTCTTTCCTGTCACGACCAATATAAGATCATCCTTTTCCCACCATCCTCTCCTCAACTTGTTATACACCTCCTCTTCCATTTCATTTCTAACTATCCACAGCTCTCCTTGCTGCTTTCTTATTTTGCCCATACAAGAGTTGCAACCCAATCTGGTTGTCCCCTTTATCTCTTGATCCTCCCACACTCTTTAAAACTTCCTTGTCCTCCCCAAAAGCTTTTGCTACTTCGTTTCGCCATCACCATACTGAATTCCCGCCTGAATCAACGATGTTAACCCCCTGATATCCTTCACACAAAACTTACTGCGATTCCTCTAAACAACTTTTCGCCACTTCTCACTCCTCCCCAGACCTCTAGTTTTTCGCTAAGTTCCTATACTGGCCTTCAACCTCTGCTTGTACTCTATGGCGACATTGTCCCTCAATTCCCACATCTAATCACCTTCCAAACCTTCGTCTCTAACTTCCCTCCTTTTCTTCACAAGCTAATAACAAACACCACCCTTTGTGTTGGTGTGGACATGCTCTCACACGGCCTAAAATCTTTTGATCACCACGACTGACTTTTTCAACTATCAACAAATACAGTTTCTGTTCATGCTGCTCACGTGCAAATATTTTAGGGCTGTCCCGCTTCTGGAAAGAACGAACTTGCTACACTGCTGCAGCCATCCCATATCTTTCCACCATCTCCAACCCTCTCTATTCTTTGTTCCCAAACCAAATTTCCGGTGTATTCCTTTCACCTGTTCTGCTACTCCCACATGCACCGTTGAAGTCCCTGCAATGAATTTACATCATCACATCCAGCTCAAAAATACCCATCATCCTCTCAAAAGGGACCATGACTCCTGTTTTTCCATCCCAGTCCTTCCCGTTTCTGGGCCCATAAACGACAAAAACACACACCATTTGCCTCAGCATACCAACCATGTCATTAACTATCCGTCCGTCCCATATTTTACAGCTCTGTCCACATACTTGCTGATTTCTTCCGATGTTATTATTCCAGACATCAGACTCCCTCAATCCCCTCCCACGTGCAAGAGCGTATATCGTCCTACAAAGCCTCTCACTCTCACTCTCACTCTCACTCATACACTCTCAACACTCTTATCAACACTCCCACACATCTCTTTCGCTGCTCACCCTCCCCTTTTCTCCATTTACACATTAACACTCGACTTGTGCTGTGTGACATCCCCCACCGAACTCAACTCCTCACTCGAGTAACTCTCCCCATGATGACTCTATGCATCGACCTCCACCCCTCAATCTTTCCCCCGACCTCATCATTTCTCCCTCCCCATTCCACCCCTCGTTTCTCTACCTTTTCTTTTTTTTTCTCCTGCTCCTCCCCATTTTCATATCATTAGTAAAATGCTTTACAAAGTAAATTTTCAAGGTAAAAAACTAGAAAATTGTCAAAGTAAACAGTAAATATTTTTCACAATCAATTCTCACCATCTAATTCGACTGTCAACACCATCGCACATTCCTGGAACCCCCACCTCCCCTCTTCGACACCCACACTGCAATGATCCTCCATACACCCCTCCACGCGATCCTTCTTGACATCTCGAGCTCATTGTCACCCCCCCAGCGATGCCTCTCGACAACCCCCTCCCACGCAATCGTCCTCTACAACACCCACCTGCATGATCCTTCTCCATACTTCCCACAACGATTGTCTCACATCCCGCCCCCCGTGCGATCTCATCGACAGCCCACCCCCACCCGACGAGATCGTCCACTACAACCGCAACACGATCTTCTTCGACCCCCCCAAGCAATCCTCCTCGACACCCTCGCAATCCTCCTCAACACCCCCACTTCCACAGGATCCACCTCGGCACGCCCTCGCAATCCTCCTCAACACCCTCCCCCCAAGAATCCACCTCGACACCCCCTACACGATCCTCCTTGACACTCCCCCCAACAACACACACACAATCCACTTCGACACCCCCAATCACGAATCCCCTTGAGCACACCTGAATCCATCCTCCTGACACACGCCTAGGCGATTTCCACCCCCCTCCACCAATTGTCCCGACATCCCTACTCTCCCCAGCACGATCCTCACACCCCGCACTTGATCCTCATCTCGACACCTCCACAACACAATCCCCCTCGTACACCCTCCTTTGCATCTCCTCCTCGACTCCCCCATAACCCATGCATGTCTCTTCTATACACCCATTGATCCTCCTGCTTAACCCATCCCCTCCCCACACACGATCCTCTCTCGACACCCCACTCGTGATCCTCCTCGATCAACCCCCACGCAATCATCCTCACAACCCACCGCGCGATCCTATGATACCGCGCGAGCGTTCTCCTCACCACCCCCGCACATCTGAATCGACACACACCCACGCAATTCTCCGAGACACCCCTCGAGATCCTTCTTGACACCCTCCCAGCGATCCTCCTCAACACCCCCAACCCCCCCATCCCACGCGATCGTCCACTTCACACCCCCGCTGCACGATCCTCCTCAACACACCTGCTCGAGAATCCTCCATGACACCTCCTCGAGAATCTCCTTGACACCCCCACCCCACGCGATCCTCCTCATATTCCACCTTGCACATCCTCCTCGCATCCGCATCCACGCGATCACCCGACACAACGCCCCCCCCCCACGCGATCATCCCTACAACACCTCCTGCGGATTCTTCTCCACACCCCCACGTGATATTCTCGACACGCCCGTGCGACCTTCCCACAACCCCCGCGCGATCTTCCTCGACACCCGCCCCCCCCACTCGCTGCCCTTACACCCCCGGGCGACCGTCCGACACCCTCTGTGCGACCCTCGACACCCCTAACAACCCTCGTCACCTCCACTGCATGACCCCGAAGACCCCAACGACCCCCCGCAGCAAACCTCGACAACCCCAGATGACGCACCGCAAGACCTTCTACGACCCCATGCGACCCCTCCTCGACACCCCCACATGGTCTTTCTCGACCCCCCAAAGCGAATCTCCTCGACACACCAAAGTGATCTCCTCAAATCCCAAGTGATCCTCCTCGATATTCCCCCGCGACGATCCCCTCAACACCCCCAAGTGATCTCCTCGAAATCTCCCACACGACCTCCTCAACACCCCACGTGTGATCCTCCTCGATCCCCCTCCCCCCCGCCAATCTCATCGCAACGCCCATCCACACAAGACTCTCTCGACACCGCCGCACACATTCTCCTCGACTTCACAAGCCCCCCCGATCCTCCACCATGATAAGAAGAAGACCTATTCTTCTTGTTAGCACAAAGCAGGCCAGAGATGCCGAAAAAATTGTGGGCTGCTCACCCTTGGGCCCGTAATGGCAAATCCTGAAACACGCCTTGGCAACGATGGGAGAGGATGGAGGTGCAGTGGAGAGGAGGGGCTTGTTAATGTGATTGGGATGGAGAGGCTTTGTAAGATGGAAGATTTCGGCCGTTTTGAGGTACGTGTGATTGGAGGCCCGTGTGCCCCGAGTCGGTCTCTCTTGTGGCTGTTATTTCTCTGGAGGACCGTGTTGAGCCCGGGGCATCAATGATGGGAGATTCGAGGATGACGTGGCTGTTAATGTGCGCAGGATAGAGAAGGATTAGGAGCGGAGATGAGCCTGCATTACGAGGGGGTGTGGATTGGAGGCCCGAATGATACAATATAAAAAAACGACCACGACCGTCTGTGATGGGAAGTATGACAGCATCACACTCAAATTCAACACAGGACATTCCAATAATTTGAAGGCTTGGTTTCCATGGAATCAAGCTGAGCAAGACGTGATGCAGTTGAGCCAGCTCAGAGGCAGAGCAGTTCTCTATCAAGCTGTGGACGAAGCCTTGTTGGTTGATAGGAGTTAAGGTGTGCCAAGGAAGGAGTTTGTTTCGATGGAGGATGCCCAGATGGCGATTGGCTTTCCGAGATCAACTGTGAATTCAAAGATTCATGTTCATAAAATGGCACCAACATCGAGAAGGAAAGCATTCCATCTGGTACAGCTCAGACATATGTCCTTGGTTCTAAGTAATCTGCGTTGGGAGAGGTGACATCACGTGACTGCACTATGCAGATGGTGCGCTGTGGGAACATGAATATCGGAATTGGTCCCTGATGGAGCACCACTTGGTGGTGGAAACGTTGGACCTGGTCCATGCCTGTTGGAAAATCTGAGTTTGGTGATACCGTTTGGAGCGAGGGAGGTCTGGTAACAACCATTCACCACATCCAGCAACCAGGGTTTGTTCCCATGAGCCAATTGGTGACAAGTCCTATGAGTTGGGGCCACGGCAGAGTGGATTTTTTGTTTTTTCTCGATCGGAATTTTGTACTGCCTCTCTTGTTTGCTTGACGTACAATAAAATCTATTGAGTACTCTATATGCTCAAAACTACAATCTTGTCCACTAGATATTTAATTATAATGCAGATATTTGGTGTGATTGAACTCCTCCACCAAATTGTTGTGTTGATGTCATATGAATGTTTTTGTACGTCGATGAAAGCCTCTCCTCTCCTCCATATTTATGAGGACTTTAATTATCTTGAAAAATGACTAATTATTATTTTCTCCCTACAGACAAATTGTTTGTTCCTGTTGGCTGTTTTCTAATGAACATGTCTGGGTTTGCTGGTGATGTTCACGTTGATACGTTTTGTAAGTTCATGAAAATTTCACATTTTGGATTGTCCTGGTGATGTATGTTTTAGCCTTTTGCTCCAACAAGGTGAACGTCCAAAACGTCACCTTCTTCTTGCTTCCCACGGCAGTCAGCTTACCTCAATTAATGCTGAGTTGATTCCTTCCACTCTCTACTTGTCCGATGGCGCAGATTTTTGTGTTGTGTGTGTGTGTATGTAGTGTGTGTATGTATTGTGTGTGTGTGTGTGTGTCTGTGTGTGTGTTGTTGTGTGTGTGTGTGTGTGTGTGTGTGTGTACAAAGTCTCGTCTCATGGAAGAACTAGAAACACTGAGCCGGATCAGGATGCAACAGAACAAAAGGAAGATAGAAAGAGGGGCGTGGGGAAGACAACAAACAGCATGGTTGAAGGATAAATAGAGGGAGCTTGGACAAATAATGGGTGTGGGGAGTGATGAGGATTTTTCACCCAACTCGTAAGTGATCATTGTAGAATTCTTGCGTTGTTGTGGAATCTTATTTTTCCTTGCAGGGTTAAACGTTAGCCGACTCGGTTTTAAATGTAACGTGTTCCTGTTCCCTCGTACACTTCACACATGAACTTGAGAACCCCCATTTGTTGCAATATTATTTGTTCTATTTTATTTATTTCCTACTTTTTAGTTAACCATTAAACCAACCGATTAATTCACTTTCCACCAAACATGTGAAAGTACATTACATCAGAGAGTTCTATTATTACTTGTACTTGGTCAGTCCAAGGAGTAAGCCACTGAATGCTATACATCCACACGTGCTTGCACTAAAACAAGATTACAATTTCTGGTATTTAATGCTTTTCATTGGGAGAGTGGTAGGGGCTGTTAACTCTAACTGCATACGTGGTCTCTAGGTGATGAAGCACATCGATATTAAACGGCAAAAGTTTGCTGTTATCAGCCCAGCTCACATTGTACATAGCAACACATTCTTTTTTTTTTATCAAACATTTAGGGCAAAGACTCTTGGCCAAAGGGAAGGAACACTGACAGCCAATTCCGACTTATAGCATAAAAATTTAATTTATAAAAACACAGCACAATTACAATTTAGAGTACATTAAAATAATTATTTCTTCCACAGTTCCCCATTTTTTCGTTATAAGGAAAATTTGAATATTATATTACACATGATTAACATATATCCATTGCTGAGAGGAAAGAATATTCGTTACTCAAGTTCAATCAACAATGGCAGCGAGTGCCTCAGTCTCCATAATCTGAAAGTGAGTGAGTGTGTTTCCATTTAATTTATGGTCTGTTCATCAGCATGTGTCACACATTGAAAACATGCTACCCGAAGTCAGAAGATAACAGGTCATGTGTAGATCAGCACCAACGGGAAACACAGTTGAAGCACTCCTTGAACTGAGGAAAGTAGATGTTGGCAAGTACGACTTGGGCCTGACACTGGTTTGAAGGAAACGAAAAGACTAAGAGTGAACAGAATTCCAGCCCCAACAGAGCCCGGTGGCCCCGCAGCAGCAGTTTGTGCAAATTAGGTTTGATTCACCAAGCGAGCTGTGCACGTAGATGCACATCGAATCGCGGTGGCAGCACGAGCCTCCATTTGCACCATTGACACATGTTGCCGAGGACTCGCCATGTGGACCTCCACAGGCTTCGTTGAGCATTGAAGCAACCACAGCAAGTTCACAAGTATTTGCAGAGCAGCAATCGAGAGTGTGGCTGAGGACATTCTCCAGGCAGGCACCACACAACCCGACGATAAGACTTTGCTCAACTTCTCCTCAGTGGGTTTCTCCTTTTTTATTTTTTCACATTTGCTCATCTTATCTCCTCAGGAAGGGGTAGTTTCAGATCACGTCTGTTGAATGCCCAATACACAAATCTGGTTCTCCCCATCGTCCAATCTTTTGGTGGAAGTTCTTTTCAAAGCTTCACTAGAGAAATCGTACAGTGCATGGTTCAACTGCACTCAACACTCAAACAACAAAAATCAAAGTTAACATCGATTAAACATGTCATCATGTAACGTCATGGGCAATATATCTCAACAAGACTGACAAAGGTTCTTGCAGAAGCATTCAACTTGCATTATCAATATTTATCCTCTTTCTTATAATTTGCCTAATGACAATATAAAATATACAGAATCTCAGTTGCATGTATATACTCAAACATTTATCTCATTTGCTATTTCCAATGTAGAAAGGGCAACGTCTATCAGGGTTCCAATTTGCAATCAATAATTTTTCACCAAAAATATTCCATCATCTATTACAAAAAATATAAAAGTAAGCTACTTCTTTCGAGTACCGAATCCAAGAGCGATTCGATTTTGCCCAGTTACCATTTTAACATTCACATCTGCTAAACAAATTTGTAATCTCAAAACAAAAAGTTCATATCAATTTTAACCAGAGAAACATGATGGTTCGTTCTCAATGAGTTTTTTTTTTTAATGAGCTTAGTCTGAAAGTACTAACACAGTTACCGACAACCCCCATTTGCTTACTGTTCCCATGTTTATGCATGTGACAACAAACCCAGTCGATGAAAACATTATCATGAGATCACTTGTTGGTCCTTTTGACCATAAGATTATCCCATCACTACCATACCAGGTCAAAAACAAAACACACCCTGTGTGCAAGGTTATTATAATTCACAAAATAGATTCCAAAATAATTCAAAGCGAGATGCACATTCCTACATTAATTCACAGGAGTAATTAAACAAGAGTAGCATGGCTACTTCAACATCGTCACGGCAGAGATTCTTCTTGAAAGTCTTTCACGAACTCTCCAGCTGTTGCAAACCCCCCATAATGAAAGTTCCCTCCTTTGTTGTCGGCAGGCGAGTTGCCGACTGGCAGATCACACCTTGGGCTGCAGAGCGTCCATTTTGAAACAAGAATTTGATAACATTGTTACAAAACACGAAAATTTCCCAAACAGTTTAATCAAACACCAAAGGCCTAACATTGTTTCATTAACCCGGAGAGCATCCATTTCTTTCTATGTTGAAATGGAACTGAAATATCTCAAAAATAATGTTTAACCAATCTCTATCTCACTTCAGAATTTCATCAACATTTTAAATCTCTGACATTGTTCCATCTATCCACTTCTCTCTCACCAAACAGCAATATGCTACCAATATAACAACTTCACATACACGAACGATCTATCACTTCCTCTGACCTTCTAATTACGAATCCATTTCCTTTATCAAAACAAATAAATCTTTTAAATCTCTGTTTTTAAAAACAGGTGTATAAAATTGTCAAATTATTTGTCAAATCTTGCTTAAACAGCTTCATGGTCTTTTATATTAATTTAAAAGTCACAAAAAATATTTTCTTTTAAAAATCAAATACAACAAATAAATCATTCAGCGTCTATTCCAATTAAATCTTATGAATTTACCTTGACTGAATCGATAAAGGTTACACTGGGTTGTTTGTCCATTGCCTTCCCAGCACTAATTCGGCAACTTTAACAATCACAGACGAATAAAAACGGCACGCCCGAATCAACGTCCATCGTTTGCTTTAAAACGGACTCTCTCTGCAGGATCCTCTTCTTTCTATCAATAAAATCTCTGACATATACTCTGTTCGAGAATGCGTTAACCCGCTAAGAGACAGCCCACCGTCGGGGAATGCTCTCTGCTTACCTTCGCTCAAGCACTTGCTGTTCCTTCATGGACTGCGCTCCAGCAGATTCAAGCACCTCCGGTCATCGACACCAACCTGATGAGGATTTTTCCACCCAAACCTCGTAGTGATCGTTGTAGAATTATTGCGTTGTTGTGGAATTTTTTTTCCCTTGCAGGGTTTAAACGTCTAAGCCGACTCGGTTTTAAATGTATCGTGTTCCTGTTCCCTTCGTACACTTCACAACAATGAAATTGAGAACCCATTTTGTTGCAATATTATTTGGTTATATTTATTATAATTCTTACTTTTTCAGTTTAACCGTCAAACCAACCCGATTAATTCACTTTCCACAACGTGAAAGTACATTACATCAGAGAGTTTTTATTATACTTGGTACTTGGTCAGTTCCCAGGAGTACAAGCCACTGAGAATGCTATACACTCACACGTGCTTGCAATAAAACAAGATTACAATTTCTGGTATTTATGCTTTCATGGGAGAGTGGTAGGGGCTGTTATCTCTAACTGCATACGTGGCTTCCAGGTGAGAAGCACATGATGTACTTACGGCAAAAAGTTTGCTGTTATCAGCCCAGGTCACATTGTGCCATGCTAAAGACATTGTTTTTAATCAACATTTAGGGCAAAGACTCTTGGCCAAGGGAAGGAACACTGACACGCCAATTCGACGACTTATACGCATGAAAATTAAATTTATAAACACACTACAATTACAAGC
>CM068953.1:183078011-183098919 GCA_035128595.1 Eptatretus atami | reverse complement strand
GCCGCCGTCGACCATTTTGGAAAACATGGCCCAGTCATAGCTCATGAACCGTTTGTCATAGAAACTATTGTTACGAATCTCCGCCCGCCGGCGTGCGAATGACCGCTTTTAGCCGAATGGCGGCCGTACGCCCACCGGATGAACAATTCAGTCGCGACTTTCCGGAACAACGCCGAAAACCAGTCACGGTGTGCTCCAAGCGCACACCACGGCCTAGTCAATATTCTACCCGCGCGCGACAGGGTCAATCGACGAAGTTGTTGATGATATCCTAATTATTCGCGCCGCAGGGCACTACCGAGAATCCGTACCTTCACGAGTCTGCTTGGACATCACGAAACCACTTAAGCGGCATCTTCCGTTCTGGATAACCGAGCGGGGATATTATCGGCGAGACCTCCTGGATCCGATTCTTTTATCGGCTATCAAAAAGCCCGCTACCATTCCGAAATGCAATATGGCGTTTCAACGGGAAAAATGACACAACGAACAGGTTCACATTCAAATAAGCACATTTATTATTTTACACGTATACAAACAATCATGCAATGAATTAAAGAGAGAGATCGCGGAGAAGCCATGGGAATCAAGCACACCGTACGAGCACAACGCAAACAAGGCTTTCACGCTACCACAGTCCAATCAGCTCACATGCTCTGCCATAGCTTGTAGGCATAATTGATGTCCGAAAGTATTGTCACTATTGGTCTGAAAACAGATAATTCACCATTTTCTGAAACGAAGCCTGGAAGTATAGGACCCATGAGATATTCAAATTTGAGCCTGGCCTTTCATTTGGTAGCTCAACTAAAGTTGGCAAGGGTGAAATTAAATATGAAAACACCAAAAAATGTTTATTTATGACTGAATATGACAAGAAATTCTTCAATCAGATGAAAAAGATCTTAGAACTAACTTTAGGTGTACGTTGCTATCGATGTGGCCGGCCTCACAGCACATGGTTTCATTTTTTCGGTGCATTTCACATCTTATTTAAACATCAGATACACTTGCTGGAGAGTCACCTGCTAATTTAAACACAGGTGATGTTTTCAAAGGAACCAGAAAATTCGCAATTGTTCGCTGTTCCACCATCATTTGCTGCATCTTGATTTAAACAAATGGCATTTTGAAATGGGAAATGTGATTAAGGGGAGTTATTTCAGGCTGTAAAGACAAATTCCTATCACAAATCATTCATACTAATTTCATTAGATGGCCATTTTTATAAGCAAAGGTCAGGTGAAATTCTGCACAGTCCCAATTAAACGCCGATTGCAGTGATTCCTGCTTAAATTAATGCCTTGCTGGAAGAAAAAAAAGAAGGGAAAATATTACCCACGCTGTCTGAGAACATGAACATGGAGCGGGGTCTACGAGCAGCAAATTTGATTGTGGTCAAGATGATGTAAAATGCCATACAATATTTTGTGTCAAGTACTGTGGAACGGAAGGGTTTGAAAATTTTATAAAAGCGATCTTATGTTCTGCACTGCTCAATATAATGCTTCAATCAAAATCAATGTAGAGATTCTAAAGGTTGTAGAAAAACAAAATTCCAAAGTTTCGCAGAGTTGATGAACGGTCTTTTACAACCACTTTATCGAACAAGTACTTAGTTATTCAATCGCCTGTTTGCTTGTGTCCTTTATAACTGTCCTAAAAACAGTAATCTTCCCTGTTTGAAATTATTTTCATTTTGCTTGACTGCCAGACAGGTAGACGGAGTGAAAAAAAATTAATCAATCCTCTCGACGGACATGCGTGGTCGAGACAAATTCAGAGCCAAGTACTGTACGGTAAGGGTCTGGAGATATACTAATCAATATACTGGTACATGCAATGTAAATTTTCATTTCGATATACCGGTATATCCTCCGAGAAAATGCGATAACTCAACAACAATCGAAGAAACGTGTTTCCATCTTTAAATACCATTCATAGATTTTTTAAAACTTTTGAATGTCACTCGCGTCTTCGGCTAAAACATGGACGAGCACACCGGAAAAGTGAAACGTATGACATCAAGACGTAGCAGGAAGTAAGTGTAGTATGATGTTTTACTTTAAACACAAGTATCCGAGCAGCGTACCAAGAAATCAACGTTTTTCCTTTGTCCTCGTGGCTGTTTTAAAGGGCAATCTTTGCCATTGTTTGTTATTTTATACGAGGCAAATACAACCCATCGCTTCGCTGACAGACAATAAAGTGGGAGGGGGTGGGGCGAGGGAGATAAAGGGAGGGAGAGGGAGAGGAGGTCAGGTGCAGGGTGAGAAAGGGGGAGGGGAGGCAGAAGAGGATGAAGAAGGGAGAGTTCGGAGGGAGGTTGGGAGAGCAACACCTCACCAAAACGTTCTACTCACTGCGTGAGGGGTGCATGAGAGAGAGAGAGAGAGAGAGAGAGGAGAGAGAGAGGAGAGAGAGGAGAGAGAGAGAGAGAGAGAGAGAGAGAGACTGACAAAGGTGTGGGAGGAGGCTGCACTTTATGGAGGGGGGATGCTGAGAGAGGGAGCAGAGTGAAAGAAACAGGGTGCTTGGGGAGAGGAGGAAAAAAAAAGACCCCAGGTGTAGGGGTGGAGGTGGGTTACAAAGAGAATGTTGGAACGCTATGACCGAACACAAAAAAAAAACATGTCAGAAAGCTGTACACCAACAACACAACAGATTTGTAAAAATCCTGGCACATCTGAAAAACTTTGATATCCAGTTCCAGAAAATTGTGGGAAATGAACCAAGCATCACTGAAAAATGGAAGTCCCTACTGCACGTAGACCTAATGATCCATCGGTGTGAACATGAAACAAAGCATTGACCAGATATCATACTTAGGTCACAAAAAGAGAGAAGGCATTGTTATGAGGTGTTAATACAGTGATTTTGGACTGAAACGATGCAAAATCAAGAAAATGACCAATACCAAGACTCTAAGAGAAGTGAAAATATCCTGGAAGCTGAAATGACCAAAGTTGTACCAGTGATGAGCTAAAGAACCTCACAGAGATATTAAAACCATCCCTGGGAATATACCAAACGAACTACAGTTGGAAGCTGTCCGGCTCAGTAGGATCCTAAAAGAACCCTCGCAAAACTTTGAGAACAGAAAACTTCACAGCTTGGTCCATGAATCGTGACCCCTGAGAAAATGAAGGTGGATACTTTAAGCCACCCTGGGAGGACTCCATTCACATTTGAAACCCCATATGTAGACAGATAACACACACACACACACACACACACACACACACACACCACACACACACACACACGCTTGTTTTGTTTGTTTGTTTTAGTTTGCTCGCACAGACTGTCTGGTTTTTTTTTCTCGCACACCACTTTGTCAGATTGAGACAAAATTCCCTATTAGGTGCGACACTCATGAGAATGTTTTAATAATTATGGATGTCATAGGGTCACTGTGGTGGCAGCCATGTTGGAAAAACTTTGGACCTCTGTATCTCTGAACACCAAGGAAAAAATTGAAACTTGGCACATGCAAGTTATCCTCATGGGGAATAAGTGATTTTTAAAATGACGTCATGTGCCTTCTTATGACGTCATAATTCCAATGTAGAATCTACATCTGATCAGTTGAAATTTTTGACAGTTCTGGGATAAAATGGTCCCAAAAAATTTGATACGTCATGGTCACAGTGATTCGGCAGCCTAAAAAACCTTCAAAAATCTTCTCTGAAGTGGTGAACAGATGAAGCGAACTTTACAGTAACTCGACTATCCATGAGGAACAAAAGGTTACAATATATGAATTCATAGTCACATGGTTTGGCAGCATATTGGATTTACCTAAAACTATAAAATCTTCTCTCCAGAACACGCAACGATCGAGAAAAACTTCAACAAATGTTCCAAGCCTTGGGTGGTGATAACATGGTTGAGATATTGTTAAATAATTTTTTCTTTGAACCACTTAATCAATCGAATGAAACTTCACATATCTGGTAGTGATGGGAATAATGTTTTAAATTTCAACTTGATGGCACACTGGTCTGGCAGCCAAATTATTTGTTTTTTATCTGGTAGCTTTTTTTTTTTTTAATAAGGCTCACTTGGCTGTCTGGATGGTTTGAGGAGAGGAGTTAGCACTGAAATGTGAATCCTTATCCAGGTTCCTCCTGATAACTTCTCTTTGCTTTTTGTTGTTTGGGTTCCTTCTGATACTCCCATGCAGGACTGTACCTATTTGGTCTTCATTTGATTTGAATTGAATTTATTTTATCCATTCTAAATTCAATGAATAATAATAAACTCATGGTCAGGGTCAGGTGTCCAATCAAGTGGGTTGCATCAAAGCGGGACGTCTTGGTACCGGTCATACTGCAGCAGTTATAAAGTGGCAGTTCAATTATGTCTCTTATAATGACGCTAACACAGTACACCAAATGCCCAAACACACAAATACGTCCAACAATCCACAAAACAACAAAACAGTCCTGGCAAGGGTCTTGAATTCTGATTGCTCTTTTCTATCAGTCTGTTTTTATCTTCACTCTCTTTTGCATTCGTGGCCCTTTTCTCTGTTTTATTTTGGCTATCTCATGGGCCTTGATATGTATACATATTATTTAAAGCCTTGTTTATTAATGCCGGAATCCTTCGGATTTCGGCATTATGTGGTCGGTTTGTGTGTGTCATTCTGTGTGTCTTTGTTGTCTGTCTGTGTTTGTGTTTGTTTACCCTGTAGCAGCCACCGTTTCAGCGCGATCATGACAAACTGGGTACAGACGTCGGCCATGGTCCAACTTAGACACTTGTCGTTTTTGGTGAATCTAGGTCAGTAAGGTCAAGGTCACCAAAACCGAAATTCTTATTTTCGCATAACGTCGTTAAAATGGCGTATCGACTTCAAACAAATCCAAAATGTGCATCTTCCAATTCTGCATCCAACCTATGTCTCATTGGGGTGTCACACCAACACCCTTCTTAGGGTCGGGGTCGAATGTCAGGGGGTCGGGTCAAAAACTTTCAAATTGCGATAAAGACGCCATTTCAAGTCGATTGACTTCCAAGTTATGATCATGACCAACTAAGTGCTATACTCATTAAACAGTGCACTTTCGACAAAGAACCAAATTGATTTCCAGTTTCAGAGATCATGGAGATATGACAAAGTTATCCGGCAATTTCCTTGCTCAAATGAGCAATTTCATTTATTTCTGATCACAGAGGTGAAAGTGGATTGTATTCCATCATGGCTCATCGCAATGATATTAAAACATATCAGTGTACTGTCTGTACTTATTGTGATTTTCTTTGAAAATGGGTACTCGACAGGGATTAAATAACACAGGTGTGCTGGCTTGCATCCATACTGAGGTGGCAAGGTGTGGCACTGATGCAGTGGCCTACTTTTTAAAGCTGAATTGTGAGTTTTTGCAGGAAGCGCCGTGGTGATCGTCTACTCCTTTGTGAAAGACCTGTGGGGTCTTTAAAGTCTCACCGACAATAAATGCTGGATAGTATGAGTGTCACAGCTGAATGTATCTGCAATGCACTCATGTGATTCAATCCCTGTCTGTGAACACCAATCCGACGACCGCAGCTTCCAGTTGGTTGGATGAACCAGATGCAACAGCCAAAGGGAAAAGTGTGCTAACTCTGCACCATCCTGACAGATATTTAATAATAAATTACACAGAGTAGACTAACAACAAAATGCATTGCAGTATATGGATTGCCCTGAAGATCGGAGCATATGAGATGCCTATGTTTCGTGGGATATGTGATAAGTTATGTTGCAAAGGCCTAGCATTAAATGGTGAAAATTGTTGTCATATTCTTCCTTTACTATAGAAAATCTGTCCAGGTAAATCTTTGACATTTCCAACCACCTATACGTGTTGTGTTTGAAAAGTTGAATATCCTTTGTGATTATGAAAGCATATCTTCATCCATATACTATCTAGTGATAGAAAACAAAATGCTGTAATAAAATGCTACTTCACACGCTACAAGATTATATTGAAAACATAATTGTAAACCCTCACTGCACGTTGGTTAAAAAAAACAACCGTCACGACTCATGTATTATAACACCGCACCCTACCACGTAATTTTCAAAACCACTCTCGCTATGCAATCAAACCTAGCACAGACAATGCTATAGAGACATGTTGTTTAAACGCAGGATAAGTACAGTATGAGTTCCGTGCTGTCATGATGTTACACCAATCAGAATTCAATCACATTTTATTTGCAATTTAATCTGTATATTCGTGAATTTACATTTTGATAACAACTGGCAGTTGAAGATTTAAGTTAAAAAAAATCTTTTTTTCAAGAATATAAATAAGTACCCTTCTACATATGTAGAGAAGGGAGCATAGGTCATCCCCAGAGTTTGGTAGCAATTCACAAATTGAGAGTATTCCATGACAACACAGACGGGACAAGACCTGCACACACATATATGTACATAAATAATATGAGTGTATATATATATATAATATATATATATATATATATATATATATATATATATATAATATAATATATATATTATTTGTTGGCGGAAAATGGCTCTAGTGTGTTTACTAAATATAGGATTAGCCAGATCCCCCATTAAATGCATGTTTAGCCGGTTGTTCGGAAATGGACGCTACATGTGCGTCGGAGGTTGAAGAGGCTGTTTATTGTTCGTAAATGGTGTGGAACGAGAGGTTCGTTCTTCTTCCTTTCGCTCTCCTGGACAATAGACTCCCGCCCAGCGTTCTGAGAGGGGGAGTGGCCTAAAGAGAAGAAGTGAAAACTGAAGGGAGGAAGCCAGTGGCTCGAGCGAGCGAGCGAAGGAAAGGCAGTGGTGATCTGCGGGAGAGAAACTGGAACCTGAGCGTGCCGAGTCGCCATTTGAAGTAAGAGAAACTGCCTGCCATCGAGTCTGCGATTTTGGCAGTAAGTAAACAGAGCGTCGAGTCGGGCGATCGACTTTGTGAGGAGTTGTTTTGGCCGGCGTGCCTCCTCGAGGGCATGACCCAGCTGCGGAGCCCAACACCTCGATTTGGCCTTGTCTGGTGAACGGCCAGCCTGACTTGTATCTGACCTTGGAGAGAACCAGCTGAAAGCCACATCGATCTCGGCTCTGTGCGTCGCCTCACGGGTTGAAGGCGCTGAGGCTGCGTGTGAGGGCTGCGACACAAAGGACAACGCATTTTGCCACCGGCGGTTTGAGCTTGGGCGCTCGAATCCGTGGACATCGGCTTGTCACGAGCGACATTCGTGCTTTTGACAGTTTCCTCTCGTCCATGAACATCACCAAGTACTCTGTGTCTTGTCTGCATGTTGTTTGATGTGTTTATCTCGTAGGCCCCTTCGAAACCCGTAATCCGTAGCTCCCTAGTTAGAACGGGTTATAGATGATATAACATTGTCGTGAATTTTGCTTGTGTTGTGTTCCCGATGTTCCCCAATAAATCTGGCTGATTTGTATGAATGCCGCTATGATTAATTTGTGCCGCGTCGAGGAACGATCCGTCTCGATTGATATAAAAACGAAATGGTTACAGACTGGCAGAATTCGCTCGTCTCTGACAAACACAGTCTGTTAAAGGCCTGTCACACCTTGACGTTTAGCCAGCGTATCGCCGACGTATGAAAAATTTGCTAAAACGCTGGCACACGCTGCGTGAATACGTTATGGGTAAGTTTTGATACGTTAAGAGCCGCTGGAACGTGTAGTACGCTGGCATACGTCGTAGTACGCGAAACTGTTTAGACAAATTTTCCATGCTTGAAATTTTCGACGTATGCCAGCGTATGACTCACACGTTCCGCATAACGCTGCCATAAGTTGTAGGCACGTTAGCGATGTTGACACACGTCGACACACGTTACTTGTAAGTTACTCATAAGTCAAACGTCGAGGTAATGTTTAGCGTACCCGAACTTATTTCTCACCTATGAGTAACGTGTTGTAGCACGTTTGTGATCGTTGACACACGTCACACACGTTACTTGTAAGTTACTCTAAGTCGAAACACGTCGAGGTAATGGTTAGGCGTCATGTTCCAACTCCCTGTTTTTTTTTTTTTCTTCAGTATGACGGTGATGTTGACACTTGATTTCTATGCGGTTAAAATATAATAATTTAGGCTGCCCTCAACGATTTAAATCATAACCGCACTAGAAATCGTAAGTGTCAACATCACCGTCGTACCGAAGGAAAAACAAAAAAAAAACAGGGAGTCTGGAACACTGAGCTAAACCATTACCCCCCCCCCCCCCCACCCGGTGTATGGCTTCGATGTCCATCCGCACGTGAAAATTTTGGGCTTTCTACATCACCTGGAAAGGATGACTTTTAATTCAGTCATCAGTCGTCGTATTGGTTTGAAATGAGCCTTTATATGTCAGATGTGTCATAAAAATGATTGGATCAGGAGCATGAGCTCGAAAAATGAATTCTTTGTTTAGGTCAATTTGGTGTTTCATTTATTTTATTTATTGCTACCCACACTGTGTTACAGTGTTTCAAAACCATGTATCCCTTTAGCTGTAAGGTTCACATCATTCCTCAATGAAATTGTTTTGTCCAATGATATTTCAAGAATGCTAATTGTTATGCCACTACAATTAATATCTTTAATACAAGGATGACTTCCTGGTCTTCTACATTCAATTTGCAATACAAAGCGATATTTATGTGAATAAATTTTTTGCAAACCAGGTGATATCTGTTCCTCTGTTGAATCTCGACTTCTGGCCAATCAAATAAAACCATTGCAGTATTTTTCATTTTCACCCGAGTTTTCCTCCATCCACTGCAGCAATGATTCAACATATTTAATCATTTTACCAACTTATCTCGATATGCGCACACATTAGAGAGATGCATTAGCTAAATATGAACTGAAATGGAGTTATTCACTCAAATAAAAAATATTGCTTTTTATTATTCTAACTTTAACATACCTATCATATTGACTGCCCACTGGCATTGACTTGTGAAAGCATCGTTACCCTGCAGAGTAACGTTATATTTTCTTTCATCATTACCCTGCGCACATGAAGCGAAAAGCACCGTTAAGCAATTGGTCATTTCCACATCTGTCTTATCAGTTTATGATTGGCAGTTTATGATGCGAGAGACAATATATTTAGAATAAATGTTGTAGTTTGAAACATAATATGAAAGACAGTCTTTTCGTTTTACCGTACGTACCTTGGCTCTGAATTCAGTCTCGCACCGCACATCACCGTGAGAGTGAGAGATAAAAAATTTTTACTCTGTTCTACCTGTCTTGGCAGTCAAACAAATTGAAAATTATTCAAATAAAACAGGAAACTTACTGTTTCTAAGGACGTCAAAAGGACACAAACAACAGGCCCACGAATATCTATTGTAAACTTGTTAGATAGGGTGGTGTAATAAGACATGGTCCAACCCAGAAATTTTTTATTGAATTCCTTTAAGCTTCTTCATAAAATATATTTAAATTGAACTTGTATATCTCAGACTGTTATAAAACAAACGGCGGCCTTCCATAATTCTTCCAAACAAACGTGCAATATATCGATATATATACCAGGAGAGGGCATGGGCCAATGTGTTTCGGGTTCAAGGAGCTTCTGCCCGATAATGACGATGTGACATCATTTCTCTCAACTCCATCAACTCCTCTTATCAATTCCATCCACATTATCGAATAAAAGTTTATCAATCAATTATTATTAAAGGTAAGTTTCATGATCTTAAAGCTCAAGAAAATAAACTTGAATTGATTTTTCTAATACGGAAATATGAGCCTGATGTTGGCTTAAACGTTAACATGGGATGCCTAAGATCTTCGAAAGGATCTTGAGTTTGAGCGCCTGTGGTGCCGATAATAACACCAAGGTGTGGGTGATTCAGCCTGTCAACCTTCAGATTGGTGTCAAAACGAGTATGCAGCAAAGCATACTGGAAACCAGACAACTGCATCAGCGGCACAGATGCGCTTCCAGCAATGATGCAACGCAAGCCAACCCACAGGCTGCATTGAAATAATAATACTTTATTTTCATGTTCTTAATTACTTTTTATTCGTGAAAATAAATTATCAAAAAAATCAATGCACAAACATGTTAATTAAGGTTAGTTTGAGAATGTAATCCCCACAAATTTGGGGGGGGCCCAAAAAAAGGCCTCCTGTCTATATTTGACACTGAGCGGTCATCTACACTAATATGATCTATACTTTGGCGTTTAAGTGTTCAAATGACTCTTAGTCATCTATACTATAAGAGCGATGTATATCGTCTGTGTGTAGCTATTCTTCTCCCAGAGATACCGAAGTGTTTTTGGCCAAAACAAAAAACGAAAAGTTTGAAAATCATGAAAAAAAAGTTGGATTTTTTCTAATTGTTCTGTCAATGTCAAGGAAGTGTTTCGGCCCCCACCATAAAAAATCGGAAAAAAAAACTTGATCTCTCAAATGCACCACAATTAGAACAGCACAGGGCAATACTGGGTTATCCCACTCGTTGGTAATAAATTAATTAAATGATTAGAATAGAGGCCAGTAAATAATCTTTTCCTACAGCTCCAGGGCATGTCACGACTAGTCAAGAAAACCTTTGAAGGGTGAGAAGCAATCATAGCAGGTTCGAGGCGTTAGTTGAACCGAAGAGGAAGGATTTGAAATTTGCTGCAGGATGCCAGGTGATAAGCTCATTTCCTCTTCACCAAAGAAGACGACCAGTGGGTTGCCAACAATTCTTGAACATCCCACAACACTATTTCTGCCAGATTAGTCCTACCGGCTTAAAATCCATCCCAGGATGGTGCACTCATTTTGTGCCTGCGCCCTGGCATGCCAAACAACCAGTTCATATCTGGCCGAGATTTTGAACTAAGCAAGACAGCTTAAAGGCGAGTGCGCTATTTTTGTCCAATCTTCATCCACTCCAACCCCTCTCCAGTCATCCTGGCTGTTGTCGAATACTAAGTCAACATTTATGCAGTCTCAGACCCCTGTTCACAAACTGTGTTTGGTGTTCAGACCTTCCCTTCACCACACTCTGCTGATTCAGCTTCGAAAAAAAATCTGCTGGTGATCAATTATTTTCGCCCTCTGGCCTCCACATTCCTTCCCTCTCCACATGCTGCTCGCTTTTTTCCCCCATAATCATTATTTTCCTTCTGATTGGCTTCACCCATTGACATCATACAAATCTGTCAAAGCAAACCTTGATGATTCACATGACAGAATGAATCTCTGACAAAGAGCTCAAATTGGCCAGGTTTGACACCGTAATTCCTCTTTTTTAAAGTTACGTGCTGGAATGACAATTTATGAAAAATCAACAAACAAGACGTATTGTTCCACGTGCCGGCATGTTTGCTACTAAAGTCTCTCATGTTCAGGCAAAGCTAATCAACACAATGCTGCCCTTATTGGCCACATCCTTTTTTCTGTCTGTCTTCTGTGCTGTTATATAAATGTATATTTCAGAACGGAACATTGGGAGGGCCACCAAACTTGGCAGACAATAAAATGGGAAGCCCACTGGGGAGATTTGGGGGAAGTGGGCTGGGTGGAGTGGGGAGAGGGAAAGGAGATAGTTAATTAAAAGCTACATGACTGTCGCACAAATTTAGCGCATCAAGGGATAAATGGAGGCCCATGGGGAATTTTATGGAAAATAACTGTACCCTTTTATAGATGATTCCAATTAAGGAGATTTAGGGAATAGGGGGGAAGGAAGATCTCATAATGGCTGAGTGATTACCACATGAATTAGCGCAATACAGTAAATCATATGGCGTAAATGAGGAAAAATAAAGTTATGACTACAGCATTTTAAGATTTAAGAATTGAGGGGTTTTGGAACGAGGAAAGATCATCTATATCCAATGTATTGATTGTGACAATATTTCAAGATAGTGTAGGCCACTGGAGAGTAAGTTTGGGGTGGGGTGGAAGTTTGGAAGGTAGGGTTACTTGTTCTGGTTTTCTGAGAACAGTTGGGAGCATCGCAACGACAAGACCGCCTCACGTTCTGGACTTATAGAAGTATAATACAAAATGGGAATTTTCACATCTTCTATGGTCGGTTTCCTTGATGGTTAGAATTGTGAAAATGTTTTTTAAGGCTCGTTGGCCTTTAAAACGATTATTTGTGATTATTTTATACAACACCAATTGTTTATTATATATATTTATAGTATGAAAAGTCGAAATGAAATGTAAATACATTGATGTCATTGGAAGAGGATGGGTACAGCCAGTGCATATCGACAATCTATGCAAACAGTGGGTCGTACTGGATTGGATAACATCACGGACCAAAAGAAAAAGTGAACAGCTTCGCAGAGCCTTAGATAGTGAAACTGGCAACTAGCCTGCTCAAATGAATTGGACTTAGATGGTCCTGTTGGTTGGTGTGGCAAGACCTAATGTGACGCGTGCTTGCGTTTGAGGTAAGAACGTACAGGTATAGAGAACATAAAAGTGCACATTGTGCCAAGACTTGTTCCTCTTTGGCGGTGCGCACACGTCATGAGAGTGTAGAACATCAGCAGAAGATACTCCCACGCTTTTAACATTGCATTTGCTTGGGATGCTGCGTCGCGCTCTCGTGAACGTAGCATATGAATTATCAAGGCACATGTTGAAAGGATCAACTCCATGGTGTTGCTTGAACCAACACAATGCACTTTATGAGTCGCGTAGCACTGCAAACCTTAATTCTAGTAATGCCACTCCTTCACATAGAAGGGCACAAATGTTTATTTTTGATACTCGCTTTTGATAAGACCTTACAGTAGTTTACTGAAACAATGTATTTAGCATTGTTTGTGCTTTATTAACTTAACATATGGTTGGCAATAATTGAAGAGTCCCATGAAGAAGACATTTTGATAGTAAGCGGATAAGCAAATTATTAACAATTAGGGGAATAATAGCATTTTATGACCAACCAGAAATTAGTTACGCAATCTCATTAAAGTGCTTTCATGAATTGTTTGTACCAATTCTGCTGAATACACTGGTATTAATTGTTCCATTGGGATGAATAATCTACATTCCCTGTAACGATATTTCCGAATTTGTTTACTAATAGTAGCGATCGCTCATTCTGAAGCATGCAACTCATATATTATCGTAAGGACAAAAAAAAATCGTTCTTCATCAATGTTGACACAGCTCTAACCGCTCATCATTCTTCTTCTCTATATTATTGAGAAAATTTTGTCCTTGTTTCCCGCCGATACAGATGGACTTGTCCTTATAAGACGAGATTTCCATTTTAATCATCATCCTCCTTTGGTTGGCTCGAATTGCTGCTGTTTTTTACTCGACAACCGGAAGATGAAAGAGGTTATGTTTTCACCTATCTGTCTGTTTGTTTGTTTGTTTGTGTGTGAGATTTCTCAAAAAGTGTTTGGACGGATTCGGATGAAATTTGGTGGCAGAGTTGGGTGTGTGACAAAGCCGAAATAGTTAGATTTTGTGAAGATCGACATCTGGATCTGGATACGAGAATATTTAATTTGAAAGTGATTTTCACCATTGAAAGATGGCCAAAACGATATATAGCACGATATCTCAAAAAGTTTAGACGATTCGGAGAAACTGGTGGACAGGTTGGGTGTGGTGACAAGAAGGAATGATTATTTTTTGGTGAAGATCCAATCCGGATCTGGATACAGAATTTTTAATTTAAAGTATTCTCACCATTGAGAGATGAGCCAAAACAATGATGTCATGATATTTAAAAAAATTATTGCGCCTGATATGTTTCGTGGATCAGGCTTTGTGGTGGAGAGTATGCGCTCTACAAGTGCCCTCTAGTTCTATATATATATTGCATGACCAGTTGCTTCACTCGAATTAACTCACGCTAAACATTTCAGAAAATTGATTGCAAACGTGGTGACACATAGCAGGTCACCCTCTGTGGTTTCGGAATTTTGGCAGCATTGCTGGCATGACACATGGGTTCATGGTTCCATGACAGTTGCGAGGGGATATTTGATATACAGTAATGGACATGGAGCTGCTTGCCAGCTCAGCGCTCTTGAGGGGAATCCACTCCGTTTGTGAGCGGGTGCCCAGGTATTGTATGACATGCATTCTGGCCCTTTGGGTGGGATGTATGTTTTCGATTGACCATGCGCTTCAGCCTTCGTGCTAAAGTATATGCGAGTAAACTAGTTTGACAATTTCTGTTGGAGTGTGCACTTTGGCTGTGGGCTGTCCTCACTTTGGTAAAATGTTTATTTTTTTTCACGTTTTGATATAAAATAGGCATCTCTCAACAGAATGGTGAGTTAGCCAGAAGCAGTTCAGTGAATGAATTTGTCTACTGATGGGAGGGGCTAGCATGCTACAAATTATATTAAATAATTGAGGCTGATGGCACTGTGGGGAGCCGTTGTAGCAGCTGACACTGTAATTTACAGTGGATGATTTTGTTGTATCTTCACAGACTATGACTAACCGGGTGATGTTTTCCAGAACTGCTCAGGAAGTTCAGTGTATGGCTTTACAAATTATGTGATGGCTTATTGACACATGATAATTCAAGTATTCACTGTGTTGGCCTTGTGCCTCATCACTGGTGCAGACGTGCAATAACCGAGCTCCTGTTTGCATTATACAGTGATGATGTAACACTTGTTTCTTTGTTGTTGTAGTATATTGTGTGTATATACGATATATTTTTTTCTGTTCAAGTGGGGGATGGGTAGGGAAGAGGCGGTGGTGAGGGGTGATATTCAGAAGTAAGGTTTTTAGCATGGTCCATGTGTTCGTGCAGTCCATGATTAGAATGAAGTGTATGGTTCATACTGTCTTTTTTTTCATAATTTCACTCCTGTCTGTCTGTGAGCAGGATATCTTAAAAGTTGTATGGTTCATAGCCAGCTTGGGGATGGGCTTGGTCCAGATCCTAGATATGGTAAGGATGTCTTGTCTGGTGAATCGTCACCATCTTAACTGATCAGGCCTGGGCTAGGTGGAGAGGGGGAAGGTGAGTGTGGGGGGGTTGGGGTGCTCTCTAAGATGGTGGCTCGGCATAAAGGTGTTGCCACCACGTGTGTGCTAAGCATACCGTGTCTGCATTGTGGTCAGCGATTGTAGCTTTGGCAACTCTGAAGGTCTCCTTATGATGGGAGTGTCCCTGTGAGCTGAGCCCCCATGGATCGTGAAGGACACATTTGCTCTGGCGCCCCTGGCAAACACGCCTTGGAGTGGGCTTAGCTCTTTCTCTGTCTGTCTGTCCGTCTCTCTCTCTCTCTCCTCCCTCCCTCCCTCTCACACACAGATGCCAGCTCGCCTCGACTGTCTGCTCTTTCCAAGGAACCTGTCAAAGACCTCTAGTTCTGCCCAGGGTCTGGCATAACTCCACCTGTGGGCACCCATACACAACCTGGTCCAGTTTTGTGTGAGTGATGGAATGAATGTGGTACTCGTGTTCCTTAGATTTGTTCTCTGTATTGTAAAGTGTATTTACTTCTTATTACTCGACCACTGAAGGTTAAGTTTTCACTCATGTCTGTCTGTGAGCAGGATATCTCAAAACGTTGTGGATGGATTCAGACGAAATTTGTGGACAGCTTGGGGTGTGACAAGGACAACTGATTCAATTTGCTGAAGATCTGGATCGGATCAAGAATATTTTAAGTGATTCTTCACCATTGAGTAATGTGGCTAAAATCGATTTATAACACGACATCTCAAAAAATGTATGGATGATTCAGACGAAGCAGAGGCGACCGGTTGGGTGTATGACAAGGACAAATTGATTCAATTGTTGGTGAAGATTCAATCCAGATATGTGAATAATTAAAAGTTAAGTGATTCTTTATTATTGAAGAGATGGGACCAAAATGGTAAATAGCATGATTTTCAAATAGATGTGACAAAACTAGATGGATGAGCTGGGTAAGTGACAAGAACAACCAAATTGATTTTGGTTCAGGTCAGGATCCAGCCTATCAGTGGGATACAAAATTTAAACTGTTCAGCCTGGCAGGGATATGTGCTCTACTGAGTGCTGTTCTAGTTGTGAGTCTATCTTTTGTGTGCGGTCATAAGGGCAGATGTCGGCATTGTTTTCCACATCATGCTGTGCTAGTTCAGCTTTTCAATACCTTTAATAATCCTTGTTGGACCCAAATTGGGTTGATGAACATAGTTAATAACGGAGTGGTGTCAGAACCCCCCCGTAAAAGTCAGGAGGTAATGCAAACCATTCAGCATTCACCTCATTAATTCGGTTATCCAGGAGGCGACCGCTTCAGCGTTTTTCACGGCTTCACATCTGACTGGTAAACGGTCATGTTGAGGTGCTGAGTGGTACGATGGCCAAAAAGTATACACACTCGACTCCAAGTTATACAGCTTGGATTGAATCCTGACCGAGCTATGAACTGTTTGTCCAGTTGTTGCACAGGCAGGATGAATATTCAATGTGTGTGCCTTTCCTTGGACGGGTGTTTAAGTGTGCGTCCCGTTTCCAGCAACACTTGGTGGATGTTAAGAGATCGCATTGTGTTTTTCACGAATAGTAGGCGAGTGATCACTGGCACCCTTCTACAAATTCCAAATTCCTACCAAACTACTGCTGTGAAGGCAACGGAAACCACGCAGGTATAACCCTTGGGAAGAGACTGATTCAGCAGCATAACACTCTGTAACAGGGTATTAGTGGGGCAACTTAGCAATAACAATTGTGCATTTGTGAGGAAAGCACCAAATTTGGCACACTAGTAGCCTAACATATTATGAACAGATTTGGATATTGGGCCATCTCAAATTCAGCCGCTGATGCTGTGGCAGCCATTTACCACTGCCATCAAAAATTTTGAGAATGGCCCAATATCCAAATCTGTTCATAATATGATAGGCTACTAGTGTGCCAAATTTGGTGCTTCCTCACAAAATGCACAATTGTTATGCTATATTTAGCTAAGTTGCCCCACTATATGGTTCATCAAAGAATGATTTATATCAACAGCACGAGGTTACAATGATATGCAAACTAAAAATGTTGTATCTATCTATAATTCCAGCAATCTCTGGGTGTGTCTGTGTGTTGTGTGTCTGTGTGTTGTGTGTGTGTGTGTGTGTGTGTGTGTGTGTGGTGTGTGTGTGTGTGTGTGTGTGTGTGGTGTGTGTGTGTGTGTGTGCGCGTGTGTGACGCTTTTCTCGACAACCCTCTGGTCCGATCTAATTGAACTTGCCAGGTATATTGCTGGGGACCTGAGGATGTGCCTTTTCAAGGTTTGATATTAATCGGACAAGTGCTTCCAAGTTATGGCCATTTTATACCAAACCAATGACAAGACACGTGTTGCGTGGCGTGCCGATGGGAAGGAAGCACGCGCGTTCCCCATTACGGGTTACAACGTACGGGCTTCCGGAGAGTGATGACTTGTGTATTCTAATAATTTCTGATTTCTTATGCGCATTTATAGATAAACACAATGCCCAAGTTATGATCGTTTTCAATTAGACGGTGTATAAATTTCGGAACATCAGAGTGCTGTATGCTCGAACCAGGAAGTAAATTTTTTCTCTCTCTCTCTTCTTTTTGTTTTTCCTTGCCACGACATTGCGAAAAGGTAAAATACTTGGCGCTATTGAATAATTGGGTATTAAAATAAATTGCGAATAATCGTAACTGCGAATAATATCGAACTTCTGGGTCACGCACGTACGGGCACGCGAAGCGAAGAAACGGCCTGTGTGGTTTATTTATTTATTTATTATTATTATTATTTCTTTTTTTTTTTTTTTTCGGGCACGTACTAGTATCATAATTACTTAATAAAACTAGACCAAAAAAAATGGCAAGTCATGTGACCCAAAATGCAATAAAATAATAATATGCAATATTTTAAGTGTGCTGTCTGGAGCACAATTACTTAGTAATTAAAAATTGCTCATTACTAGGGTTACTTAGTAACTAACTATATTTAAAACACATCAAAACTTAGAGCACATCATAGATCAGAGACATAGACATAGGAATCACATGTAATTGCTTCCTGCTAATGGATAAAGTTTGTGGTCTCTTTTGACTACTTAAAAAACCCATTTTGCTGCATTCTACAAACGGATAAATAAACTCAAGTAAATCAACAATTTGTGATAAGAATGAGCTCTTTATTGAAAATATTACAGCTAAAGTAATTTTTATTTCAAATATGGCATAATTTAGTTATAAAAGAAGAGTCACATTTACGTTGCCGAGCAACTAGTTCCAATGTCAGCTCCATTGTTTGGGTCACGTAACCTACAGCACAAAGCAGATCAAGGTGGCACCCAGCTTGACTACAGATATTTTGTTTAAGGATATTTTCCAACTGTTTTGTTTTTCCTCGGATATTACTTTGAGTTGCGTCCTTAATGCAATTTCAGCTTTCTAGCCCACCTAGAGGGTACTCAATATTTATATCATGACTGTTGGAGATTGAGTGAGTCAGTGATGAGAAAGAGCTCCATGTTATACAGACGTATTTTCCATCCATCCATCAATCAGGACCATACTTTGTACAGAGCATCATTGCTGCTGAAGCAGTCTCCTGGCCTATTGGGCACATTCTGGATGGGTTACCACTCTGATGCAGGATATCAAATGGCTCAATCATCCAGCAAGTTGGTACTCATTTGCCAACCTCAGAAGGATGACAGGCTAAGTCAACCCACCTGGTATTAATTCAGACCATCAATGTCCACACAGGATTTGAACTCAGGACCTTGGATCCCAAGCCCACCATCCCTAAACCATTAATCCCACACCAAGGCTTTTAAGTATTATAAGAGCTCTATTTTAGGTACTTACAGCTATCACCCTCATAATTGTGGCTTATATTGTGTAGCTTTCTTGGTTGCTTTAGCAGCCTTTCTTGACTAAAAGGGCTGTGTGTGATGTATGTATAAACGCGTGCACACCACACACACACACACACACACACACACACACACACACACACACACACACAGTCACATTATGTAATCAAGCTAATTTCATACTGATATTGTGCTCTGCTCTGTAAAATCCACATGTTCGTCCATTTTAGAAGAGGAAACAAGTTTTATTGATGTGGCCAGATAGTGTAAATTGAAACTTCGAGTGGGCTTCACAGATTGAAACTATAATGGTCAGCATTTGACAATGTGAAATATATTGTTTTAGATTGACAGTTTGTTAGCTCACCTGGACATAGTTCTGGGAGCTACGGAATGGTGCGTCATCCGTCCTTCCATCCGTCCACACAACATTGCAACTTCTTCTCTGAAACTACACACAGATTTCGATTAAACTTTACCAACAACCTTCATCACCCATAATGTACCAAGTTTGTTCATGACATTAAAAAAAATCAGGGTGTAAGTGGTTTACTGGGGAGTTTCCCCCTAAAATAGATATTTGCTTTCTTCTTAGAAACCACACACACAATTTCGATGAAACTTGACCACAACCTTCATCACCCCTGATGTACGAAAATTTGTTCATGATATTTTTTAAAATCCTGATCTAGAAGGGTTTATGGGGTGGGGTTTCCCGACAAAATAGGTATTTGCTCTCTCCTCAGAAACCACACAACACAATTTTGATGAAACTTGACCAAACCTTCATCACCCGTGATGTACCAAAGTTTGTTCACAGCATTAACAAAATCCATAGGTATTTACTTTCTTCTGCTAACATATTTTATGGGTCATCCACACCTCGCAGTGGTTCCCTGGTTTTCTTATCACCAGACGACCAAGTGAGTACCCAGGGGTATTGCCCTATACTATTTCGTTGTTATTCCAATGATTCTCCCAAGTACTGGTCCAGTATCTGAATGTAATGATTTCTATCAGAGTATAACCTCAATTTTGGATTGATCGGCTACTTGCTCAGTTTCATCACTTTTCGGTTTGACAAAAAATATACAAACACTAAAAAAAACATTCAACCAGGAAATAAATATTATATGTTATCAGAGGTACAATCACGAAATTTGCACAGCAACCAGGACACAATCATACAGATCGTTGACGTTTTCCTCATGGACCCATGAGGCAGCCCTTAAAGCGGAAAGTGTGATGTCCCAAATTGTTCCAGGGAAGCTTCTCATCAGCCTCATTCATGGGTGATCACCGACTGCATTTCGTCATTGTGGACTGGTGCTGGTAATGTGGAACTCGAAGATTTGGGTCGCACTGCATCGATCAGTTAGTTGTGCTATAGCTATTTATGGCATTGCAGTCACCTCAATAGATATACAATCGATATAATTGCCACAATCTTGCATTTGAAATTACCTTTAAAACAAGAAGTGGATGAAATTATTTCCATTGTCATGTATTTGCACAATAGACATTCTTTGTTGGGCAATGGCACTGCACAAAATTGTGTACTTCGGAGGTTTCGTGTTATAAATTGCGATACTTATCATGGTTTCTCCACAAATGAGTATCTATGTGTAGGTTTGCATCCAGCAATTATTTCATGGTAATTCACTTATTTAGATCTCAAAACAGAAAAGTTCGTTACTTCAAACTTTCAGCCTTGAGTCTCACAAAACACCACTCAGAAGTACAATCAATGGGCAAAAAAATTACGGAACATACTCCGCCACGCAGTGGATGTACGGTACAGCAATGTTAATGCGGTGGTGAACATCGTTGACTTCACAACATGAGTACGCACTCGTGTCCAGTACCTCACAGAAAGTAGACATGTTATAGTAGACATGTAGACTTTATAGTAGACATGTTAAGTGACATTTGACTTCAAATCGTGATGCAAAGGTCCTTTGGCATGGAAGTTCTTAGGGTCATAGAAACAAATTTATCCAAAGACACACGTCATATCTCAAAATCCAAGATGCCGCCGTCGACCATTTTGGAAAACATGGCCCGACATAGCTCATGAACCGTTTGTCATAGAAACTATTATGATACATGTTTTC
>CM068953.1:183047473-183067644 GCA_035128595.1 Eptatretus atami | reverse complement strand
GAGAACGCCATCAGATCAATTCGGGGCACGTCTCCGTGGTCAAGTAGGTTATGTGAAACTCATCAATCAATGCGCCTCACTGCAATCAAGATGTGAATTACACAGAACCGGTCTCTGTGACTCTGTAACCGTGGCTCATTAGACCAGGACATTCAAGCTCGACCTATGGGACGACCAGTAACAGGAACATGAAACTCGAGAGAAATCTAGAACCAGTTTGGTCGAAGCATAAAGAACTGGCAAACAGCTCAGCGCTCAGCCTCTTCCAGTCACAACACCTGGGATGGATGCCGCGCAGTCCTACCGACGATCACAAAGAAGGAAGACCTAAGCAGGCTACCATGACGATGATCGCAAACAACAGACAAGTCAGAGCAAGTGACTTACTAGCTGTGGAAAGAAACAAGGACACGGGCACCGATCCTCGCACAAGTTCAGAAAGAGAGTGATCCCGCTATGGATCCGCATTACAATGCGTAGTTGTGGGAGACGATCGGACCAACTACAACCTTACGGATCATGTGATGGGCACAAAGACCAAGAACATAATCAACCATCCAGGCCAACGCTAACGAATCCAAGAAGGTGCCGTGTTTGAATTCCTTGTGCACACGCAACTGATGCATTCCCAAATCTATGAGCCTGGACACCACATGACCTGTAAACCATCTGTCTGACACCTGGATCGGAAATCATCCAAAAGCCCCAACCGTTCGTTTAAAACTGATGATCGGGCGTTCCAAAGTTGTACTAGTGACACCTAGATACTCAATCTCCTATCA
Organism: Eptatretus atami; assembly: GCA_035128595.1. NCBI lineage: Eukaryota > Metazoa > Chordata > Myxini > Myxiniformes > Myxinidae > Eptatretus > Eptatretus atami. Next base: position 183,066,862 of record CM068953.1, on the reverse strand, counting down.
CCAACCGACCAGTCCAAATAGCATCACTTTAAATGGGCGTGATACAAGGTATGTCAACGCTGCGTTCTGGAGCCTGAAGCGATACTCAGGGCATACGTAAGAGCCATCCCCTCCGGGTCTATAGGCAATCAAGATCAAAAGACGATCAAGACACCTCTCACGACGACAAATGAGCAGTGATCACTAGGAACGATGCATGCACAACAAGGGGATCAAAATCATCAGTGCGTCAATTCTCAGGATACAGGCAAAGACAAAGATGGCCAGCAACCTGGAGACTCGACAGATTACCCGTCACGACAGTTCAGAACAATTCTTCCCTCATCGAGATGCATGTTCAGTCTGGATGATCACACCGACACCTCCCTAAGACAAGTTGGCTGACGATATAAGATCAGCAATGAGACGTCATTAGCGCGCATAGACCAGAATATCCGGATCGGGCATGCAACCGAAAATTAGCAGTAAGTATAAAAGACTTTACATCAACATCAGGTACTAGACCCCAATTCAGGATATTACAGGTTTGGAGCACTAAAACTGAGACATGACCGTGAGCATCTGGAAGAGACGTAGCCTAGCGGCTCGGAGGAACACGCCAAGAGTGCAATAGACGGCCACAAAACCCACACAAGCACGCAACGGTCTAATCGGAACGAGATCGAGAGCTCATACAATATCTCCGTCGCTGCGCATCACTGACGAGACGTAAAGCACTATTTAATACCTGCGAGCATCACACCCCTCCCGACATGAAGTATGAACGAAACACCGCGACACATACATCGCATGAGAGTCAAAACCGCCAGATGGTACAAAGATAGACCCGTCAGGCCACCACGCCACCATAACAGCTCCCCAATCCACTGGCAGGGAAATGAAGTCAAATAGACTGGATTTGGATCGCGGACGTGTAGAGTCAGATAAAGTGGGTAAACGCACGACACAAGCCCTCGTCTCATTACGCGAGGACTGTTGCTCGAACCCGGATGACGTGCCCAGAATGCTGGAGGTAGACGCCAGTGTACGTGGTGCCCAAAATAGAGAGATGGTTGTAGTGCCTGCTGACATGAGAAAAAAACCGAGCAAGACCATCTCTGGTCGTACGTCAACACGCGACAGAAAAAACTACCGTAAGAAGAACACGGGATGACATATCCATAATCACGTCTGAACTGCCACGACCAAAGAAACGCACGAACCCCGCAATTGAAAAATCCAACAATCGACTCCTATAGCTCACCAAGCACGGTACTGTACGTTCAGGAAGCACAAAACGAACAGATAAGTATTTGATAGAGCAGTTGGAATGATAATCACAGCATCGCACTGGAAGAGAGGGTGACCAGACAAGCAAGTCCTTATACTAGTACTGTGGGCTTATAGTTACCTTCTTCACGGTAGTACTATAGATTCAGGTTCGTAACTCAAGCGCAGGTAGCGAGGTGTTTAGACCATTATGGGCGGTGGAAGCTGATCGCGTCGCCTAGCTTATCTTGGCGATGATGCGATTTGGGTACAGTGCAGCCTCACTACCAGCGCGCCCTTAGACCAGCTGATGCAATACAATCAGCACCTGAGGAGCATAGGAGCTACGAGAACGAGTGTCACGAGCCGAGGCACCAGCAGGAGGTAGGTGTCAGCTAGCCGTGGCACAGAGGGTTCACATAGGACCGCTCCACAGGGGTATATCGCCTCTGGCGATGGAAACTCAAGAGGCGGATATGTTGCATGGAGACGGAGTAACGAGACCGTCTGAATTTACCACAAAGAAAGATAGAACGATAAAACGCCGAAAATCACTGTATTACTATGGCAAACACAAACCTAGAAGAAAGTTCTTCCAGTGTAAACGTGAGGCTGGATATATCTGTGGATTGAACGGCCATACCTCAACACAGAGATAGATATCCGTAATATTGGTGCCAGGAGACGTGGAGTTCGCTGGATTCCAGAATCACACAGCGATAGCCTTAGGTTTGCAGGACAGCCGACACGCTATCATGACGAGTACTCAGGCTTTCGCTCTGCCCGAAAACATCACGGTATCCGCTCATGGTTTGGGGCTGGTAAAATCAAGTTTATTATGCATCAGTATGAAGCAGCGCATTGCTCCACCTTTTTCGACGCCTTGCCTCAAAGCCTGGCACCAATTTGCCTGGACGACCGCCTGAACGAATCCTGTTTCATGAATCTAAGAAGGTCATTGGTCAATCGAGATTGAGTCTGGCCGATACAGAATATTCGACAAGTCTAGACCAAACATGCCTCGCCACAGATTGGTCGAAAGTCGGCGTCGGATTCTGGCTCTTCCGAAACATTGCTCATGTCAATCAACCACCCTGTTCTGCTGTCGCAACAGGATGGAAGATCACACTTGTCGAAGTCGTTTTCACACACCAAGCAGAATCTCGTATGCCCTATTGAAGGGGAAGCCTTACCGTGCTGACGCTTGGACAATGCTCGCTATTTTTGTCCTGGATGCAAGATCTCCCTATCGCGGTCGACCATAAACGCGCTTCTCAAGCTCTTTGGGTGACCAGGACTCACTCGTATGAAATATCCCGCAGACAACGGATCTACCGGAACTCAAAGAAAAAACACTTCGCTGGCAATGTTAACAAGACGGACTGCATGTCCCTGGTGTAATAGAGACAGGAGCGGCGACACATGGTCCCATGCACCGCTCCAGGCACGGACAATACCGAAGAAGATGTAACCCGACAGATGACATATCATGCCATATATGCATCATAGCCACTCAGCCAGAGTGACACGACCATTCCTTACCGAGACGCACTTACATATCGTGAACCATCGGCAAGACTTACCTTGCTTTGGCATACGTTGCATTCGAGACAATCAACATACTCGATTCTCGGCATCAGCACACCGCTGTCCCGGTTCATCCCTCAAAGAACATCATGATGACCATGCACGCTGAGACAAGGTTCGATATGGCTACTAGTAGTGATATTAGAGCATATCAACATAGGTAGTGTGAACATACCAACGGGGCGAGTAAGCGATCTAGTTGTTCATAGCCGACTCATCGTCAAAGGAAGATACATCGACCACTGGGACCAAGATATCACGACCAACTAACCAAAGGGATCACCTACATACCTATAAGTGGAGTGGGAGACTATGAACACATGTGTACGAGAGAATCGCATTGTCAATCGGCCACGATCGTGGGATAAGCCAGTACCCTCGACAGGAACGCCTTGGAAGCTCTCGCATGAGACTTAGCACATCAAGCGTATGACATTAACTGGATTAGTCGTCACTTGCCAGGAAGACACTGATTGCCCGTAGTTGTATGAGGCTGGAATTCACCGCTGCAAATCAAATACGATCAAGGAAACAATGTGAACCATGCAACCGATGGCTCCTCAAACCGCAGCGCACACCACTGAACCAGATCATTCAGACTAAAGGCCCGTTCCAATGTCATATGGCCGATTACTTTCAACTACAGAGGCTTTCATTTTGCTCATTGTCCGAGTAGATACTCAATTGGCCTGTCGTTGAGATTGCGGCATGGAATGGTTGTCGATCTGGGTTGTTGAGTTTCCTGCTCGCATGATGCTCTCACATGTAGATGCATAACGTGATGAACTCTCTTCGAGCGGTGGCTCCTGAAATTCATCGGCTGGCAATACTCGCTTCTGCAATTTCCTACTGAACTGGGAAGTAACCCCAGCTATTCACCGTCGCATTCCCGCATAGTATTGCTGGGCAAGTTGGAGTCAAACCGTGATAGCGCATGAATCACTGACGAACCGGCCCTCATGTGAGCTGGACCAGCATGGATTATGCTGCAGCGTGATGCGATCACTGCAATAAGCGGAACTGTCTGATAAGGACACAAGCTATCCCCGCATGTGTCGATAGTTTTGGCAGGCGAATTAGAATCGAGGATTCATCCTATACTCAACAGGCCAGATACAGACCGCATGAAAGTGGAGAGATCACTTTAGCCAAACGGGAAGCTGGCGCTCCGCACACACAGGCGATCACAATGAAAGTGCTGAGACGGAACCACCCAGTGTACTCTGCAGACTCAGCACACCAGAAGGAAGGCATGACACACATGCCTGATTGAGGCGACTGACCAAGAGTCCGCCTTACCCAAACCACGATTGGCCACATCCTACGGCAATATGTACACAAAACCAGGGCACAGTCGATCGAAAGTCCGCCAAGCACAACAAGGTACTGGTCGCCTAATATATGTACCCGTTGTCGAACGGTTCAACTGCGGCGAAAACGCGCGCCGCACAGGAATTATCTTCTCTCGAATAACAGTCCCAGTCATACACAAACTGACAGGATGCTCACACCACCAGCGACCTTCATCCATTCAGAGTCCTACCCGACCTGATGTAGATCACCTCCTGCCATACAAGCGCAGCGCTCACTCGTGATGATCGAAACTTGAGCAAGCGGAACGACTCGATGCACCTTTAGACATATAGGACGGCACTCAACACCTCGCATTTACGAGCGACCTGCCTGCACAGGTCCAAAATCACCTGCCGACGCCTGGTCAGATCACGCGGTGAGATGAGAGATAAGCTCGCGGTACCATGCAGGAATAAGTGGCACGAGCATCTGTTTGCGGCAATCATGCAGGTGAACTACGACAGTGACACAGCGTTATATTACAAATGATTGGGGCCAGAATGATATCTTCTCCAGCTCGCACTGCTGTGCGTGAGGTGGGTAGTGTACAACACATCATCAGCATAGACCAGACGAGTTCAACTTTCTCACTTCGTGTGGTACATGATGCTCATTGACCCGGAGTGCACTTCACACTCTTCGTTTAACGTTCAGGGTTCACGCGGTTTGAGCCAACGTGACAGCGCTATCACGCGAGCCATCGAATGGCTCATAATAAATCAGTCCTTAGTTCCTTGTCCCACTGACACCAAGAATGATCGAGGGAATAGAGAGTCATGTAGAAAGCGACGACATACGTAAAGGTAAGAACAGTTATATTCTTTGTGTATTCTGCCACATGCAGCTATCATCAGTTGTAATCTAATAAACGGAATGTCACAAATGGAGTAGTACCTATTATAATGAATGAACAAAGATTGAAAATCATTCCGAGCAGGAACTTACTGATTTGTGATGGTAAGACGGACAGCAGACGATCAGGCACGAAAATCTCCTTTCAACATTTTTAAATAAGGCGGTGGTAAATAGACGCGACATCAACGGCGGGATAAACTCGCGAAGCAAAATAAAACGAAAGGAACATCGGAAGCAATAGCATAGTGCGCGGCAGCTTCCGGACGCTGTCGTTTTCAGTTTTTTTATTGTGCGTTCTCGATCCTCTTGTGAACACGTTCGCAGCCGATAGATATGATGTGTACACAGCGCGTCCAGAGTACGAGGAGAGAGGAGCGTAGAATAATAAATAATGGGGAGTCGAAGTGATTAAGACCCCCTGTTCAAGCTTATCTAATGCAGAACCCATGAACTAAGTGCATTAAAAGAATGGGGGGGATTAGCATATTAATTAGATTTTGTATGTCTGGAAATTCCAACCTACAGAGACATTTGCTTACATAACGAGCACGTTCATAATCGCTTGCCAGGCTCGCAGCGCTTACCAAAGCGAAGCGGTTGATACGAACGACTGGCTTGGAAAGCGATAGAGAGCTGCTGCTAACGGAACGCACCCCCAGTTGGCAATGCGGGCAGTCGAACATGCCAAAATATGACGTCATTTAAGTCATGTCGACCAAATCAAATGGTGCCGCTCGCGCTCCGGTCAGTTTCGGGGTATACTCGAGATTCTGACAAAAATGGCGGCCTTGTAGGAAAATTTCGACTTTGCTTTGGAAACGCAAAGCAACGTTTAAAATAACCTCTCGATTCCCTTTTTTTTCTCATGTGCGCACGAGGTAAGGTGCCTCTGAATTTCTAATTATTTGAAGTTTTGTTTTTATTGTTTTGTAAATGTCGTGTTGTTGTGTTATTGTTGTTTTATTGTGAAAAAGTAAAAATGTTTTTTTAAAAAAATTAAGCAATATAATAACGACTTTTGCAATCCCCTGTCATGAATGAAACACGATAACGTGAAACTTTCGATGTTCGTCTCAAAGGTGCAACTCAACAACCAAACATAAAGCTTATCAAAGCTTCCATTCGACCAAGAATGAACGCGTGCGAGGGAACGTCGCGAACGTGAGTCATCGATCTCCGCGCAACCGTTGTCCAGGAAGGCGTCGCGTTCCCGCAGCAACGGGAAGAGGGGAAAAGAGAAGGACGCTGAGCGGAGTTTAAATAAAAACGCCAAAGAGAAAGTACACAAAAGAAACGGGAGAGAAGCGCGGAGTCGTCAATGGCAAGGAAAAGAGAGATGAGGGTCTCCTCGCTTTCACCGTCACATCAGGGAAAGTGAATGGACCCGGTTAAGAGGGAGGGGGGTCGTGACAGACTGGATCATGACGCGTGAACAAGCGAACTGACGAACACTGTTCATTGTTAATTCTATCTCGTTTGATTGTTTCAACTTAAGTTCGTCATCGCACTGAGTGTCTGGAAACGAGGTTCGGTGAACGTCACGCGTACACTCACCGATGACGTCATACGTACGTGATCGTGTATGAGAAACGAGGATCGGTGACGTCACGCGTAATCTCACCGATGACGGCATACGTACGTAACGGTATGGAAACGAGGATCGGTGACGTCACGCGTAACTTCACCGAATGACGTCATACGTACGTGAAACGTGTATGGAAACGAGGATCGGTGACGTCACGCGTAAATCTCCCCGATGACGTCATACGTAACGTGAACGTGTATGGAAACGAGGATTCGGTGACGTCACGCGTAATCTCCCAGATGACGTCATAACGACGTGAACGTGTATCGGAAACGTGGATCGGTGACGTCACGCGTAATCTCACCGATGACGTCATACGTGTGAACGGCACAGAATATGGATCGAGAATTCGTCGCGAAAATTCACGTTTTAGCAGCGTCTTGTGTAGCGACGTTGGCTCATAGAGAGCTCGGAGTTGTTGCTTCTCTTCTTCTCTCTCTTATTCTTGTTCTTCTTCTTTGAAGACAAAAACCTTAATCTCGAGGACTCGGGCTTTTGGTATATATATATATGAAGATCCGGATCTCCTTAAATACTGAGCACGCTCATGTACACATCCTCATCACTAAGAACCGGTGCCTTTTGAGAGCGTCCTATCATGAACTTTTAAATATACAGTTTCGCACATTTGCTTTACAGGTTCGAAAAAGTTCACAGTTATATTTAGACAGATTGTCCATTTACTCGATTGTATTTCGTAATCATTATTTATTTCGTAATTACACACGAATATATCGTAAATCGTAAAGACATTAATGACGCGTTTCGCTAATGGCTTAAGTAAGGCCACGTGACGAAATATCGAAGTTGTTGTTGTTGTTGTTTTTAAAAAAAATTAACCTTTTTTTTATTTTTAGCCGACAAATCTTTAGGACGCTGCTCGTGGACCATATTTGTCTTGTTTAAGATGCTCAAGGATCCAACTCGAGTTCGTCAATTTATTCACGCTACGGCAAAGCTTGGGAGGGGGGGGGCTACTCTATTCTAACCCCTCGCCCGTCTCTTGTTACCTCTGCACGAAACCGATACAACACATAAAAAGCAAGCTATAACCCCCCCCCCCCACCCTTCTCCTTCGTGCTTACTAATATGGCTTGTTGATGTTTATTTGGTAACAGAAGTATAACTCCTGTGAAAAGTTAATTGTCTACAGATGAATCAGGTTCCATTGATCAATCAAGGGATCGAAACACAAGAAGGACCCCGTTCAGGTTTGAACATTTGGATCTAAGTAAAGTTTGTGGGCAAATTTCATGAAATTACGACAAAATTTTACTGACTGTTACCTCTCAAATCAGGTGGTGGGTCCTCCAAAGCAGGGGCCTTTCAAGAGCGTCCTGGTGAAGCCGACTGTTTTCCGTAAGTATTACGAACGAGGGATCTTCCCATTTCCCTGACCACAACTCATGAGTAACCCCAATCAATCGGAAGGTAATAATTGTACACGCGTGTGACGTCATCATTTGCTGTGTGATTGCGTTCCCCGAAAGGGGGAGAGGTTATTGAAATTTCTGTGTGTCGGGTGATGTCCGCATGAAGATCTATTTAATGTAGATCGTTCTTCAAGATCTAACGTCGTCTATGTACCCATTGGCAGCGTTTGTTCTACTCTCTGGCCTTGCATGGGTGGGGCCTTAGTCATATTTGAGGCCGATGAGTTTTAGCCATGTTCTGAGGTGAGGTACAAGGCCTCGGCACCAGCAGTGTTCGATCAAGTTGTCTAATCTTGACCACAAAGTGATGATTATACTTAAATGTGGAATGAAGTCTGGTGGCATCTCCTTTCTTGTCTCCCTCCTCATACGACCTGGTGGCACCTTGTCAAATCTAATCTCTGGTGAATGCCTCCCCTACCATCCTTCCTCTCTTCAAATGGCCACCATCGCTGACTGTTTGAGAAGGCTGAATGCCTCATTTCTGATGTTTGCTTCGCAAATCTTGTGTCGCACAACCACCACTCTGTATACTTACAAACCCAGTCATACAAACTGCTTTTGGACTCTGTTTCTTCGCACCTGATAATGTGGAGTAATTTCTGGCAACCCACGATTGTGATTGTTCAACTGGACCGATGTCCATCAGCTCATGTGTCCTAAAACCTGCTTCTAGTGCTATGTGTGCTCAACCTCTTCCTCTCTCTCACTCTCTCCTCCTCTCTCTCTCTCTCCTCTCTCTCTCTCTCTCTCTCTCTCTCTCTCTCTCTCCTCTCTCTCTACTCGCGCACTCTCTCTCTCTTCAGTGTTGTCTAGCCTGGGGTTCGAATCCTGAACCCAGCTATACTATCATCCCCGGTGTTCCACAGGCAGGGTCAATTCATCATTGTCTGTGCCGTCTCTTGGATGGACTTTAAACCACGTGTCCCATCTGCCAGCATTTGTTGGTGGACCTAACATCCCAACAGTGTCCTCTGCGCAGAGTCAGCAAGCATCGCTGGCACTCGACAAATGAACAAATTCCTGCCCACCAGCAGAGGGCATTGCATCAGTGGGCCAGCCACACACTCAGCCAATGATGGCTACCCCACAGCCTTGGTGCTGCCATATGAATGAACGAAGACTGCAATACACAAAAATGGTGGCAGAAAGCTGAATCCTCTGAACTACATGCCGTTAGCTTGCTCCAATTACACGCAAGGCGACGAATTCTATCATAGGCAGTTGAACAACAAAATCTTAAACCTCAATTAGCTACATGCCCAGGTACCTGAACATTACAATCATCATAACCTTTGAGCGAGTCATTCAGCAACACCAGAGTAAAACCGGGTATTCGACAATACTATCGACTCCTACCACCTCCCATGCTACGCATCTTCATCATCTGCAACAAAATTGTTGGAGAGGCGCCGCATCAAATATCATTGAACAAATGAGATCAGGGCGTCTCTCGACAAATCTGGAGTTTTTGATCAATATAGCATCGCTGCCTTGTCTCCAAACTGTCTGCCAATGGAATCCAAGCAACTCCCTACTCTTAGATTACTGACTTCCTCCACTCCGTAACCCAACATGTGGATACAATGGAATCCTCAGTCAGATCAATCAATTGGGATTCAGACCCAGTCATTCTCCATAACACATGCTGCTTATACTCTCCAACAATGGATTGGAACACTAAAGTGTCAGACATGAGATCAGGGCCATCCCCTCTCCTCTACAATATATCGAGCATTTGAAACAATGTGGTACTCGTCTTGGTATCAACTCCGTGCTTGTGGCATACATAGGTCCAATCCTGTCATGCTTCACTGACTTTGTCCACTCACATAGTCAGCATGTTGCTCTTAACAGTATCCTCTCATCTGCTCACTCTGTCAAGGCCTGGAGTGCCCCAAGCAGTGTCTGGGCCCAGTCCTTGTCTCATCTTACAGGTAGTCTTTCTGATTCCCATGAAAAATCCTGCATATCTCTTGTGCTGATGATTCCACTCTCCATCATATAATTTCCTTCATCCTTCAAGACAGGCAGTGGCAGCATCTTCCCTCTCTGCAGAGGTGATGAATTCAGGAGGCTGGTGAAACACTTGAATATGCTTTTCAACCGCGGACAAATGCCGAACACTCGATTTGCCTTCCGAGAGAAACCGTCTGGCAGTCACCCTCACCCCCCCCCCCCATCTACTTTTTAAACATGCCTTTTGAGGACGTTCAGTCTTTCCAAACTCCTGGGTCTCACAATAGCCATGATTTTTCTTGCTTTTCTTGGCTTTGTCTTCCAGGTTTCAGCAGTGTGCACCACGATCTGCCGTAGCCCACTCTCTAGCTACACTTCCCAAAAATCAAGGCGCACTGCTCACCGTCCACTCACTTTCCACTTTTTTTCTCTCACCTGTGGAAGCAACTTCCAGTCAGTTCAGTCCCATTCTTCCTCAAGGAATCAAGGCCATTCTGCAGCACCAACGACCTCAGGTCATCCTCTCAGCTATATAATCATGTCGATTCTACCCGCCAAATACCTCCATTCCCAAGCACTTTCCCCTTTTTCCAGGTTCTTGTGATTTTTCTCCTCTCATTCCGTTCTTTTATTTGTTAGTTGTCCATTGTTTGTTCCTTTCCTGTTTCATTCCCCAATGTCCCCTTCCCTTCTCATATGTTTCATTCAGCTTGCAGTTGTATGTGCAAGAGGTACACCAGCAACATCTTATCGTCCTTGTGATGGTGGCTGATGTGTCGGGAGGCCTTTTGTGCCGTAAACTTGTTTACCCCCCCCCCCCACCCCCCAAGTGTCGTTCTCCCATCACCTCAAATAACTTCTACTCTACTGTGGTGTTTCGCCTTTTCCATGCTGTTCCTCTCCAATTCTGCTCCTGGCTCTCCGTGAGCCTCGATCATGTATACAAATATATGTCATCATGTCTAGGTTAGCCGTGCCTTTAATGATATGTGGTTGCACACACCTACAATCTGCTCTCACATTGAATATCGTTCATTCGAAGGCATTTAAAAGTGTAGATGAGCAGCGATCTCACACTGGATAGCGCAGGGTTGTGCGATCAAGGGTGTAGGAGAGACAGCGCGCAGCGAGAGAGACGAGACATGATATGGGGGTAACGTAATCATTCTTTGCATGTACAAGCAACAATATAATCTACTACGTCCGTCGAGTGGCCTCTGCATGTTCAATGCGTATTTAGTGATATTAAACGTTTTTTGTATTTAAAAATTGGTGAAAACTCATCGTGCACTCGAGACTATCTGTAGATCACATTAGCGATTAGGTGTTGACTATGTAGTTTTATATACCAGAGAAAACCATGGACTGGAACAATGGTCTCGACCGGCGTCCAGAACGGACATCTACATGATTCACATCGAGCTTCCAGATCGACATCTGAGAGGACGAACGCACTCGACCTTACTATCACTCGTACACAGTATCCCGTTGTATCATGTTGACATATGGAGACGTGCTGCGGACGATCACCAACATGCAACAGCTAGCACGCGCACATATCGCCAGCTGAACACAGGGCAGATGCCTACGACGAGTGCGCTCACTGCTAGTGATATGAGGCGGCAGAGGCGCTCGCGACGAAATCTTACTAACATAGACATTACCCGCTTATAATGCCCCCATTAGGGATAGTGCCTTCTGAGGGACGATGGTTGAGGAGTGAACTAACACGTGTACGGATTGAAGATAGTTTAAATATGTCAATCATTGATCTAAATAAAACCAGCGCCAAACACACTTAACTAAACCCTCTCGCAATGTCACCTAATCTATTGGTAACGTATTTAAATCTCTTGACTTACCATGACTCCCACAGCGAATGCCGTAGAATGACGAGGTGAACCAGAAAATCATATGTCACACACGAGGGAAAGGTAACCTAGTCAGCACTCTTGTGGTGTCGGCCGATGCGAGTCCGAGAGTGGCTCTCGGTGCCGTACTATCGGCCAATAATCTACTATGTCTCAACATCTTCAAAAAACGCAGAACCGTTAACAATACTCGCAGTTAACCATGTCTCACTTTTTGATTGTTTGATTTGCAGCCCACCTTTCGGCCAGTCGGGTTTGTTCATCCTTTAAACGTCTAACATTTACTTCCAAACCAGCACAACCACGAAGCTGTTGCCTGAGCGGAACACTATCAGCATATGGGGTGTGTATCAGACACCCTACACTGCAAGGGAGGTGACATCTAGCTCAGACCATTTCCAAGCCCAATGTTTTAAATTAATTGTTGTCCCTGCTGACAATTGTTTGCAACAACATGGTAAGAAAAGCATCGTTTATTTTATTGTACACATGGTCGAGGCCGGTGGAAGAGCAAGAGCAAAAATGGACTTCCTTTCCCACTAGCTGGCCCCTTACCCTAGCCTGAAGCAATATTGTTGTTTATTTTTCCCCCTCAAAATCAGGTGCCATTTCACATAACTGCCTCAGTTGAGCGCATCTTGACCTCAATATTAATGGGTGAAAAACGTCCAGTCTTTGGAACTCGATGGAATGCTACTGTGCCTGTGGCTGATCCTTAATGAAAACCCCTCCAAAACTCACACAGGTAAACAACGATTGGACTTCTTATAGACCTCACACATACTGTGGGCATATAATCATGGTCAGCCACTTTTATCATGTACCATGTTCGTTTTTCACCCACATCTCTCCCTCTGCTTCATTAAATCCGTTTCAACAAAGACTCTTGAACAGCAAGCGCAGCTTTTTCAGGTCTCTTTAAATCATCAATGTGACTAAGACAACGACTGTGATCTGGTCTTGGCATGTACAACAGTTCAACACCTTTTTACTCAGAACACTGATCGCTATATTAAAGGAATGGTGATTACTCACATAATCGAGCGTATTAGTTAATAGGCCTTGTGATAGGCGCCTGTGCACCTTGCACCTCTGGTCGGTAAACATCGAGAGATGATATCGAAGTAGGCGCCTGCAGGCCGGAGGTAGCGAGAATGTCGGGAACTTATCAAGGAGACCTTGGAGCTGTTTGAGAGGTATGGAGGAAAGGATACCTTCATCAACATAAAGTACATGATCCCTTGACGGTCTTGCCTGTTCAATCTGATTCGACCCATTTCAATTCAGAACAACTCATTCAAACATTTGCTAAAGTCCACCTTCACTCTCCAACTATCACTCCGCCAACTGATTTCTGGTGCCGCACGTTGCCTGGAGGGATTTACTCATGTTTTCTCCGCCTAATTTAAACTGGTGTAATCCAAATATGCTGAACTACTTTTGATTCACGCATATTTAATCCGAAGGACAAAAGCAGATGCTTCTTGATTGTTTTGACACCTGGATGTTGTGTGATTGTACAAGGAAAAATAAACGATGTTCGACGGTTGAGCATAGAGTATGCAGTTCTCAAATGACTGTCCACCAACAGATGGTTATCTGGAAGAATCAACCAGATGTATAAACTATACTAACACAGATGCCATGAGTTTTACATGGAATCGAGATCATTGCACTTGTGTATGTTTGATTCTGCAACACATCCCTACACAGATCCGTACCGAATCCATTAACTGATTATGTGCTGACTAACAGCAATTAGAGTGACAGACATTTTCGTCCAAAAGTTACACAGACCTCGATCAATTCAAGTAGCCAGAGACAGATCGAAGTTGTGGATACAGATAGCCTGTGGCAAGCGTATTCATGAATTTAGAAATATCGTAAAGCAGGTAGACAATGATTCTTGGTACCGCAGGAAATCACGCTAGATGAGAGGTAGGCTGGCCATGGAACACCGCGCCGATTATCCACGAGGGCTGTTATATCTTGTTCCGTTGCATCATTGATGCTCACCGACACTGTACGGGAATACTCCACCAACGATCTCAACAGTGTACTAAGAGCTAGTAGTGGTACAGATAGAAGTCAACGAAAGAAAACTTCACTTCAGTTTGTTTTGAATTAATGAAGGATTACTTAAGAAAAGGTGAATGCATCGGGACAGAAACAGATGAAAACTAATCCAGAAGAAACGACCCAACGAAAGACAGAAAGTGAAAGGAAGATGAACAGGGTGCCAGAGACCAATGGTAATTTCCGTGTTCTAAGCCCATACCAGTGTCCTGTCATTCAATTGTCCCGTACCCTGCGGCTAACAGACCAGCGTGTCCAGATATGAGTTGCATAGACAGAAGAGGATGTAGTCATCAAGTAGAACCCCTGGAGGACATGGACGAACATAAAATATTTGTTTTCTTACTTCTTACTTCCACCAATAACATGTGAGATATCAAATCTAAACTCCCTCGTAATCTATTCCTTGACCATATGCTTGCCCTGAAAATACATTATTTACTAAAATAGTTATTCTACTCTGTGGCTTATCTAATTATAAGTGATATTCCACAGAGATGATCTTGCCTGGTGAGGGGAGAGGAGGACGGAGGAATGAGGAATTTTCCACCAATTTGCATGTGTAATCATAACAGAGTCCCGTAATACCAATAAGTTTTACTGATAACTAAGAACCAACAACTCGTTGAGCGCATGACCTCCGCCAGGAGTGATCAGTGATTAATTTGTATCCACCTGATAGGGCCCGGATCTGCAACGCGCTTAAATAAAAATCCACTAATCAGCTTTGTTACTTGTCACGCCTCACCCAGTCATTCCATAAAGTTTTTGCGAATTACATTAGTCAACAACCTTTGAAGATCAGATGCTCATGATATCAATTTGGTACAATCATGCCTGCTCTCTCAGTGGTGAGAATCACTTAGAGGCGCATAAAAACACTTTTCGAACTCCCGGATCCGCATAGTTGATCATCTTCACACAACATGCGAAATAAATTCAGCATGTGCACACATCCGCAAGCCTGTTGTCACAAGGTTTCGTCAATCCGTGCCCAAGACTTTTTGAAGATATAATGCATGTATTCGGTTTTAGACCCTACTCTCCCTGAATGACGTGAAAAACACCGCAAGTACTTAATAATCCATCTCTTACCGCACACGCCCTGCTGTAGCATGTTAGGAACCAATAACCGGCATGGCATTAAAGTGGCACACACCAGCAATTGTGCTCCGATGTAACCCACAACAGCGGCCTGACTGGAGGGCACTCTCACTACCAATACAGGGATATCACATCAGCCAGTGCAGCGACAGCTGCCGATAAGAGTCATAAGCCAACTGTCCATAACAGACTGTCGGAATAAGATAGTTTGTTAGCCTGACTCCATCTCATTCTCACTGTCCTTAAGTTTTGTGATTTCTGAACAAAACGTTTTTTTTTTTGGTAACGTTTCACTTGCTGCACACAGTGGGTTTTGACGTAGAGAAGTAGCAGCTGAAACCCGATTCTATCTGGTTCATCCTGATGACTTCTATCTTTGCTCTTTGCTTATTCGGGTTCATACTGAATGACTGCAATTCAGTATTTGGTCTTTCGTTCATTTGCCTTTGTCTATACCAATCTTGTAAAATCCCAGAGACCACATGAATCATTTAAACAAGGAGGTACAAACATCCAAACTGGTTAAAGTAACTTACTCTAGCTGTGAGGGGTAAGAGCTCTCCAACTCAATACCACCGGCACTATTCGATGTACTTGAAAGCGTTGTCCATGTAACCACATTGCAGCCATAGTTCCCATAATTCCTAGAGCAGTCAACGAGCTGTTGGCTCGAGGGACAGCCAGTTTGCCTCTCTGGGCATAAACTTGTCCTTCAAGAGAAAACCAGTCTGGAAAAGAACACATAACTCTTTGTAATCTTGTACAACCCGTATTGCAAACATGGACACACACAGACAATGCTAGTAATAGGTTTTGGGTACCTCTCATCTGAAGGACATATGGTTGTCCTGAATGCAAATTTACCACTGTCATTGATGCTGCCGTATGTGGTTACGTACACTACTGAAAGACCAGCAGGAACACATTGGCCCTGATCCTTGATGGGGGTCACATAGCCATAATACCGCCAGTCTTATGGCTGGCTGGGAGGCTGACAGCCAGTGAGAGGTTGAAAGGGTGGACCAGTCCCGCTTTCTTCTCTTTGGGCTCACGGAAGCACCCGCCCATTCTTGAGGGCCATGAACTCCTCATTGTACTGGATACACAAAGGACAGGAAGAGAAAGATGGAAAATACTTCAGGTTAAATCAAAAGTTGAGGGAGAACCAACAGAATACACTAGAAGCCCTTGGTGATCAAATCCCAAGTACCGGATGTGCAAATTGATTGCCATTATTAAACAAAATTAGTCAAGATGAACACAAAGAACGAGAGAGTACATAAGAAACAGAAAACAAGTATTGAAAAGGAATGATGATGATAGACTGACCGGAATCGGCATAGGATACATCCCATCTGTAGGTGGCCTTTTTCCTTGATCAGACCAAAGCATTGTGCATGCTGGACAATCTGCAGGTATCGATTGCCCGCAGCTTTCTCCTGAGAACCCTCCTCTCCACACCAGGTAGGTCTTTCCTGCGCGCAGAAAACACTCTAAAGACCTTCCTTTTTTGAAGAAGACAATGCTCGCAGAGGAGTTAATTCCAAATCAGAAACATACCACTCATATTGATCCTTCGGTGCATGTACCACCAGGCGAAGTGGATGGTGCAGGTTGACGCTGCAGAAGGACATTGACCGGTTTCCACCTCAACAGCAGCATGTGGAGCATTAACAAAACGAAATCGCAATGGTTTGAAAAGAGGTAGGGCTCTGTGTGCGCTGTGTGAGAAACCTGCAAACAAAATAACACCAATACAGACCACCTGCGTAAATATTCTGTGGTTAGACCGCATGGCATATGGTGAACATGAGACATCAAACATATTCTCGTCAAGCATTATTCGCAACCTTCCCAAAGTTATATCTCGTTTGTTGCGCCCGACATTACAAGCCTAGCTTGACCGATTCTGTGACCCATTCTCTGCCTTCCATAAGTCTTTTGCACATTGTTGTGTATAAATAGGTCTTGGGTGGGGGGCAAAGATAAATCTCGGGTAAGCAAATTATACCTGTATAATGTCTGAGTGTTAGAGTAGTGTACTATTTTTTTAGTGTGGGTTGGTGAAATTGTGTAGTGTTCTTTGTTGTGGGATTGAGAATGGAAAAAGATGTGCAAAGAAGACATACGTGGTGAGCAATCCGTAACGAGGATTGGTGGTGTTGCCAGTTGTGGTGACTCCGTTCATAACCGTTATTCTTGTCTTCTTCGTCGTTTGGGATGTTCTATTGGGGAATGGATTCACAATCCCTGCATGTTTTTCGAGTTTCAAGTCTTGCCCCAAAGGGACTGCATGCGCACGCAAATGACACCTGTCTGTATGTACATAGTCATGATGTAGTCGCCATCCACGTGTCTGTAATAGTTTTTCGCTTTAAAAACGTTTGGTCTCTGCACTGTTTTGGCCGATCGATGCGAAACTTTAACAATAGGAGGGACTCCCCATGGATAATATTTTAATGCTAACCTGAACCACAGGTCACATCTTATGGTAAGCCATATCAGGTTAAAGGAAACAAATTGGGTATCATTTTCTCAGAAACCCATGCAACAAAAAAAATTGAAACTTGGTAATACTGTCAACTTGCATGGGATATTTTGGGTAATAAGCGGTGATGTCATTGTGAAGTGGTATTCCATCCATAATAATTGAAATTGAATTGAAATCCTTATCCAAAAATCTGAAACTTTATTTGTTGATCTATTAACGATGGAGTGAAGGAATTAAATTTATGAACATCATCAGATCGCACGAATATGGCGCCATATTGGATTAAAGAAAAAAAATTTACATCATTTTCTTAGAAAACCGCTCAATGAAAAAAATTTAAATTGGACATGTTCATCAACGTCTCATGGGGTATATAGGGTGATAACGATGACGTCATAATTAAGTCGTATTACAGCCATAATTGTTAATTGAAACCTTTATCCAAAAAATTTCTGAAACTTCATAAACATGATCTATGATCGGAATGCGAAGTAACAGAATTAAATGTATGACATTCCATGAACCAATGCCAAAGAAACTGTGACATAATAGGTGCCATGGATGAAATATGGGTATATGGCCCCCCGGGCCCAACAAAACCAAGCCAAAGTGAGCCCCCCCCCTTTTTATAAAAAAATAAGCAAAGTGGTGTTCAATCAAATGATGGGTTCATTCATTTCTGTTCAAAAATGAACCAGCCGAGGTGAACTATGTCTCGACGAGGTGCCGTTCTTGTTTTAAATGTTTTTTTTTTTTTTCTGGCTGATTAGCTCTATTTTTCCCCGATCTGGATGTTCCCTTCCCTTATATTCATCCCCATACTCCTATATCCTCCCAATCTTCCTCCCTTCTCCGAAACTCCGGTTCGTCGTGGTCCTGGTGCATATCATGTAGTGTAGCGTGAGCAACCATGATGTTCTCTTCTCTCACTTAAAGTCGCTTGATAGCCTTAAGGACATCGTCCTCTGAGTTGTTCGTTAGTGCGCCCCCAGCATTGCGAGTCAAGTCTTTTCTTAATTGTTCATCGCAACATTCCAGCAGTTGGATGACCTTGTCTTTGCCTGTCACTTTGCGTTGCATCTGCATTAGTCGGACCATCGCTATGGAAATAGGCCCATTCCTCACTTGTCCCAGCGGATGAGATTGTGGGACGTTTCACCTGCTCAACTTTAGCTGTAACGACGTTGACATTGTCAGCTGTGTGAGTTGTGGCATGAGTCGTGATTAGCGCCGCAGCCAGGACTGCTTCAACATCGGGGGTGGAGTACTCGCAGTCATTGATAGGACAGTTTGCGGTGGGCATCCTGGGGGTTCGTTGTCTCAGTGGTGATGTTCAATGCTCAGCTTCATCATAAATAGGAACTACTCCATTTTGTGACATCCGCTTATTAGATTACAAATGATGAGGCTGCATCTGCAAATACACAAGAATATAACTGTTATTACCTTTACCAAAAAGCCTATGGGTGTATTATATACCCCTGACAGTGATGCACATATTTGTGTGTATGTATTTATATACCCCTGACAGTATGCACATATTTGTGTGTATGTATTATATACCCCTGACAGTATGCACATGATTTGTGTGGTATGTATATGTATATATTATATATATATATATATATATATATATTATATATATTATATATATATATATATAATATTTTGGTGTGCATTGTGTGTGTACTACATATTTGAGTGTGCGTGTGTGGTGTGTGGTCATAAATCATAGCCATCACATTATCCTCTGCCCCCAACCCCCTCTTTTCTCGCTCTTCACCCATGTCCTCAGCTCCCCCTCTCTCTCCCATCCTTCTCTACTCG
>CM068953.1:182971136-182984328 GCA_035128595.1 Eptatretus atami | reverse complement strand
TGATAAAACCTACGTTTAAAAGCTGTTTTTAGCTAAACTTTGTTCTGTTACTGTTCTGATGATTTAAAATATAACCATGAGACTGGGAGACATGGGCACCGAATACTTCCTCATTTTCACGGCGCGACTGTGCTCTTAAAAGCACTTCCCCTATTTTACAAAACCGAATGAGGGATTTACATTTTACAAAACCGTATGTAACAAAACTAACCCTAACAGCCTTTCTTTCGTGCTTGAAGAGATAAGTGAATATACTCGGGTGATGAATGTAATAGGAAATTAAGTTATTCCCCCAAGTAGAACATGGACACATATTCGTTGGTTCGCTCTTTGAGTGTAATGAAAATATTAAGGAAGAAGTGCTTTCATCAGTGTCTCAATTTTCATTTGCTTGTATGGGAAGGAAGGGGATAGTGTGGAGAAAATCTGTCTCCTATTTTGGGCTTTGGGATTGAGTCAGTCTCAATTTTACATTTGTTTGTATGGGAGGGGAGGAAATCAGTCTCAATTTTACATTTGTTTGTATGGAGGGGGAAAATCAGTCTCCTATTTTGGCTTTTGACTGGAGTCAGAAAGTTTTTCCCTTTCCCCCCATTCATTTGAATGGCTGCCTCAGAACCCCATTTATCCTCTACTCACAGCCTTGCTTGCTTAAAGTAAATAGGTATATCAGCATAGTGATAAGACTCGTTATTTCCTTAAATTATGAGATTTCACAACAGATTTCAACACGTATTTAATCCGGAAATCCAATCGTCAAAACCAATATAATATTTCGATGATATACTTCAATTATTCTGTAAGAGTACATCGTCGAAAATCGTATCATATAAGGCATGAAATCGCTCCAAGCTCCTAAGTTGAAAACTACTGTATCGTACTTACAAAAGCGATGTATTTTAATTAACCGAAACAACCAATTTTCACTCTTTCACTTCCTTGGAGTTTTCTTGGTATGCATGCAAAGTTTCAGACTGCTAGGTTTTATGGCTTTGGAGTTATGGAGGAGACACACTGATACACACACACTGACACACTGACACAAACACACAATTACACACACACACACACACACACATTGTCTCATATTAGTAGATATATTGTTGCGGACCCAGGGTCAGGTTGAGAAGACCACGAGGGTGGGAAGCTACCTTTAGTTCCCACAAGACTCTGCACAATTGCAGGCCATCGCACATGGATAACTCCGTGACGTGGCGGGTTGCTAATCGACCATGAATGCCAATAACTCAACCAGGTGACTTAGGGACCTTCGTCTAATGGAAACCGGTTAACTAAAATGGTCACGTGATCTAATTGCCGAGGGACACGCCCTCGGCCGGCCTTTTCAAACCGGATCACCTTTCTGGATCAGATGCAGCCGAGTGTAACTGCCAAGGAACGTAACAGCTCAAAAAACCGGAATGTTGGAGAACCTCGACGTCTCCGCCTGGCCTAGGCTCACGGACCGCCCTCGCTGGACCAATGAAGGAAAGGACGAAAACGAGCTGGAACATTTCAATACAAAGCATTTATTTCAATCAGGCGAAGAAAGGTATGGGCACAGTGAATGTGGTATATTGTATGTACAGAAGGATAGCAAGGAATTGTGAGGTGCGACAAAAAAGCAAGCAATTTACAAAAACAGACACAGAGCAGATTTATCCCATTAAATCTTCCACAATCTTAACTTAAGCTAGGACACACATTCTCCTCTCTCTCTCTCTCTCTTCTCTCTCTCTCTCTCTCTCTCTCTCTCTCTCTCTCTCTCTCTCTCTCTCTCTCTCTCTCTCTCTCTCTCTCTCTCACACACCACACACACACACACACACACACACACACACACACACACACACCACACACACACACATACACACACAAACCCGATGAAGATGAGATAATCAGAAGAAGAGAGTCGATGAGGAATAACGGCTCGCAATACCTTCCACGGTCGGCGCATTATCTCCTGCTTAATTACTGCGCCGGGGCTCATGGAAGCACGTGCTCACAATGGTCCAGAGGAGTGTCTGATGCTCACCAACCCCAGGTGTAGATGCAGCGGTAAGCAGACAGCGAGCAGTGAAGAGAGGCGGCGGAGCACTACAAGGAGGAGGCGAGGCATGCGGGCGAAGTGGGCGGTCAAAGTTGGCGGAGCAGGCTGGTGAATGCAGAGTGACCGAGAGAGAGAGGATGACGGCTCTTGACCTGCCTTTTATAAGCCCTGTAGTGAAGGGTGGGGTGACGACCGAAGCGACGTGTTGTCATCCAAATCGTGCTCTACTATCGGGCCCGGCCCCGCCCCTAGCCAGATCCTACGGCCGGAGCGGTCTCATTTGCACATCTGGCACAACATGGCCGAGCTGTTGAACCGCCTTCACCAAACTCCCGGCCATGTTCTGGTGACTGGACAAGGGTCCAGTCCCGCATTGCCCGTTCGGCACCACTGGTGAGTTGCGCCAGTGCCGTCAACGTGCTTGTCCTGTTTGCATGCCACGCGGCCCAAGTGGTCAGGGCCGCAGCACACCTCTGCTTGTTGCGACTGCATCGATGCGGAGGTGCAAGGAGCGCAGGATGACCTCTCCCATTTGCAGGAATATTGGTGGCCGAGTGGGCGAAGGTCGATGGTGAGACCCCATTGTAAATCAGCGCGCAGACCCGGATGAAAGGGTGCGCCATGCGTGTCCTGTACAGTGTGGTGGTGATTATCACAGGCTGCGCAGGTGTCTGTTATCGTGCCGGTGCGCCTGCTTCGATTTGTATCATGTATAAAAAGAAAGTTTGGATGGAAATCAGGATTGAAATGAAGATAGATAAACAAGTCTGGCGACGGCGATGGTTCATGAGCAATGTACACGGTCGCCCTTTTTATTTTTTAACCTTCGAGGGACGCCACGGGCAAACTGGCGGGAATCGGGAAAAACGTAAATGATGAAAGTTGTAGTACTCGAAGAGCACTACTTGCGTACCAACTTTCATTCGAAATAGTTGAAAACCCTAGGAGCTCGATGCCCAATTTATTGATTTTTTTTTGACATTTTCTGAGTTCGTGACCTTGTGATTTGACCTTGGACGAAAATGAAAAATCGAGCTCCGTAGGGCTATGCAGTACCATGGGCTAACCACATACCGAAACCCCTGCCAGATTCGACAAACCCCCTCGGAGAAGATGTAACTTGAAATCGGCTACCCCCTAAAAACACAGGTTTTTTGGGCGTGGCTCCGTCCATAATGGCACAGCACGCCCATTCTCAGGAAAACACAACTAGATCATGACATAAACTCCCACCCAAATTTTATCAGGATTAGATCAAAACCCACGGAGCTATGATCGGGACAGACAGTCAGACAGACAAGCCGGTAGGCGGACATGGGTAGTCGATCAAGTCGAATTTAGTCGTTTTTCAGCCGTTACTAGCCAACAAAAACGTCCATAGCAACGGTTCTTTCTCACACATAACTAGGACATACCATGAACCTACCATACCAGTTTCATGTATGTCTGACTCATAGTCTCTGAGATATAACGAACTTCGTTTTTTATTTTTTTCGACCAGGGTTCATTCAGTCTTTCTCCGACAGTTTCATGGGAGCGGACTGAATTTTTTTGACAAGGAGGCTGAATGTGTTGCCCACAAATGATCATAGTTTGATTTTTGAATTTCGATATTTTTTTTTTTGATTTTTTTGAAAATTCAAAGGCTCGTTGCTAGGCAACCGAGGGGTCCATAGCAACGGTTCTCAAACGCGCACAACTAGGTCATGGTGTGAACCTACCACCAGATTTCATCAAAATCGGCATACGATTAACGGAGTACTGGCCTGGACAGACAAACAGACAGACAAGCCGGTAGCGGACATGGGTAGTCGATCAAGTCGAATTTAGTCGTTTTTCAGCCGTTACTAGCCAACAAAAGCGTCCATAGCAACGGTTCTTTCTCACACATAACTAGGACATACCATGAACCTACCATACCAGTTTCATGTATATCTGACTCATAGTCTCTGAGATATAACGAACTTCGTTTTTTAATTTTTTTCGACCAGGTTCATTCAAAGTCTATCTTCTCCGACAGTTTTCATGAGAGCGGGCTGAATTTTTTTGTCAAGGAGGCTGAATGTGTTGCCCACAAACTAATAGTTTGATTTTTGAATTTCGATATTTTTTTTTTTGATTATTTTAAAATTTCAAAGGCCCGTTGCTGGCAACCAAGAGAGGGGTCCATAGCAACGGTTCTCAAACGTGCACAACTAGGTCATGGTATGAACCTACCACCAGAGTCTCATCAAAATCGGTCTTTAAAAGTCTCACCCATTCTTCTTCTTCGTACTTGTCTTCTTCTGTCTCAGATATTCTGCATCTTTTTTGTCCAGGATTCCCTGTGGGATCTTATGAATTCTGTCTCTCTGAAGGGTACCAGAAACAAACGTGTTGCAAGTCATGGCCGCCTCGTAGTACAGGATCCCAAACACTTTGGTAATGCTTTGAGAGTCTGATCTATCAACAGGTGTAAAATGTCGAAGTGGTTGTACCTCCATGGACATGCATGCGGGTGTTCCGTGCAGTCATCTTCAGTTGCATTCCCGAGGCCATCAGAATGGCATTGTTATGACAATCTGTTGGCATGAGTTTGTGGGATCCGTGTGTCTTGGATTCGCTTGTGAATTTGTTTGGGTAACTTTCACTGATGTCATTAACTTTCGTTTCATCAACTTTCATTTCATTTGTTTTCTTCTTTGTTTGTTTGTTTGTTTGTCTGGGCGATATCTCAGCCATCCTTCGATCTATGAAGCTGAACTTTGGGGACAAAAGTGAAGAAGTGCTTTGGCAAAAACAATAGTTTTTTATTTTTTGATTAATCAATTAATTGATTAATTACTTGACAATACCCATCTGGGCAATATCTCAAGCATCTTTTGAGCTAGGAAGCTGATATTTGGACTTGACAGTGACCAGGTAATTTTGCTACAAAAATATTTTTGATTTATTTATTTATCAATTAATTGATTAATTACTTAATCATTATCGATTTATTAATTACTTATTTATTTAATTTCTCATCCTGGCAATATCTCAGGCACCTTTTGAACTAGGGAGCTGAAATTTGGACATGACAGTGACCAAGTGATTTGGCTCTAAATAATATTCTTGATTTATTGATTAATCAATTAATCGAATAATTATTTTCTTTCTTGCTTGTATGGATGATATCTCAGCCATCCTTTGAGCGAGGAAGCTGAAATTTGGGGACAAAAGTGAGGATATCCTTTGGCAAAAAGGTATTTTTTATTTAATGATGAATCAATTAATTTAGTAATTATTAATTATTATCCATTTGTTAATTATTTATTTTTTATATTTCTCATCTGCAGAATATCTCAGGTACCTTTTGAGCTTGGAAACTGAAATTTGGACATGACAGTGAACAAGTTATTTGGCTAAAAGGGTATTTTTGATTTATTGAGGAATCAAATAATCAATTCGTGATTCATTTTCCGATGAATTACTTAATTTTCAAGAGTTACAGATTCAGGTGAAACAGTGGTGATTCGGGTATGCGATAAGGCAACTGATTGAGAAATCAATTATTTTTCGACTATTATTTATTTTAATTATTCAATTAATCATTAAATCAATCAATTCTTGCACATCGCTCACTCCAAATCCATCTCCATATGCTGCATAGTGAGTCAATATCATTTGTACATATTTACCTTTGAAGTACATTTGTACACATTCCCCTCAGTAGTACACTGCTCCCTGTAAATTCCGTCACCACATGCTGCATGGCGGCATTGCCACGCCCCGGAAATGTCATGCGCGAAAGGATTACTTATTTATTTGGCATGAGGGCAGTGTACTTTGAATGTACCGCTACTTCTTACTTGGTGAAAAAATGCTTCTGCAAAATATATTGGTCTGTAGCGTTTGTCTCTCTGTCTGTTTGTCTGTCTGTTTGTTTGTCGCACGATTTTTTGCGCAGCTTTCAAGCGATCGTTCTGAATATTTATTTGACTGGCCAAGGATAGCAATGCTTAATTTTGGTGAAGATCTGAATATCAAGATTCAAGATATCAAGATACAATAATTATTTAATTTTTAAGTGATTCTTCACCATTGAGAGATGGGGCTAAAAACGATTTTGCATGATATCTCAAAAAGTTGGGGATGGATTCGGATGAAACATGGTGGACAGGTTGGGTGTGTGACAAGGACTAATCGATTCGATTTTGGTGAAGATCTTAATCCAGATTGTAAACATGAGGACCATGCCATTAACTGAAGTTGTGCTCCCCATGACCGTACCACTTCAGAAAGAGGGGCCATGGCCCCTTCCCCCTAATCTCATATTTTCATCCTGCCTGTTGGGGAAATAACTGTCATTTTTTATTTTGGGGTATGATTCGGACGGTGTTTGAACCACAGACCTCCCACACATGCCACCAAGTCTGGTAAAATGCAGGTTATTAATATTGGAGAAGGAATATTACATGTTAATACAATGGTAAATCACATGTCATATAATCTACCATGTAAATATGGGAAGTATGATCATGAGATAGGATTGCCATCATGTAAAAATGCTGCAGAAAACCCCCAAAAATACTTGGTTATTGTGGAGGGTCAAGGGTCAAGGGCAAGGAGTTGATCATTGCTTCCTTTTTGGCAAATGAAAGAAAGAATGAGAAATAAATGGGGAGTCAGAAGTCAGAGGTTGTGTGGCCAATGGACATCGAAGCTTACACAAGGAACAACCAAATCCCGCCCATTTAAGGCATAAAAGACATTTTGGGATCAAATTTAAATTTGATACATCCTTAACCGAAACGTTATTATAAGAATAGAATCAGGAATATTTTAGTCTTAGTTAAACTTTGTTGAAGTAAATCAGAGCATTTTTGACGAAGTTATGAGCGAAAAACGATTTTGATCTTTTCGTGACCTTGACCTTGACCTTTGATCAATTTGACCCAAAGTTAATGGGTCGTCTAAGGTTCATTGCCCACCTGTGATTAAATATTATAGTTTGCAAAAGCTGTTTTGCCGTAAAGTTGCAACAGACAGACAAACAAACAAACAAACAGACAAAACAACCGGACGATACAAATCCCCGCTCCCTCCCTCCAGGGGCGGATAAATATCACAAAACCGTCGGAAATTATCTGGAAATAAAATAAATAAATGAAAAAAAAAAAAAAAAAATCAAATGCAGGTGAGTGACCTGAGACAATGGGAAGCATGGTTCGTTATTGCTTACAATGTGAAAGCATACCCCACTACTATTATATATATATATATAATAGTATATATCAAATCATGTGAGTGTGGCGAGTACTCCCCCGATTTCCATTGACATAGTCCGACACCAAAGCCTCACCTCCAAACCAGAGGTCTCGCCCCGTGACTCTGTCAAAACGACAAAGATAACATGGTCAAATCAGTTAAACGTCAACAGAGCCAGCTGTGCAGATTTCGGGCTCATTTGCCCTCATCAGGACAGCATACCGATAAATATCTAGGCAATGATGACCACATTCGTTGTTTAAATATCAGACGCACCTCCTGACCTTTATGGTGATAATCTGCAATGAAAAACTTTCCGTCTCCACCCAGAGGATTTTCCCACTAATGCGGATTAATGTGAGGTAAGTGGGCAGCTCTGTTGTGATTGGGCAGTGTAGTGACAGTGAAGGTGTGCCGGACTTGGTGTGGTGTCGTGTGTGTAGTGTAAAAGCCGTGAAGAATATGAAAGTATGAGTCAAAAGTCAACAAGGTAAAGAATGTCGAAATGTGAAGAAGAAATCTGAAGAGAAAAATCAGAAGAGGGTTGGAAATAAGCATCTGAAGTAGGTCGGAACGAGCAAGAGAGTGTGTGAAGAAGTGTATATCTCTTCATCTGTCTCCCAGAATGTGTACAGATCTGCGGACCTCGATCAGTGCGAATTTCTGGTGTCTATCCCGTGTCTCACCATTATTTCCTTACCCCCACCCCTCCTTGCGTGCATTGAGGTCCCCTATTGGTGCAGGATAGTGGAAGGCAGTCGAGCCCCCCCTCTCTGTTGGATTGGCTGGGTCCCATTCCTCTACCAGCAACGGAGTCCGATTGTGAAGCAGGGGCCTTTGCAGGGTTTTTTTTTCATGAAGTGTGGAGAAGCTAGATCCTTATGCTCACCTGTCAGGTTTGATGGATTGTTTCCTCTTGGGGAGTTTGATTATGAGGTTCCTCACAACCTCCGCCTCACACCAATCATGCCAAATTCTCCACTACAATGAAAAGTGAAGGACATGGGACGTCATTATGTGTGTGTGCGTGTGTGTGTGTTGGTGTGTGTGTTGTGGTGTGTGTGTGGGTGTGTGTGTGTGTGTGTGTGTGGGTTGTGTGTTGCTAGCATGAAATGTTTAGAGTCCAGAATGTAAAGAGAAAGAAACAAGGACTTATCGCAACTTATGTTTGCAACGCATATTACCACATGAATGTGATATATCCTAATTGCTAAATATATTTCTAAGACATAACTAGCTTTAAACTATGTGAATGCGCTTTGCCCTTTCTGGGCTCACAACCATCACAATAAATAGGCCATTGGCGTCTGCATGTCTGACCCACCCTGAAACATAAAATACTCCTCGGAGAGAAAAAATATAAAGTAAAAGTTGCTTCAAATTAATCCAAACCTATGGGGAAATTATAAAATTTTCAATATGACAGAAAAATAGAACATGAACGTGTGTAAAAAGCAACAGATCGCTGTCAATCGCTCCCGATTATTTTTTCTGTTTCAAAATGTGGCGCAATATCTTTGTTGAAAGAAATACGATAGTTTTTGAAATTTGACACTCCTTTTACATCAATCTAAATAATAATACGCTGCTTTCGCCATCCTTTTGTGTTAACATTTCTTCCACCCACAAAAGACACATTTGGCCATGATATTGGCGTTATGCGAAGCCAAAGACTTCTTTGAAGCGGTCATATTCACATTTGCCATGGCCTCCCTAGAAATTTTCCCTTCAGTGATCTCGAAAATAATTGGTGGTTGAATTCAGTGACCTGGTATGTGAATCCTCTTCAAATTTCAAGTCAATCAGATGAAATTTGAGTATTTAGAAATACCACCTTAGTTGATACCTTGGGGCCCCATTGAACTTTTGGTCTCTGTGACCTCAAAAAAATTGGCTCGTTGAATTCAGTGACCTGAAATATAAATCATCTTCAAATTTCAAGTCATCGGATAAAATTTACAATTTTAGAAATCTCATCGAATTAATTAACCTTTGGCCTATGTCGACGACTTGGTCGATGTTGATCTATAAAAATAATTGTTTAGTTGAATTCAGTGAACTGAAATATAAATTCTCTTCAGTTTTCAAGTCAATCGGATGAAAATTAAGGATTTTTGAAACACCACCTTCGTTGTTGACCTTGGGCCTGTGCTGACTAGTTGGCCGATGTTGACCTCAAAAATAATTGGTTGTAAATTCATTGAGCTGAAATAGAAATCCTCTTCAAATTTAAAGTCAATCTGATGAAAATTGAGGATTTTAGAAATACCACATTAGTTGTTGACCTTTGGCCTATATTGACCTATTGGTCGATGTTGACCTAAAAAAAAAAGGACTGGTTGAATTCGTTGACCTGAAATGTAAATCCTTTTCAAATTTCAATTCAATTGGATGAAAATTGAGGATTTTAGAAATACCACCTTAATGGTTGATCTTTGGACTACATTGACCTTTTGGTCTATGTTGACCTTAAATATAATTTGGCTCGTTGAATTAATTGACCTGAAATATAAATACTCTTCAAATTTGAGGCAATCGGATGAAAATTGAGGAATTAGAAATCTCACTTAAGTTATTGACCTTTTGCCTATGTTGACCATTTCGTCTGATATGACCATAAAAAATAATTGCGTAGTTGAATTCAGTGACCGGAAATATAAATCCTCTTCAAATTTCAAGTCAATCGGATGAAAATTGAGGATTTTAGAAATTCCACCTTTGTTGTTGACCTTGGCCTATATTGACCTTTTGGACTATGTTGACCTCAAAAATAATTTGTGGTTGAATCATGACCTGGTATGAAAATCTTCAAATTTCAAGTCAATCGGATGAAAATTTACAATTTTAGAAATGTCATCGAATTAATTAACCTTTGGCCTAGTTGAGGATTTGGTCGATGTTGACCTATAAAAATAAGTTTAGTTGAATTCAGTGACCTGAAATATAAATTATCTTCAATTTTCAAGTCAATCGGATGAAAATTAAGGATTTTAAAACACCACATTAGTTGTTGACCTGGCCTATATTGACCTTTTGACTATGTTGACCTCAAAAATAATTTGTGGTTGAATCAGTGACCTGTATGAAAACTTTCAAATTTCAAGTCAATCGATGAAAATTTACAATATTAGAAATGTCATCGAATTAATAACCTTTGGCCTATGTGAGGATTTGGTCGATGTTGACCTATAAAAAATAATTGTTTATGAATTCAGTGACCTGAAATATAAATTATCTTCAATTTTCAAGTCAATCGGATGAAAATTAGGATTTTAGAAACACCACATTAGTGTTGACCTTGCCTGCTGACCATTTGGCAGATGTTGACCTCAAAAATAATTGGCTGTTGAATTCATTGAGCTGAAATAGAAATCCTCTTCAAATTTCAATCAATCTGATGAAAATGAGGATTTAGAAATACCACATTAGTTGTTGACCTTGGCCTATATTGACCTATTGTTGATGTTGACCTAAAAAAAAGGTCTGGTTGAATTCATTGACCTGAAATGTAAATCCTTTTCAAATTTCAATTCAATGGATGAAAATTGAAGATTTTAGAAATACCACCTTAATGGTTGATCTTTGGACTACATTGACCTTTTTCTATGTTGACCTTAAATATAATTGGCTCGTTGAATTCAGTACCTGAAATATATATTACTCTTCAAATTTCGAGGCAATCGGATGAAAATTGAGGAATTAGAAATCTCACTAAGTTATTGACCTTTTGCCTATGTTGACCATTTCGTCGATATTGACCTATAAAAAAAAATTGCCTAGTTGAATTCAGTGACCGAAATTTAAATCCTCTTCAAATTTCAAGTCAATCGGATGAAAATTGAGGATTTTAGAAATTCCACCTTCGTTGTTGACCTTGGGCCTATGTTGACCTTGGACATGTTGACCTCAAAAATAATTTGTGGTTGAATCAGTGACCTGTATGAAAATCTTCTTCAAATTTCAAGTCAATCGGATGAAAATTGAGATTTTAGAAATCTTACCTAAGTGTTAACATTTGGCCTATGTGACCTTTTGGTCTATGTTGACTGAAAAAAAAAACTTCCTGAGTTGAATTCAGTGACCTGAGCTATAAATCCTCTTCAAATTTCAATCAATTGATGAAAATTGAGGATTTTAGAAATACAACTTAGTTGTTGACCTTTGGCTTTGTTGACCTTTTGTCCATGATGACCTAAAAAATAATTGGCTGGTTGAATTCATGACCTGAAACATAAATCGTTTTCAAATTTCAAGTAATCAGATGAAAATTGAAAATTTAGAAATCAGCGATATTGACATTTTGGCGTAAATTTTAATAAATGTTGATATGACACAAATTTCTACTTGGAATGTCATGTTTGCCACAAAATGCTTGCTGGCAATCATTTTCCTTGCCTTGTTTCTTTATAACAATTTATGCAAGCACAATACATGTGTGAGAAAAAACATGTTTCGACAAAATCGGTCATGGAATAAGTTTGGCAGAATCACAGACCAAGTTGCCTTGCTAAGTCATCACGTTTTTACTTGCTAGAGAATTTTGTACGGCTGAATAGATGAAACAAATCAACATTATCAATTTCCACATCTGAAAGATCAATGCTGACTCATCAATTGCTCTCCCTTCAAAATAAAATTCTGAAGAGTAGCACAAACAATGATTGTTTGCACACAAGCCCATCCCTCTGCAATCGTAATTATTTAAGCGTCTGAATTCCCCCTTTAAAAGCCCAAATCACCATCACACCAACAACGGACATACAAATTAATACAAAAAATTGTACCTGTTGAGTGTCACTCAAGCTCCCATCGTCTTGTATGGTGTCATCAAGACATGTTCCAGGGTGTCGCCAGAATCTCGAATCAGATGATATTGCATTGGCAGGGAATGAAGAGCTTGATGTAAAGCGCATTTTTGGAATACTTTTGATCATGTGCTGAGCCTGGATATCCTGTGGTGATATTAAGAATTGTCAAATTAACTCACACACTACCTGGGCATGGATAGCAGGAAAGCCTTTCCAACAAATGTACAAATCCCTTTTCATACCAGATTTGTCATCATTGGTATGTATGTACCATCGACACATCCAACCACTTCAGGAAACGTTTCAAACATTTTGATACAGCTTTCTTTTCTAAAGTCCCTTTGGCCACTGCATCTCCAGATTTGACAGTATTAACAGGTATTAGCAACATGAGTGACATTGCGATGAAGCAAACTTTTACTTATTACAAACCAATCAGCAACACTGAAAACTCTCTTATTTCCCATTACCCAGAGAAAACGTAAAATATTCTTTCCTGTAGGCTGTCTTTTGCAACAAAATTTGGTTCCAACTTGCACAGTAGATCCTAAATAGAAAATAAGTTTTCACAATATTAGGACAGACACATTATTTATACAAGAAATAGCCAGTGTTCAGTCATCACCAGTTATACACACAACTTATAACATATTTATGCATGAGGGAACAATAACATAGTGCACCCTTATTTTCAAAGTTGTTTTTGAGACCACTTCTTGATTTCAAAGACACTTCCTACCCTCATTTTCCCATCACATCACATCCAATGATACAACTGACAAAATGTTCGGAACCATCTCCCTCCAACCTCCCCATCTTCCCCATGCATTATATATATTATATATAATATATATATATATATATATATATATATATTATATCTGAATCAAGATGAAACCCTTGTTCTACATTTATGTATACTCAAAGATTATAGAAACATGCAGTTCATACTTTTATTGTTACTTTTAATTTCCATTATATTTCTTCAATATCTACAAATATGTAACTGCCCCCCCCACCCCCTCTCTGAAATCCACAGCAGTAGGTACAAAATGCACAGTGGCAGCTTGGTAGTGGGGGGGGGGGTGGGGGTGGTGGGAGGGGG
>CM068953.1:182920306-182936907 GCA_035128595.1 Eptatretus atami | reverse complement strand
TTTTTTTTAACATGAGATTGCATTATTTCCCCTTTTTGTGTGATATGCTTTCATTTAGAATGTTATTTCATTTCATTAGGAGCTTGGAGCGATGTTATCTTCTTTATAAAAGTGAATTGAAAAGTTGTTTGTTTGTTACACAACTCCTCTGAGCTCCCAAGGTGAATCACAGTGAAACTTTAGAGGATCAGATTTTTTTTACTTACCTTACACCTACCTACCTTACTGGGGATTTAAAAGTCTTTTTTTCACAATTTATAACTTATGAACACAAAAAGCCACCACCTGTCGTGGGGAAGGATAGGAGAAGGAGGGAGGGGTTGGGGTTGGGGGAGGCAGAGGAAGGGGTGGGGGTAGGCGGGAGAGTAGAATGAGGGAGGGGAAGGGCTGTGAGGAGGGACCCGGCGTTAACCGGCATTGACTGGTACCTTTGCTAGTCCAGAATAAAATAAACGTTTGAATATTTGAATAACAGTTTGATACAGAGATAAGTGGGGTGTACATGTTGGGTGGTGGACATGTTATATTCAAGGAAAGATGTGCTTGATTTAATGTATTGTGATGGTTTTGGAAATGCACCCCAGAGGAGAGCATGCAGGGGCATGTAGGAAACCAGAGGATGAGTTACTTCTTTCGTCTCTGTGTAGGTAGACCTTTGCCGCTTGTCTAAGGGGTTTGGGGGGCATGTGTTTAAGTCAGTTTGTGTTTCCCCAGTGTGACGTCTTCTCTCCCTCTCTGCTCCTTTCAATCTTTCTTTCAATACCCCCATCGATCTGTTCCCACACCCCATCCCCACCCTTGCCTTTTTCAATCCCACCGTAATCCGCTTCACCAAACCTGAATTCAACAACCCCTTCTTCACCCCATCGGTCTGTTCCAACAACCCTTTCTCAATCCCCCAAAAATCCCTATCACCAAACTTCAATTCAACATCCCCTCCTTTGCTCCATTGGTCTTACCTTCAACTGCGCAGCCAGTCGGTCATCCCTCGGTCCGTCTGAATCCCTCTCCGTTGCCACTCCATCAAAGCATTGTTTTATTGGACACATTCGGTCCGTATGTGATCATTAATCCTTCGAGCTGATCAGATTACCTTCACCGCGTCAGACTTTGTCCCTTCTCAAAGGCATGTCCGTGGCACCAAGTGCAACAGTTTTCCAATCGAAAATAAGTGTGTATGTGTGTGTGTGTGTGTGTGGTGGTGTTGTTGGTTCATAAGCATACATTTTCTCTCTGCTAACTCCCCTTCCCCACCCGTCCGTCTCTCTATCCCATCCTCGTCCCCCCCCCTTCCTAATACAGTGCAGCACCCTCCCACCCTGTTTCTGTTCTCTCTCTCTCTCTCTCTCTCTCTCTCTCTCTCTCTCCTCTCTCTCTCTCTCTCTCTCCATATCTGGGTGGTGGATTATGTCCGGACGGTGTTTGTCTCCAGACTTGTTGGTGTTTGTCTCCGGACATGTTCGGGCAGTGTTTGTATCCTGAAGACATTTGTCTCTGGATGTGTCTGGGTGTTGTTTATCTTCGGATGGTGTTTGTTTTTCTCCAGACCTGTCTGGGCAGTGTATGTTTTTCTCCGGACCTGTCCGGGTGGTGTTTGTTTGTCTACATATGTGTTTGGGCAGTTTATCTCTGAATGGTGTTTGTCTCCGAACATGACTGGACAGTGTTTATGTCCGGACGGGAGTCTCAGGAGGGCTTGACTTCGGATGCATTCAGGTGGTGTTTGGTTCTGGACGGTGTTTATTTCTGGATGTGTCCTGGTGATGTTTGTCTCTGGATGATGTTTATCTCCGGACGTGTCCTGGAAGTATTTGTCTCCAGACTGTTTATCTTTGGACTTGTCCGGGTGGTGTTTGTCTCTCGACTGTGTTTATCTTTGAACCTGTCCGGGCGGTGTTTGTCTCTGGACTGTGTTTATCTTTGAACCTGTCCAGGCGGTGTTTGTCTCTGGACTGTGTTTATCTCCAGATGTGTCCTGGAAGTGTTTGTCTCCAGACTATGTTTATCTTTGGACCTGTCTGGGTGGTATACATCTCTGGGCAGTATTTATGGCATCACTGGTGGAAAATGGATTTCAGACATTATTTTGTTTCCATATTCCCTGTTATTCTCTTCAGAGTAATTTTGATGAGACAGTATGAATCGTAGTTAATGCTCCACTGCACATCTGCCTTCCCTTCTTCTCACTTCACGCAGCCTTCCCTTCCTCCACCCCTTCTAACTCCCCCCCCCTCCTCTCTCTTTTCTCCTACAACTCCTTACTCTCCCCCACCCCTCTCTCTTTCCCCACTCATCTCCCTCTCCCCCCTCTTCTTATTCCCGTCCACGAAGCGATGGGTGGTACTTGGTCGTACATAATAAAGTGTGGCACATCTCGCATGCAAGATACAGTGGCATACAGTACAGAGGACATTTTGCAGGCAGGGAGAGACGAGTGGGAGCCGACGGTGTCTTTCACAGCTGGGTGGGGGCTGTGTTGAAAGTTCACTCAGAAACATCGGCATTTTCCCGCAAAGTGGATCATGGACACGCCCTCATCAGATGTGGGGTAATGAGAGAGAGGCTCACATGAGAGAGGCAGGGAGAAAGCTTTGTCCTGTGAGGAGAAAGGAGCTCAGGGCTGGTCCTTGTCCATGTCCTAAAAGCTTGTTTGGTGAGGAGGAGGAAGGCGCGCAGTGTGAGAAGAAAAGGAAATAGCTCATAGTGCGGAGGAGGGCAGGAAAGAAAGCCCAGAACATGGCCTGGTTCGTGGGGAGCCACTGGTCCTGTAGGTAGAGCAGAAACAGAGCTGCTGGCTGTTGGCATATTGAGGACGCTGGAGAGGACTTGTCTACTTGTTCTGGACACTTCAGAAATGCAGTTGCACACCCCATCACCATTCCACCACTCATCTTCCCCCACCCTCTGGCACCCCCCTCCCTCCCCTCCCCATATATTTGGACTGTCACAGCCCCTTTAGGTTGTGTGAGGTGAGGGAAGGAGTCAACCACACTCTTTACTTTTATTTTCTTCTCAGTTCTTCTAGTCTTCTTCTTCTCTCCAGATTGAATGATGGTCATGTGCCTTTTGTGTAAATAAGATTGCATAAGAATATATGTTAGGATTAAATCTGCTCTTTTGTGCCTTTTGCTTCTTGCCTGTAAATACGTGCTTTTAAATGATGGCTTGCTTCTGTGTGTGTAAATAATAATTGTTGGTTGTTATTTCAAATCTGTCTCGGTTGTCCTTTCCTCTATTTGTCTGACAGTGTACAAACACAGTTAGACGGGAAGTTGTACCCCACCGATTAGCTCTACTCGTTAGCCAGTGAAAACTCACTGAATTGCTCGGCAACAACCCGAGTGTGCACTGAGGGCACAAAGCTCTGTTAATTTAGTCACCTCCTCAGGTAAACGGAGTCCAACAGATAACCTTGTTAGAGTTGACAGGTTTAATTGATGCTCGGGGTTGATTAACCTAATAAAGCACTCAAAACTTGGAACGATAAAGCACTCAAAAATTTTTTTTCACTTTCCTTTCTCTTATCATCTAATGCCTGATCTTCATCCCTACGAATTGCTGTATACAAAGCTTTTGTAGGCGATAAAGTTTTTAAATTAGGTGCTTGGAACAATTTTATGCATTATATGACGCAATTTTCCATGAAGGATTCTCACTGACTAATTGAAGTATATAATCAAAATCTGTCTTCAGATTTGAGGATCATATCTCGTGGATGAAATAAGTGTCAAATATGGAGTGAAATCTGGAAATTTAAAGAAATTAGTGATTCTTACTACGAGTTGTCTGGCATGGGTTAAAATCTCACCCAAGCTATAACTGTCATCCTGGTGTTTCACAGGCAGGGTGATTAAACAATGTGCATGCCGTCCCTCAGATGGATGTTAAACTGGGCATGAAGTAGTTGCTTGAAGTAGTTGGTGGATATAAAGATCCCTTGTGTGTCCTTCATGAAGAGTAGGGGAGCTATACCCGGCATCCTGGCCAAATTCCAAATTCCTGCTCTGACCGAGAGGAGCACTGCATCAGCAGCACTGGCACACCCTCAGTCAATAATGCTACTCAGTTTTATGCTGCACAGGAAAAAAGATGATGAGACCCCTATGTACAGTATTTTATTGTAATAATATTTTGATTAATTTACTCTGAAAAATTTCCACTCAATTCTTTTTTCGATCAGGAACTCATTCTCCCCTCAATACATGAAGTCAATGGGATTTTGAAGCTTGATTTACATTACATTAAACCATCAAATATCGTGGGGGTTAGGTTGCTGGGAAATGCAATGATGGTTAAAACCATGATGATGGAAACCAAGGGTCAATGGGAAAAGGGGGGGTTGGTTCCTGGGCTCCGAGGAAACAGAGAGGAATATCAACGGCAGTCAGAAATAAACACATCACAAATGAAACAAGAAAAAGAGCAATCAGAGAATGCAGACCCTCGCCAGGAGTTGTTTTTTGTAGTGTTTGTGTAGTTTTGTGTTGTGAATGTTGTGTGGTGTTTGTGTACTGGTGTGTTACGCAAGAAAAAAAACAGGGCCACTGGATCTATAGCTTATATGGACCCTGGCCTAAAGTTGTAACCCTTATTTGGTAGCATTCTGACTGCTGGGTATGGAGAAGAAGATTTTTGAAGGAATTTCCTAAGTCGGCCATTTTGACATACTTAAAGTCATGTGACCAGAATGAGCTTTACAATTCCTTTTACCAGCCAGGAGAAGAAATTTGCTGCAAAATTTCAGCAGGATCGGCCCAGCAATTTGGCCGGAGAAGTCGAAAAAGGAGACGGACGGACGGACAGTTCACGATGACAAAATCTTATTTGGAATGTAAATTGAAGATAAGCTAATAATAGACATAACGAGAACTGCCACTTTGTAACTACTGGCAGTGTTGACCAGGTACCAAGACGTCCCACTTTGATTTAACCCACTTTGAGTGGGCACTTGACCCTGACCCTTGACGTTTTTCATTATTATTCAATTGAATTTAGAATGGGATTAAAATAAATTCAATTCAAATCAAATGGAAGACCAAAGAGGTACAGTCCTGCATTGGAGTCATCAGAAGGAACCTGAACAAGCAAAAAGCAAAGATGAAGTCATCAGGAGGAACCTGTATTGGATTCACATTTCAGCTGCTACTCTACTCTCAAACCCATCCAGGTACAGCCAAATGAGCCTTATTCAAAAAAAAAAGATAAAAAAAGGAAAAAAGAACACAGATATAAAAATCAAATAATTCTGGCTGCCAGACCATGTGTCCAATCAAATCCAAATTAAAAAAAAACTCTATTCCACATCCCCACTCAATCAAAATTCTGAAGTTTCATGTTGATTGATTAAGCAGATCCAGAGAAAACATTATTTAATATTTTCTTAAATCCAATATGGCTGCCAAACCATGTGACCTATCAATTATTCCTTAACAAACTTGTGCAAACAAAGCTTGGTGAAAATTTGTGTGATGTTTCTTCTCGATCTGTCCAGCCATTCTGCAGAAGAAGATTTTTTTTATAGGTTTTAGGGTAAATCCAATATAGCTGCCAAACCGAGTGACATATGATATCAAATGTGTGAACCTTTTGCTCCTCATGGACAGGTGGTCATACATGTAAAGTTTTGCCTTGATCAGTTCAGCCACTTCAGAGAAGGTTTTTGAAGGTTTTAAAAACAAAAAAATAACAATATGGCTGCCAAATCACGTAACCAATGACATCATCAAATTTTTTCTGTGGACCATTTTATCCTAAGATGACCCTCAAAAACTTTCATACTAATCAGATGCAGTGTTCTACATATGTAATTATGACGGCATAACGAAGGCAACTATGACATAATCGAAAAATGACTCATATTCCCCATGAGAAGTACTTGCCGTATGCCAAGTTTCAATTTTGTCCTTCGTGTGGTTTCAGAGATACAGAGGACCAATTTTTCCCCTTTTTTCCAACATGGCTGCCACACTACGTGACATATGACGTCATAATTATCATTATATCATTCTGCATGAGTGGATGCACCCATGGTGAAAACTTCGTCTCAATCTGACTAGCAGCTTTGGAGAAAAACACGAAAGTTCTGTGCAGATAAACAAACAAACAATCAAGAAAAAGACTTCGTGCAGAGCACCATACTTGCAAAATCCACCCCCCTCTCCAAAGGTTGCCATAGATACATCATAGTCCATTTCATTAAAATGATAGGAGCATGAAGGCAAATACTTGAACGATGTAAATATACCTGTGTTCATACTTTGTTCCCTTCCTGTTCATAAAGAACAACGTTAAAAATAAATAACTATGGAATGTTAAATTGGCAATCTCTTCCCCCATTGTTGGTATTAACACCATTCCTGTTCTGTTTGTTCAGTACAATGATAAAAGTTAAGAAAATAAAATAAAATAATAAACACTCAATTCATAATCTCACGAGATTCCATCTTCTTGTAATTCTTCAGTAAAAAAAAATAGTGGTTAGGAAAGCTAAAAAGCATATAAGTGCATTCGTAATGGAAAAATATTTTGCAAACGGAACCCCTTGGACAAAAGACCTTCACATTGAAATGGGTAGAGTTGTGAGAAAATCGTCAGACAGACAGACAGACAAACAAACAAATTAAAAATCACTCATAGAGCGACAACTTGGCAAAACAGCAAGAAGTAAAATAGCACCTGGTGGAGTGCATACCGCTGCCAGGTGGAATAGTTCATGTTTTGTACCAACTGATGGGCTGGATCCGAACCAAAATCCAACCTGCTTGTTCTTGTCACCTATCCAACTCATCGACGTTGTTTTGTCATAACTCGTCCACAACTTTTTGAGATGTTGTGATATATTTAGTTTTTGGCCGTGTCTATCAATTTTAGGAATCAGGCCTGTGCTGACCTTTAGACCTTAAAATCAATTGGTCGTTGAATTCAGCGACCTGATATGAAAATGCTCTTCAAATTTCAAATCAATTGGGTGACAATTGAGGATTTTCGAAAATTTGGCCCAAATTGGCCTTTTGGCCTTTTTTGACCTTTTGGCCTATGTTTACCTCAAATCAATAGGTGGTTGCCTGGGGTTGGCTTCATGGTCAGGGTGGTGAGCTTGGGATCCTAGGATCCTGAGTTCAAATCCCACTTGGCTGTTGAATTAATACCAGGTGGGGTTGACTCTGCCTGTCATCCTTCTGAGGCCAGCAAAGATGATTGCCAGCTTGCTGGTATACTGTGACAGAGGGGCGACCCAGCCAGGATTGTGTCCAACAGCCAAGGAGATTGTTTCAGCAGCACCAATGCTCTACAGAGAGTATGGTCCCAATGGATGGAGGAAGGAGGTGGATGAATTCAGTGAGCTGATATGCAAATGCTCTTCAAATTTCAAATTAATTGGATTAAAATTGATGATTTTAGAAATTTGAGCAATGCTGACCTTTTGGTCTATGTTGACCTTTTCGCCAATGGTGATCTCAAAAATAATAAGGTGGTTGAATTCAGTGACCTTATGTGTAAATGCTTTTCAAATTTCAACTCAAATGGATGAAAA
Organism: Eptatretus atami; assembly: GCA_035128595.1. Taxonomy (NCBI): domain Eukaryota; kingdom Metazoa; phylum Chordata; class Myxini; order Myxiniformes; family Myxinidae; genus Eptatretus; species Eptatretus atami. The sequence goes on along the minus strand of CM068953.1, from coordinate 182,929,373 downwards.
TTAAGGGTTTCTAAAATTTGGCCCAAATTGGCCTTTTGGCCTATTTTGACCTTTTCACTTATGTTTACCTCAAAAATTAATAGGTTGTTGAATTAATTGACCGGATATGCAAATCCCGTTCAAATTTCAAGTCAATCAGATGAAAATTGAGGATTTTAGAAACAATTTTAAAATTTGGCCAATTTTGTGTTGACCTTTTGACCGATGATAACCTCAAAAGTAATAGGTGGTTGAATTCATTGACCTGATATGCAAATACTGTTCAAACTTCAAGACAATCAGATGAAATTTGAGGATTTTCGAAAATTTGGCTCAAATTGGCCTATTGACCGATGTCGACCTTTTCGGTTGACCAAACTCTATGAAACTTCAATATTTGACCGTCGCAGGGTCGGTGTCGTTAATCTCTGAAAATTTCAGAAGGATCGGTTGAGCGGTTTGGGCTGGAGGCGAGTGGAGAGACAAACAAACAAGCATACAAACACACCACACAATACACACCACACACACACACACACACAACACACACACACACACACACACACACACATACACAAACAACCGGCCCGACCAACATACTTGTCAAAAAAATTTTTTTTTTCAAAATAACAAATGAAATATCACTCATTGAGTGACAACTTGGAAAAACAGCACAAAGTAGAATGGCACTCAGTAGAGCGCATGCCTCTGCCAGGTGGAACATTTCATGTTTTGTATCCCACTGATGGGCTGGATATGAATTAAAATCCAATCCACTTGTTCTTGTCACCTACTCAACTCATCCACCTTGTTTTGTCATAACTCGTTGAGTTATGAAAAAAACGTGCCTGTGTGGTTGACCTCAAAATGTCCATGTTGACCTCAAAATTAATAGGTGGTTGAGTTGAGCGACCTCCTATGCAAATGGACTTTAAATTTCAAGTCAATCGGATAAAAATTGAAGATTTTCGAAAATTTGGCCCAATTTGGCCCAAATTGGCCTTTTGGCCATTGTTGATCTCAAAATTAATAGGTGATTGAAGTCAACGACCTGACATGCAAATGGTCTTCAAATTTCAAGTCAAAGAAATTTCAAGTCAATCGGATGAAAATTGACAATTTTAGAAACAATTAAAAAATTTGGCCTATTTTGAGTTGACCTTTTTTTTTCGGTTTTTTTTTGTATACATTGTCGAGGCTAGGATGAGAGCTACCCACAACGCACAGAAGGGGGGCATGAAACAAAGGGGTGGAAGAGGGATGGACAAAACATTGGGGAACAGAGACGTTCTGAGATCTGTGGAAGGGAGAGGGATGGGGCGGGGAACTCGAGGTATACAAGATGGACACTACAGGGACTTTCAGGAAGGAAAGTAGGGAATTTGAAGGAAGTGGGTTTGGGGTGGATTGACAGGGGAAGAAGAGATCGAGGTGTTGGATGGGGGAAGATAAGAGGTGGTGGTGAGCAGCTGATTGAAGTTCTGGAGGGAAGAATGGGATTGAAGAGAGTGTGGGAGTTAATTCCAAAGGTGGAAAAAAGTGGAATGAAAGTGATGGTGAGCAGTGATTCGTGATTTTGGTCGTTTTACCCGAAGGGGGTTGCTGGAGAACCGTGAGCGCCCTGTGTAAATATGGGAGGGACATATCGGACAGAGCGGGGGTGGGGGGACATATCACAGACAGAGCAGGGGGGGGGCAAGACTGGAGAGGAGATGGTAGAAGACAGAAAGACCACCGACCTGCCTGTGGTGAGACAGTAAGAGGCCCAAAAACTCAGCCTCACCATTGGAGATACCAATGATCCTAAATGCCTTAGTTTCCAAAGCATGAAGCCAAGAAAGGTGAGAGGCAGGAGCACCAGCCCAGATGGGAGAGCAATAGTCCATCAGGCTGTGGCCGAAAGCTTTGTATGTGGTCAGGAGATCAGGTGGGCCGAGGGAGGACTTTGCACGAGGGAGGATTCAAAGTCGGTGACTGGCTTTGGAGGCCAGGTTGGAAATGTGGCTTTCCAGGAAAGATCGTGGCAGACGTGAGACCCAGAAGCTTGCAAGAAAGGACTTCTTCAAGAGGAATGTTGAGAAAGTAGATGGGGGGGGGGGTGCAGGGGTTCCAAATAGTCCTTTTGGAGAGACATCGTGAGAGTGAGATTTCTCAGGATTGAAAGAGATGTTCCATGTGTTGGACCAGTTTTTTTTTTATCCAGATCTGCAGAGAGCGAAGAAGCTGCTGCTTGCCCGTCTGAGGGGTGATAGATGGGCAGAGGCTGGAGTCATCAAGCAAAGAGATAAAGAGGATTTTCCAGAGAGTCAGAGAGATCATTAATGAAAATCAGAAAAAGACCAGGGCTCAGAACACTGCCTTGAGGAACTCCAGCCTGGACAGGAAGAGAGGATGAGAGAACTCCATTTAGGGCCACTCGTTGGCTGCAACAGGAGAGGTAGTCTGTGAGCCAGGAGTGGGGATGGCCTTGGATGCAATAGGAAGAGTGTTTGGTGAACAGAGCAGGGTGCCAGACCATGTCAAAAGCACCGATATGTCTCGGGATATTCCTCTGATTTAATGTCTGGCATTAAGTACCTCCATCCAATTGTTGAGAGAGCAGAAGCAGCATATCCAGGGTCGAGTGACCTGGTCTAAAACCAATTTGTTGATCAGAAATCAGGCCATTGGAGAAAAGGAAGGATTTAATGTCTGAAGCTAAGATGGATTCCAATACCTTGCTGATGATTGTGAGAAGGCTGATTGGTCTGAAGTTGCAGGGATCTGTTTTTGTACCTTTTTATTGCAGGGCAGTAATGTTTGATGATTTCCAAGCAGATGTCAGATGACCTTGAGCAAATGAGAGGGTGAATAGAACAGAGAGAGGGTGAGCAAGAGCAGAGGAGCTGGTTTTTAGGACACGTGGGCTGATTTTCAGTCAGGTAAGGTCAGATTAGATCTGTGACTTGCCACAGGTACATATAAACCTGTGAGAACCTGTTCCATGGTCGGGTTGTCGGTGTCTAATCCATCTCCCACACCAAGTTTATTGGTGAGGAGATGTATGATGTGGGCACCCAGCAGGATGAAGAACAAAACTAGTCAAAGGGCAGAGGAGCTCATTGTGAGCCAACAGCCATACGTATCGAGTGCCCAACTGTGTCTGCGGACGTCCTCCTGCAGTTGGGTTACTTTTTCATGAGGAGGTTGGTGGCAGGATTTGCACTCCAGCCAAGCTAAAACCCTTAATTACACAAAACATTCCAAAAGTATCAAAAAAAATCTGAAAACCCACTCTGTGGGAGTAACTCTTGTGCAGCTTCCCTTTGCAGGGCAGCTCACCATTTGACAGGATGGGGGCAAAGCCTTGGGGACCCCCAATCTTTGATGATCGGACGGAAACCAGGGGGTAACATTCCTGGGTCAGATTGCGGTAGAGTGGGTCGGGTGGTGCTGAGGTGTCATCCACCAGATGTCGGTCATCTTGGGTTAACTTGAGGCGGTCCCTTCGGGTGGGTGCCTGCATTGTGCTATCCCAAAGAGAGGATGATCACCTGTATCTGTTATCATCTGAGCTTAAGCGTTTGGACATCTGTATTACAGCACTCTCTGAGGTTCGGAGATCAGATTGCGGAGAGTTCATAACGGGTGGTTACACTTACTGTTAGTCTGGTCGCTCTGATGGTTACCATGCCCAAGTAGTTGCTGTAGCTGTATCCAATAAGCTGACTCCATTGATAGTTGAGGTAACACCAGTCGACGAGCATATTATGGGATGAAGGATTCGTCACTCCTTGGGTATCATTTCCTTGGTCTCTGTTTATGCTCTGAGGCAAGAGATCTCACCGTGAAGGACACATTCTACGCCACACTCGAGCCTGTGGTTGATCAGTGCCCAGGCAAGATAATCTTCCAGTCTTGGGGAATTTCAATACATCGACTGGAACTGATAAGGATAGCTATGAGATGTGTGTTGGTTCCCATGGGTCTGCAAATAGGAACAAGCATAGCACGATGGTTCGTTTACTTTGTAAGAAGTCATGGACTTAGGGTGGCTGGTTCATGGTTTCAGCAACTACAGGCTCATCGCTGGACTTGGTATACGAACGGAAGCGGTGTGGCAAAGGAGATTGACCATCTGCTCATTGATGGTCGCTGGAGAATGATCCAGAACTGCAGGGCTACCGGAGTGCTCAGTTCCTCAATACTGACCAGCGGCTTGTTGTAGCAACCCTGAAGCTGCAGCATAAATCCAGAAGAATGGTACTATCCCAGCCTAGGCTAGATGGTGGCAAGCTCAAGGATGAGAGGGTAGCTGAGGAGTTTGTGAACAGGCTGATTGGGGATTTGGGGGTGGGGTTCTGGGTGCTTTGCGGGATCCTGAAGAGTTGTGGAGTGCGTTCAAGACCACCATCCTTGATGTTGCCGGAAGATGTCTTAGAACTCACCGGAGGGCAAAGAAGAATTTTGTCTGTCAAGGTAGACTGGATACCATTGCCCAGAGTCGCAGGGCCACGCTGAATGGCAGAGCTGAGGTGTAAAACTGTGCGTGCACTAAGGGTGGACAAGAATGCCTGCATGCGAGGAATCTGTGAGGGTGTAGAGCAACACCTGTGGTCAAGTAATTGTCGTCCTTTTTACAGAGGAATTTGCGTATTGCATTCATCCAAGCCCGTGCCTCAGTGTACTGCAGTTATAGCAGAGGGTGGTGGGCTCTTGACAGAGAAGTACGAAGTGAAGGCCTGCTGGGCTGGTTACTTTGAGCAGCTGTACCAGGCTCTTCCACCAGATGTCGAGGTGGATGTCAGGGGGGATTTCTATCCCTATTGCTGACCCTCCAAGCAACTGTGGTCCACCTTCATTTGGGGAAACACAGACTGCGGTGAACCAGTTGAAATGGGTAAAGCTCCTGGGACATGTGGCATCCATTATGAACTTCTTACAGCTGGTGGAAATGCTGTACTCATGTCGTTGCATGCAGTTATGTGCTCTGCCTGGAACACAGGCATCATCCCAACTGACTGAAAGAGGGGCCTTGTTGGCCCGCTCTGGAAAAGGAAGGGTGATCGCCAAGACAACAACTACCGCGGGGTGACGCTGCTCTCAGTGCCAGACAAGATCTTTGGTCAGATAATTATTGATAGGTTTCGCCACAATTTGCTTGAGCACCAGCATCCAGAGCAGCAGGCTTTACACCAAAGAGGTCAACGATATACCGTATCCTTGCTCTTTGGGTCCTCACCGAATGCTGACAAGAGTTGTGGCAGGGAATGCTTGCAGCTGATGTTGATCTCTGTAAAGCGTTTCATTCAGTGAATCAGGACGCCCTCTGGAGGATTCTGTATCTTCATGGGGTGCCACCAAAACTGATCGATCTGATGTCTGAACTATACTCTGGTACTGAGAGTGTTGTGAGATGTGGTGATACCATGACTGACTCATTTCCAGTTGTGACTGGAGTTCGTCAGGGGGTGTGTACTGGCCCCCACACTTTTCAGCGCTTGTATGGGTTGGATTCTGGGGAGGATATTGGAGAGATCAAGCTGCGGTGCATCATTTGGGAATGTCAAGATCTCTGACCTTGATTTTGCAGATGATGTATTCATCTTTGCGGAGACTCGAGATATACTTTTGAGGGCCGTCGAGGTGCTGAATGAGGAGTCAGAGCCGCTGGATTACGGGTTTCCTGGGAAAAACTAAGATCCAGGCTTTCAATGACATCTTGGATGCTGCTATCCTGTCTGTACCTGTTTGTAGTGAGGATGTTGAGGTCACGGAGTGTTTCACTTACCTTGACAGTGATACTCATGTCTCTGCTGACTGTAAGCCAGAGGTCAACAGATGTCTGGGTCGGGCCTGGGTAGTCATGGATTCACTGGATCATGGGGTGTGGCACTGCCGGTAGCTGTGAGGGAGGTTGAAAATCCAAGTCTTCAGGTCCTTGGTAATTCCAGTCTTGCTCTATGGATGTGAGACTTGGATTCTGACCCGGGATCTGAGATGGAGACTTAATTTGTTTGATGCCAGGTCTCTTCGGAGAATCCTTGGCTATTGCTGGTCGGACTTTGTGTCCAATGAGCAGTAGCTGAGAGAGACTCAAATGAGATTTGTTACCTGCATAGTCCGTGAATGTCAGCTGCGGCTGTGTGGACATGTGGCTCGTTTTCCTGATGCTGATCCTGCTCACCAGATTCTCTCATCGAGGAAGCCTCGTGATTTGAGGAGGCCAATGGGCCAACCATGTGCCTCGCCGTTGCATTATCCATTTTCATCATTTTCGATATTATGTTTATCGATATTATGCCATTATCATTTTCATCGGCCGAAATTGACTGATTAATTTGTGCTCATATATTTTTTTAATAAAGGTGAGCATCTTCTCATCTCTGGTAAGGCATACATCATCAGTGAGACAGTAATGATATTTCGAAGGTATAACAAAACAAAATACATACTTTGGTCCACTGGATGTGATGAAAGTAGTGAGATATCCATCACCAAACATAAAGAGTATGTTGAAGATGATGAACCAGGCATCGTGCTGAAACCACGGGGTTGTGTGTTTACGAGGCGACACGTTGCACAACATGATCAGTGGGATGAACAGTCCACGTGCAATGACAATCAGTGGGAGCAAAAGGCTGTTCCCTCTTGGCTGGAGGAGGGCGAAACAGAGGAAAAAAGACAAGTGGTTGTTTCAGGCAATCGGAACTTTCTTTCCTTGTTGATAAGTATTTCTAGAGGAATTAAAAGTAAAAGATGCAGTGACCCTCAGGCTGAATCATTCTGTAATCTGAATATAAATGTTATATTTGACTTGAGAGCTCTTTAGTAATTTAATGTAAATGAAGATCTGCTGCTTGAGTTAATTTTAATATTTACAATTTTTTGCCAAGCAAATTCCTGAAACATACAACTCATTTAATTTGCTAATATATAATGGAGTACGGTAGGACTCCATAAAGAGGGAGGATTGATGTGGAAAAAACTGGCCACCCATTCAAATGTGTACACAATGATATGCTTATAAACTACCATAGAGTAAAATCATAAGCATTTAAAAGCCATATCTTTCATTCTCGAACGTTTTCTGAACTACCAAGACTTAAGAAGACGCCAGAATACATCGCCAAAGTAGCACAAAGAGAGATCGCTGAGGCCTAAGTCACATTCGCCACGGCAGCCGTGGGGTCTCCAAAATCTACGGCCACTCGCAATTATACGGCGGCCGCAGTATTTTCCGACGTCACACAATGTAGCAGTCACATATGTTTTTATTTTTCGGGGAGCCGCACGGCGTATTTAGAAATTGTTGGAGACCAAAAACGTGGGGGTGCCGTACGGTTTTTGATTTGATGCCGCACGGTGACCTTAGGGCGTCCCTGCGGCGCCATATAATTTTCAAGGCAGACGCAAGGTAGCCTCAAGGTGCCCGCAAGGCGACCGCAGGGGGGCCCTAAGGCGAACGTGCGGCCAGACGGACGGTAACGAGTGGGTATATATACCAGTTCTTTTTTACTGAAATAAAAATATAACAGTTCGGAATATACCAGTACGTGGTTTCCCCAGAATCCGAATTGAATTCGTTCCAGGAGGCTGTCGGATTGCAAAAAGTTCGATTCCCAAACTATTTTCCAATAAGAAATAATGGAGTGAATTAATCTGTTCCTGGACCCCAAGAAAACCCACTTTCAAGACACTTTCAACTGAAATTCCCCATGTTTAAGGTAAAATAAGATGAGTAAGGCCTAAGTCACATTTGCCACGGCGGCCGTGGGGTCTCCAAAATCTACGGCCACTAGCAATTATACGGCGGCCACAGTATTTCCACGGTCACACAATGTAGTAGTCACATATGTTTTTATTTTTCGGGAGCGCACGGCGTATTTATAAATTGTGGAGACCGAAAACGTGGGGTTGCCGTACGGTCTTTGATTTGATGTCGCGCGGTGACCTTAGGGCGTTCCTGCGGCGGCCATATAATTTTCAAAGCAGACGCAAGGTGTCCCAAGGCGACCGCAGGGGGCCCTAAGGCGAACGTGCGGCCAGACGGACTTCAACGAGTGGGGTTTTTTTTTTGTTTTTTTTTTACCAGTTCTTTTGTTTCGGCTTGTCGAATTGCTATGGCGAACGTAGAAATGAAAAAAGTTATAACTCCGCGCTATAATTCCACGGCGACTCTACGGTCTGTAAAATATAGCCATACGACGTAGGGCCACCCTGAGGCCACCTCAGAAACTCTGCGGCCGCCGCACGTTTCTGTCAATTCAGAGGGCGTACGGCCGCCGTATCCTCGCAGTAGAGCAAATGTGACTTAGGCCTAAATCACCAATTTGTACGTCTTCTTCGTCTTCCTCTGATTCTTCCCCTCTCAAAACAATGTTACACTGTAACCCAACCTACCTCAATAACTACTGAAGAATGCAACGTGAGAAAGTTACTTTGTCTCTGGGCCAGTACACAAAACCTAAAACTTAAAAATATATAAAATATTAATTGTTTTAAAAGGAAAATAAATCAAATGTAAATGTGGACTCAACCAGACCAAGCCAGGATCGTGGAAAAGGGGAAAATAGATAGTGGACAGAACCATTCCAAAAGCGATACGTATCCTCACCATCCCCCAAATCAAGTGAAACAATAAATAAAACAATTTAATAACACAAATGGATTTAATCCATACCAAAACAACAAAATATACAAGACATTCAGCATTTTATTACTTTCAAAATTTGCAGAAAAAGATTTTAAAAAATTTTTTTTAATAATGTAAAAACAAAGAGGGATGACATCTTGATATCTCAAAAAAAAATAACCAAACAAGGTCGGAATGACACCACATTATGATGCCACAATACACCACAATCCTCTTATGGATTACCATAATGACATCTTTTGACATTTTACTTTTGTTGTGGGATTGTGATGGAGCATCGTCAAAAGATATTGTGACGCTAAACCAGAGGATTGTGGTGTCGTATTGTGGAATCCTTATGTGGTGTGATTCTTCAAAGTTATTCTTTTCTTCATTCTTCCTCTTCATCCATAATGTTTTGAGATTTCATCCCTCTGTTTTACCATTAAAAAAAAATTATTCTTGTAATATATA
>CM068953.1:182876328-182894183 GCA_035128595.1 Eptatretus atami | reverse complement strand
CAGGCCGATGATTTGTTTGTGAGATTTGGATCTGGTGACACGGATTTTTAGTGTTGTACTTGGAGATAGGGCAAATTAAGACATCTCAAATGTATTCGACCCCGATTGTTTGTGTCGTGTTAAGTGCGGAGTTCGCTTTTCCTCTCTTTGCTTTTTTACCATATTTCCCAGGTCTATCATGCCTGGAAATGCACTCCTAAGTGTAAAAAATGTGCAAAAACTATCACCTCAATGGACTTCTCCTTCCATTCTCAGCACGTAGGTAAGTCCATATTGCGTTGATATGATCCTTCTTTTCTCAAAACTCATTCAGATCATCATTTTGTTTCAGGCAAAGTCTCACTTTGGAATTGTGTCTGGTTTTCGACTGGGGAGGCCTCCATGTGGTATGAATCGGCGTTCTTGGCATATCTCGGTTTTGTTGCGTTGGGATCTTGCTTACTCTCCAAATCTCTGCTCGTGATCATGTCAACATGGTTGCTGCTTACTTCAGAATATTAGTCTTGTGGAATCATGTTTCTTGTCATCGTTAAGTTTTTGGATGTGTTTTGTTTTGCATCTCTCACATGGGAAGATCGCTGGATTTTTTTGTCTCGTTCGGATTGTCAGTCATCTCCGTAACCTTTTTTGGCACCACCCCCCACTCCCGTACATGGCATCACCCACCTACTCCGAACCCTTGGCGGCTCCCACCTCCCGGCTATTATTTTTGAATGTCCCTTTCCCCCGTGTTTGTCCATTTTGTTATTTCATCGGGGGATATCGCTAATCTTCGTGGGATCGTGTCGGGTTTCATGTCTTCTTTTTCTTCCCATGGAATACAGCCGGGTGGAGCATCATCTTCAAAGGGTGCTGCAAATTCACTTAACTCTGCGTTGCAGTTCCTTGCTCGTTACCTTGGTGTCCCGTCTCTTTCCGTTGATCTTTGGCTTACCACGATCTCACCCTTTTTGGTAGTTTTGCGACACACACTTGAATTGTGCATTTCAGTACTTTTTCACAGTTCCGCGCTTATGAACGCCGGTAGTGTCGGTTCGGAGAAGGTATCTCGAGATAGTTGGCGGTCATCGGATGGTTACATCTCGTTTTTGGGGCAGGGCATAGACTAACCAAACAAAGAGTTGAATTCCGTTTCAGTATTTCAGAAAAAACGGATTAATGTGTTCAAGTGGAGCCTTTTTATAAAACTGATTTTTTTTTGCGGACTTGAGCATAGGGACTCACTCAACGTCCATTGGACGGCAGGTTGGAGGCGAGCTGGGACTGACAACTGGTTGTCGCTTTGTTTTGCCGTTTGAATTCAGTGGATTAGCTCTGCATATTTACTTTGGTGATGTTTCTGATAGTTCTATGTTTTCCTGCACGTGTTTGTTCAAAAATAGCGATTTGAAATTTCACCCGGTGGAGCCACCATTTGGATTGACTCTCCGGTCCTCGAGAGGTTCAATCTGTTCCTCAATCTGAATAAACCTGTTGGTATTCACAAACTAGTAGCGAATTTCATGCTTTTCTATAAATGCACATATGTTATCCCTTACTACAAGAGTTGTGATGAAGATATCTTGACAATCACTACAATTTCGTAGGAGTACATGCAGTCAGCTTGGACACTTGATCCACAAGTCGGGAACTTGACACAAGGTAGGCATAAACACAGCGGGACAATCAGAAAGCAACCACAGTCAGGGAATGAACACAAGTGGGAACAAGACAGTGGGACATTGAACCAGTGGGAGAAAATGACCAAAGTGGGGAAATGACAAAAGTGGGGATGAACACGAGTGAGACATGACACAAGTCAGGTGGAACTGCAAGTGTGGAGACATGCACATGAGGGAAACCAAAGTCAGGGAAGACACAGTCGAAAGATTAGAACAAGTCAGGAGAACATTGAACAAGTAGGGAAAACATAACCCAAGTGTAGACCAATGAAACCAAATTCAAACATGAAACCAAAGTCGGACATGACCAAAGTGGGGAGACTGAACAACCTCAAGTGAGGGTGACATACACAAGTGAGGGGAACATGAAACCAAGTGGACATAAACAAATAGAGAGACATGAACCCGTGAAACCAATGAACCATGATGAAAGTTTTTACATGAAGTCCGTGTCCGTTTCCGCGGCTCGTGGGCACGAACAACAACTGATCGGTCTTCGTCGGCCCGTGTCAAATCATGATATTCACCAAATTACAACTGTCGATTTGTAATATGTTTCATGAGTTCTGATATTTACATTCAATGTTTGTGTGTTCATTTGAATTACTGTGTCACTATAAAGTCGCCTCTGGAATTGGTTGGTGACGAACTCTTTGTGTGTCTCGACTAGTGTTATGTCAGTCTTGATGATTCACCGAGAACGAATGATGTTACGAGGACGATTGACTCTGGAGACGACTGGATACTCCGAGAACGAATGCTACACGAGACAATGATTAACCGGGAACGAGATGATATCACGTAGAACGATGGTTTCACGAGTGAACGAGGAATACACGGGAACGATGATGCACCGAGCGTGATTGCAGCGAGAACGAATGATTAGTGACATAAAACCGTCACATTCTGCCTGATCCGATCCAGGTGTGTCTTTATTCCGTCCCAAAGGTTCCGTGTCATTTGTGGTGATTTCAGGTCGGAACCTGCAGGAATAGAACCTCATTCCATCGAGGTCATTTCTATAACGGGAGAACATAAAATTAAATTATTTCACTTTGTCCCGTGTGAGGATGACCTGGGGGTGTACAGGTGGAATGACATGGGGAAGGATGAGGATATGGGAAATCTGGTTACCTTGGGATTTGTTGGTCTCCCTCTTCCCTCCTCAAATGTTTCACCTCGTGTGGTCCTCTGGTTCTCTCATTGTTTAAGGAATTATAACTTCTTCTCGAAGACGTGGATTTTTCTCATGTGAATGCTGAAAGATTGTACACAAGCGGAAGTTGGCGTATTTCAGCCACTTCATTCACATGAGTTACAACAAATACACAGTGCCGTTTCTGGGCGCGATGGGAACTCCCCTTCATTTTCGTATAATGGCCGTTTAAAAATCTATAACGCTTGTGGGGGGACGGCGGCTGTGGGGGACGGTGTGTGCGGGCGGGTCGGGGTGTGGGGGTTAATGGGGATTTTTGAATTGAGTCCAGTAATGAAGAGATTCCTTCTTCTTGTGGGACGAAAGGAAGCCTTCATGGAACTAGTTATTACGTACTTATTTATATAATCGCCCCAAACAGGCAAAGGACACTTCTGGGGTGGGAAAGGTTCGAGGGAAGGGTAACAAACTCAAACAACAAAGAGAATCAGAAGAACTCCAAGTAAGGAAGGAGAGAAGGTCAGGTGAACGCGAGGGGGCACTTCGGAGAGGGCAAACTCGCCCCATACTGCTGCGTACTCAAGTAACCGTTATCTTTTTTTATGGATGTCATCGTGCTGACAGTTATGTTTTCTTCACAGTTCTGGGGGGGGGGGGGGTTGGGAATACTTAAAGCATGTAGAATCAAAAAAAATTTTTTTGGGGGGCGGGACAGTCCATTTAATGGCAGAATCTTGCCATACCTAACCCACCCACAGTTTCGTCCGAATCCGTTCGAGGAGTTATTTCGGACTAGTTCCAACAACACAAACACAAGAAAAAGGGTGAAAACAGATAACCTCATCCATCTTCGAAGATCGGAGGTAATAGATGTCTGTTTTGGAGTGTGGAGGTCTTTCATCCCCGGAGTGTTGGCTGAATGAGAAGTTGTACGTGAAGTGAGGAGGGTGAACAGAGCTGGGGTGGTGCGGACTTTCAGGAGATCATGATACATCAGGAAAAGAGGTGAGACCAAGGACGGAGCGTTTGATGGAACGTCCAATTGATGAAACAAAGTCCAGAACATGACCTCAGATTCAAATTTGTCTTGTGATTTGGAAGGAAGACAATGCTTGAATCACTCAGAACGTTGAAAGGCTCGAACACTACTTGGTTGTACGTTTTCTGAATCTGAAAACAAGTGTGACAGGAACTCGTTTAGGAATAAATTTAAAATCCCACTTGACGAGTGTGTGTCTGTCAGAAATTTGGAAATAAATTGAAATTCCCTTTTTTAACTTTCTTTCCCCCGCCATCATATTATCAGATCGTAAATACAGCCTGTGTGTGCACAGTAAATGGTTTTTTGTTTGTATCATAAATCTTCATTTGTATCTGTTGAATAAATTGTTTTCACAACTATGGAAGGACCAATCAGTCCAAGGCGAACGAAGGACCATGAATCATGAACCCAATGGGGGTTTAACGGGCTCCACGAAGTTCTCTGTGAACAGTGCAGAAGCCGAGTTCCCAAAACACTCAGCTCTCCAGCTCGCATCAAGACGACCCCCTTCTGGATCCCCGCCGATGTTTGTGAGTACTCAGTTTTTGTTATTGATTTCCGGGATTCAGGTCGGGTTCTTTCCACTGCATCATCCTTCTCCCTCTTCTCCTCCAAAGTTAGAGTTCGACTCCTGCCATTGACGGCCCAAATCTCACATGACCCCGTCTGGACGACAGGACAAGTGTCAGGGAAGATTTCATTGTCCGACTTAAAGATGTGGTATTTGGCGCACGGTGTTCTGGTCCGTGAGTCTGCCTTCCTGGAGTCCTGGGAAGTCTGATGTCGTTGTGCAGAGTTTGTGTCAGATCGGGTCGTCCAGCTGCGGGAGATGGCAGTTTGAGTCTTGTTCAGACAGGAACGAACACAACACAACATGATGTTTCCTCAGTTATTTAGATTCTGTTAATGAGTGTTGGTTGTTGTGGTGTATGTGTGTATGTGTGTGTATGTGTGGTTGTGTGTGTATGTGTGTGTACTGATTGTTGTGTGTGTGTGTGTTGGTGTGTTGTTTGTGTGTTGTGTGATGTCCAACTCCAACCATGAGCGAGCGCCTGAACTTTGTATGTCAAGAAGGGATCAGGGGGCATGAATGAACTGGGTGTTTGGTTAATGTAAACATCTTTTGAACAATTTACAGTAAACCGAAGAAGTTTTCCTGTTGGCGCATGCGGTGACTTGCTCAGCTTGGCTAGTCTCTGATATACTCGCTGATCTTCGTACAATGAATTTAGACGATCGCAATGCTTGATTTAAGCCCAGAGATTTCCAGTGTTTCTTGCCTTATTAAGTTCCATGAAGTGGGAGTGAAGTGCTGCGAGTTTTGTCTTCCGAGATTCTCATTAACACAAGCTATGTATTTGTCAGAATGGTCATTGGTTCATTGTCATACTGACATCGGTCTTCTTGCCCCGGTTGAATCATTTGGTCGGGCAGTCAAGGGAAGGTTGGATAGCTCATATTTTTCATCCAATGTATGGAGTCCTGTCTCTTGGAACTTTCCACCTCACCAAATTGTTTTAGTTCCCTTTTCCCGATTGTGCTCGACATTCTATCTCGGAGTTCTCGAGTCGACGTTTCATCGTCTTCATGGCTGGGTTTCTGCTCTGAATGTTCCATAACTGTGGGACCTTTTGGATATATGTGTTTCTTCATAATGTCATCTTGATGCCCGTTGCAGAGACAACTCAAGGAGTGATTGAAGTAAATTGGATGTACCGAAACTCATTTGGATGTCAGAGCAAGGGATTGTATATACGAGTACATTCGGCTTTTAAATTTCTATTTGTTGTTGTAAAAATTTCGATTGTTTGTTTGTATCTGTTTGCGTATTTTGAGAACTAAACAAATGGCACATGCATTGGGGGTATTTTGTGAAGGTCAAGTGAAAAACTATCATTTATCGATTTTATTCAAGCTGGAACACAACAAAGTGTGAAATTCAAGGGGTTGTAACTACTTTTGAAGGCACTGATGTTGTATGGATGGAGGGAGGAAGACGAAATACTAAACTCATGAGTGCGAATTATAAGTTTCAAGAGCCAGGGCAAAGTGTCTGAATTAATTACCAGACATGAATGGATGAAAATACCCGGACATGAGATGGTTGGATAATCCAGCTGGATGGTATTGAAAATACCAAATGAGATGGATGATAAATAACTAAGACCATGATGAATGATAAATACACTGAGATGGATGTAAAATACGGTTACATGCCTGGGTCGGCGCCAACCGACGCTTGACGGAGCCGCAAGTCGGGTCGGCGCCGACCGATCGCCCTGTATATAGATCGCCGCCGGATAGTCGAGCGATGAGTGTGCCGTACAGACCGAATACGCCATTGGGAGTACGTGGAGGGAGGCGTTGCATCTTCATATAAATACGCAGCAGAGGATTCACCTCGCGGAATCGTCGGAACTAATGCCGAGGCGGCTTCCGCGTGCGTGATTCGAGGGCTTATCGCCGAGAATGGTCTCCAAATGTCCCTTTTGTCGGCACACGGCTTTCTTACTCCAACACAACGAAATGTCAGTATGAATGGAATCACGCGACGAGCTGAAATTCACAATCGGGGTGGTTTTATTATTATATGGGGATGGGAAGACTAAGAGAGAATATTCGACTTTACGAAAAGATGCAAACATTTACAGCACCAAGCAGCTAACATTCTATTATTGCGGGCCACGGAACACGAGCAACACAACCACCCAAGATGGTGGTGAGCTTATAACTAGTCCAGTCGGGAAGGTGGCTGAACCAGGCCTATCTCGCTCTCCCTGTTGTCCTCGTTTCGGACCGGGCTCCGCGGAGAGAGCTCGCCCATCGCCGTGGCCGATCTTCCGGTCGCGAATCTCCGCGTTCTCAACGTGCTGGTTGAGACGAGCGCCGATCTTCCGTGATGCGTCGCTTTTCCGAGAACCCCTCCAAGATAGTCGCAGAGTCGCCCACGCCGGGACCAAAGGAACAAGATCCAACCAAGAGAAGAAGCCATTCGCAGCCGAGGCGAGCACCGGCTCAAACTTTATTCCAAACGAAAGGCTTCTCAAAGGCCTGCCAGCAGCAGGCCCCGAAGCGTCTGCTGACAAACTCTCTGCCGAAGCAAAGAAAGCTTCGAGGCCTCTCTACAGCCAAAGACGAAGGTTGCTGAACGAGCCACTCCCCTTCGTCTCTAAAGGAGGTTCCTGACTTATCCTTCTTCAGGCCCCTCCCCAAGCGGTGACTCATGCCCTAGTGATCCATTCCCGTCACACGGTGGGAGGGAGTGTTGCGTATTATCGACGGGATGGAAGGATCTTTCTTCCTCTCAGAGAGGTTGAGGAGCTCATTGTTTCGTGATCCAGATGAATTCAGATTCCGCAGAGGATCTAATCGATTTCTAAACATTTAAGCATATGGAAGGTGAGGCTATCTAGGACAAGCTTTTGCATAGGACTAAGACCTGTATGTTGTGGCAAACGATTCCAATTGGTAACAATCAGCCGATTGAGATATTCTAAGTTGTAGAGGTAAAGATTACAAAGAGTAGAAGAGATGTCATTTCAATCTACGTTCTGCAAGCAGCGACAGGATGATTGAATGAATATTTGCTTAGCAGTTCTGTGAAGCCGGTCCAAGGAAACGGCTCCGTATATGCCGGTCCGAGCAGTTATTTCATCAATTCGTTCAGTTGCCCTTTTTTCATGATGTCTAGTGGGTATGGGACAAGTACCAGCGTTATGAGGCTCTTTGTGAGTCTTTAATTAATTTTGCAATTCTTCCTTCTTTATGGTTTATTAATTCCACACACCTCTTCTTTCATGCATCCCTGCCGCAAGCCAGACGTTGCAGTGACACTCATGACAAGTCGCGCCTTCCCATTCGAAACTGCGCCATTCCCCAACGGAGATCCATTAGACCTACCGGACACTAACCATGACGCAACAATCTTCGTACCAATCACAAGCCTCCTAAAATTCCACAGTAATTCATGGTCGGCATGTTTGGCTTCAATTCATTTCGATCTTCCCAACTAAATCGAATTTTTTGTCCCATTTACACCGTGGTGGAAGAAAACATATAAACGTGATTGATGGTACTATGACCAGGACAAAGGATTGAAGACAGGAAAAAGCAAGCTCCGAGGTGCTGGATCTGCTATTGAGGGCATTATGGTCGGTAACAAAGTTGTGCCGCTCTTGATGAACACTGACTTCCATGATTCTCTTTAGAAATTGATCAGAAAGTTCTTCAACAATTCAATTCAATTGAAAAGATATATTAAAAATCTAAATTAATTAAATATTATGGCTGGCCGACTGTGGACGATCGGTGAACTTTAACTTTTTCATCGAACACCCATTGCTTTCGTACAGGGCTATATGGGGGGGGGGAGAGGGGGTAAGAGGAGGAGGAGGAGGGCGGGATTGAGCGGGTGGTGGGATAGAGGATGTGAGTGAGCATCTAATTCTTCACCTGCAGGTCTAAGCGACAACACCCACCGACGCGTCCAGAGACAAACACCGCCGGAAGCTTCGAGAACAACACCACCGACGCGTCAGAGACAACCACCGGATAGTCCAGAGCAACACCGCCTGACGGTCTCAGCAACATACCAGGACGGCGTCTGATCAGCTGAAAATTGTTTCTCACACCTCCACGATATGGAGAGAGGACGAAGCGCGAGAGAGACGACTGACTTAGGTTTATTACAAAGTATAAACTATATTATTGTGCAATAGTGAAAGCCTGAGAACGAGAGAGTAAAGGATCAATGAGAGAAAAGAAAACCCAAAAATGCTCATTGACATCTAGAAGTAGCAGAGACAAATATTGCATATACAATCCAAAACAGTTGCCTCATGTCCGATGATCTCGAAAAAATAAACCATCATTTCAGAACCTCACAAACCCGTCAGCCCTTTTTCAACAATCTAATCACAAATCATGTTTTGGAAAATGTTAATTAAGTTTTACTATTGGAAGAAGTGCGACAAAAATGCTATTGTTGGAGCCTATATACGCTTTTGCGATACAGAGAGTCTTTCAGCATTGAGAAGGCTTGATAATAGGGGAAAATGTGTTCACTCTTGAGGTGTGTAGAATTTAAGGAGACATAGCCAACTCTCTGTTACAAAGTTGAGAAGGGGTGGTTTGGATGTGTATCGATGTTGGAGGCGTTTAACGAGGCAGGTGAAAGCATTGATGCGGATTGAGGTTGGAACGAGTTTTGACCTTTGTGGACGAAGTGTATGGCATACATCTCGCTCCCCACTAGTCCACATTTTGCTGGTGTGCCGCATACTTTGGGTGTGAGGAAATAATTTTGCCATAGGCTGCAGCACCAAGTGGTTGGGACCATGCGACGGCTTTAATATAGATGTGGCAGGGGTTTCCCTGTTCATTTTTCTTTATTTCTTCAGTCGTGTCTTCAGTCTTTGCATGAATTGTGTGGAACCCACGACCAAGGATCTGCACTACTCCATTTCCATTCAGGTTTCCGAGTGAGCGGTGGAGTGTCCGGACGAATGGCATTTTTAGGAAGGTGTTTGCACACCCGTGTCCTTACTTTTCTTTTCATTAACTTTTTGAGGAAGCAGGAAAGGTTCTCTCAGGTCTGTGAGTGCATGTGGTATTATTGGCGTGTTCCGCTGATGACGACATCTTCGCAGAGCAGATATCTTCAGGACGGAGGCTCTCTGGAACAATTTCGACCGAGTATTCACCGTGAATGTACACAGTCGTGTTCCCTTGCCACGACAATAGCCCGGTAGGGCCCTGCTGCACCCTCTCATGAATGTATTGGGGCATCACTTCATTGTTAAGTATTTATGATATATCGCCCCGCTTGTCAGAGTGTAGCATGAAGCTCTTGCAAGCTCTGAAATCACCAATCGTATATGCTCGGATGGCCCACAGGAAACGGATGTTATTTCTATCGAAGCTTGTCCAGTCTAAAGACTATACCAACTGTATTTCGGTCAAAAAGCTATCATATTTAGATCCCGACCAAGAAAATTTGTTATAAAATGATGACGGGTGATGCAGAATGTGCTGATCAGTATTGGCAGATTGCCGTGATTTTCTTCGATGATTTGGCATCATTGTGGGTTCACCCCGTCAGTACACAGCTGGAGCGGTCGCCAGTTTCATCCGTCGGGCACCCGCTTTGGGAGGAGACTCACGCGTGCTCTCGAGCTTGATGTATCACCGGATTGCTCAGTCATTGGTGGTGTTCAAGAGTTCCGGATCCTCCGGGTCCCATTCGATAAAATTCTGGAGGTATGCCTCATTCGGGGTGTTCAGAGTCATTGCACCCGGGTCGGATCTCGTTCTGGAGGTGTTAACGGCCTCCAGCTAGTACGCTTGATATCTCCGTCTGGGATGGAGAAGGAGGTAGAGTCTTTTCCTCATATAAACTTTTTTCTCGAGATAGTTTCTGAACATACATACTTCGAATGGTCACTTTTTTACCTTCGTCAGATTTTGAGTTCATTTTCTCTGGGTTCCTAAATATGATATATAGCCAGATGGGCTTGGTTCATGACTTCGAGGTGGAAAAATGTTATCTCGAAGTCTATCCGATCTTTTAGATTTTGTATTCTGGCTCGACTATGGACAGCGTCTTTCTGCATACTTCGAAGAGAGTCTTTTTTGTAAAGCATTTATAATTTGCTCATTTTCTTGCTTTGAGTTTGTTCTCTGCTTAGATTTGGGTTCCAACTGCAGTTCGCTATGTGATTTGACTGATGTCATCTTGATTAACTGTTGACAAACGTTGAGGAGAATACACTGGGTTTTGAGAATTGTTCCCCAGAATTATCTTGGAATGGAGAATAATCTCCACTCTACGATGTCTGCACGCTATCAGTGGTGAAGCTTCTTTAAAGTAGATATCCAGAAGACTCGTATCTATTTCCATAGCCCTTCTCGGGATTGGGGCAGGAAGGACCACAGTGACATGTGGTGGTCAGAGAAGATGGGGGGAAGATATTTGATTGAGCGACACATTCTTTTTAAGCCTGGAGTGATGTACAAGCCGGGTCAAGCTCGCAAAGGCACTGACCATTGAGCACTCGACACCATGCTATATTGTTGTCAATTGCGTGCATCAGAGGCCGCCGTCTAAAAAAACCACAGAAAAATCAACCTCGGCTTCGGATGTGTTCTGTGAGGTTTCTGTCCAATTTGGGCGTTAACTGTACAATTTTAATCATCCCCTTTGCTGTAACACTGATTGATATCAACAATTTTTATAAATGTTTTATTCCAACGAGAAGAAGTTTTTCGTCTAATTCCTCATGGCTCTATAATAATTTGTATACATTGAATTTATTTAATACCTAGTTCCAGGTACAATCAAACGGGTCTTTTCATTAATTAAAGGTTTATTGTTCGTTCCCTCGTTACAGGAGCCTGTATAATAGCTGAGATCCTTCGTTGTATTCCCGAGTCTGCGTGAGAGCATATCTTCTTCAGAACTTCCATTCATGCTTTACACGTTGTACGAACCCAAGTATCCTTGAGCATTCCATTAAAGTAACCTCGTCGGCTCGGAGGTCTGGGGAGTTGTTTATGTATGTGTTGTCCAATTATGGCTGAAATGGTCTCAGTAGCTCGAACGCGGTTGTGTGAATCTAGAACGGTGCTTGTGCCCGGAATGGCCGCCATCTTTGACGCCAGCGCTAAAATGCATGTTGTGGTATTGTTGCAACGTATCTGTCGATACTATATCGAGTGCGGTTGCGAGCTAAATATATGTCGTCACTGTTACCGTCTAAATTGAAAAATAATATGAATTTTTGTCTATTAGAATTTATTTATATTAAAATCAGTTATGGACAAAATTTCTATTTTTTTATATTTTGTTTCATGACTTGTACTGTTGTAGGTGAAACATGGTTATTTTCCAATTATGTTCGCTACACCTTCATCTGCTGTAAAAATTACACAACATACACATTAATTTCTTCGAGTGTACAAATAAATTGAGAGGCCGAATACTTAGGCCGCCGCTGCATTATTTTCTGACGTAATAAGTTGGACGCGTGTAGGGACTATTTTGAACCATTGATTTCATAAGCGGGCAGTTATGACTCTCACTTTTGGCGCATCTTGGATTTCAAATGTGCGCCATTTATATTAATTTTTTTTTCATCGCTGGGGTGGTTTCAAGATGGCGTCATCGCGGCACTAACATACCTTCTAGATGTCCATAAATGCATTTTCTGAACCTGTGATATTTGACCCCCAACATGATTCTCTGAACTTTGATGGTGGAGGTTTTATGTAATCTGGCTGGAGAGTTTTCGGCTTCACAAGCCTCTTACGCAGCTTTGCGAACTTCGTTTCTTTCAGTGGTGGCCATAGTGTGTGTCGAGGGCGAACGAGGTGGTTGAAGTGTTCCGACGTGCATATTCATGACAGAGTCGCCACTCTCGGGAAATCGCAAGCCAGTGCAAAAGTTCTTGGTGAAAGAATTGTGTCGTAGCTCTCTCACAGTGTAGAGCGCATTAGAACTTGCTTTCAATTTAAGTAGTGCCAAGCATAGCTCTCTCCTGGTATTCAAATTGTACCCATAGGGTTGTAATCAGACTTCTCACAAAACCTTTAGCAATTATTGACAATCAAGCTAAGAGTTCTTCAGTGATTTATGCGATCGTGCGACGTGCAATACGGAAGGACCGGATCAATTGTCAGGTTCTCGGATGCTTACAATTGCTATCTTTTGCCGCGTGCTGATAAATTCGTAAAGGAAGTCGTACCGGTGAAACATTGTCATGGCTTGTTGGTTCGAGCAGTCAAGATAGAGATGTTGCTGCGACCAGTCGTCTAATTGTAGGGTTTTGCTTGTACACGAGATATGGTTGCGACTGAGGTCACTACACTTCAACTGCATAACTACACCCGGCCAAAACTCATTAGTAGAAACGTGAATTGCAAGTATCGGCAACAAGAGAAATGATCGATGTTATTCATTGCATTCGCTAGCGGACTGTTCTTAACCCGATCGTGGAATATTGTATTCCAAAACCTGTTAGACTGTTAAAAATTTGCACAGTCTTGTTCAGATCAGTGTTCAGTTCTGTTCGTGACTCCATCAAGTAGAAGCTGTCAACGCCTTTACAAAGGGATTTTTGAGATTCTTTATCTTCAAGTGAAACAGGTCATACTTGGATGCTCATTAATCTTGACCAGCGATGAGCTTCTGTCGAGCTGCCACCTAACCCTGAAATCGAAATGAGCAGTTTCTTTATTCAACGAGAAGTATCAATGACTGTTTGTAAAACTCTCCCACAATTAAATACATGCAACGGACGTGACGTTGCTCAACATTGTTGGGCCAGTCTATTCACTTGTCGATCACTCGAGATCAAGAATGCTTATTAATGGAAGTCGTGGCGCTCACAGCAGCAACTCACTTTCAGATTACGTGAAGGCTTCTTTGTATTTCTGCATACTTTTTTTGATTATTAGGATAGGGGTGATAACTCCTGCGCAGGCCGCCCATGGTTTTTCATAGTCTGCATATATGAATTCTCTGTTGGTCTTTGATCGCTCAACTATCCATACTGCTGTCATCCCGGTAGGTGACCAAGAACATCTAGAGCATGTCTACTTCTGGTCATCAAAAACGTCACCGGTAATCAAGAGGTCTCGACATATTTGATCTCCTCAGTAGCCCCGCGCGCACGGATTGCTCTCACCTTCTCACCGTTCTGGAAGAATCGGATTTGACCGCGCTACATATGCATAGTCAAAGGAGTGTGGAGAAAGTTGCCACAGTTCACATCCGTCCATGGTTGAACCATTCAGGGTTCGATCCTTTTCATAGCATTCGTATAACATTCTTGCCAGAGCTCTTAGAGGGATCAGCTGTTGTGGGTTGGACACTTCTGTGCCAACTTGTCAATCGGGGGTTATCATCGTCACGATCTATCGGGTCGCAGTCTTCGTTTTTCTGGCCTCTTCCCACTCTTCTCAAATCCCAAGGTTCGCTCCTAGCCATATGTAAGGCGATATCTCTGGTGCTCCGGCTGGTGCATGGTTCTCCGGATTTTACTGCAACTGTTACGCGCAGGTGACACACAGAGAGGCCCCATGTGACTCAGGCAGCGATGTTTGACACTTCTGCAGGCGCAAACTTGGCGCCGCTGCGAAATCAGTCTGGATTGAACTGCATGCTGAACAGCGCAGACATCAGGTTTCCCGTTGAGTGGTTCACTTCATGCGAGCGTTCATGTTTCACGTGGGAAGATGCGGGGCTCCACCCGTGCGACTGACTAAGCGCTGCCGGATGTTTTTTGCGGGGATAGTGCAAGAAGTTTCAGCTCAGGCAACTCTTTAATAGTTGTGTTCACCGCGCTTGCGGGATTGGATTTTCCATCGATCATCTCCAAGGTCAGCAGTGTAGAACTCGAGCAACATATTTTGCTCTCAATGCTGCACACTCTCAACTCGCTAATTAGCGCATTAATAGATGTCGTCGTATGAGATCAACGTGTCTGATAGGCCTTCATCTGTCTTAGTATTATGTCTAGCATTGGCGAAAAGTGGTAGCTGCGTGTTGATGAAATGTGCTGTTGCGTCAGGTTCATTTCCTAGATGGGTTGTTTAATGGGTTTGTGGGGCATGTTTCATGTGCCTGTGCTGTTTCAGATTGAGGGAGCTAATGGCTGATTGAAGGGTCTTCGGTGTGGATGCTATTGAAAGGCCCAGGTTTCGGCTTGACCTCCTTCGCCGCAGGGATGATGTTGCACGGTTTGTTGCCGCGCTTTGTTCGGAATAGTGATGATGTACGGTGTTTTACGATTGGTGCCGGATCTGTACCTCATTTGTGTGCGACGAATGGGACTGCCGGCTTCAGGAGTGTCTGTTGTTACTCTGATTCTGCTAAAGGCCCTAGCTTGGTGTGTGTTTTGGTGTTTCGCGGCTTTGGAGGTGACTCATGTGCATTGTCCTTGGGGTTGGTCCTGTCGACTGGAGCGTGATGTCTTTTGTGTTGCCTAGACAGTGTTGATTTAGTACTCCAGCTAGGTGTCTATTCGCCGGCTGACGACCGCGGAACATGTGCCCGTGGGTGTGTTTTGATGAACGGGTCTACTTTCGTAAGCGTGGGGTCAAGCGATCGTTTCAGATCGTGTGGGTGACGCACCGTAGTCGTCCAACAGTCGCAAGTGGCGGAAACTCGAGTTTTTGGTCTCGCAGGGTGTGTCAGCTCATATTTGTGCCTAACTGTCATGAATCGTGTTGGTTGCACGTGAGGGCTCTCTCGGCAGCTCCTTCTGCTGGCGCGAACTTTACGCCAGCACCCGGATTGTCTGTTTGCATACGTGATTGGTTTGGTCAACGCCAGCTATCCTGTGTTTCTTGGACATAGACTGGTCCCTTCACGGTTTCAGCCCAGCATATCCGTCATGTCTTTCTTCGTCTTTACGGAGTGGCTCCCGCGAGATAGGACGTCGCATATACCTGTTTTTTGCCAAGCCCCTGTCGCGTGGGAAGGGCGTCCAAGTTCAGAAACAACGTCTTGACTGGAATTGCGATTCTTTCATATGAATACAGGTGCGATAGGCTCACTTTTGAGATCCCATGTCTTGTAAGAATTAATACGCATGAGATATTAAGTTTTGGATAGGTGCCCAAAAGGATGTCTTTGAATCACAGCCTGATATTTTAAAAAGAAGCACTGTTTGCACGCCTGTATTATCCACTCTCGGATAAGGACCCTTCGCACCTTTGCTGACCGTTCTGTTTTTTGCTATCCAATTTAGGTGTTATTTGCTTTTTTAAAAGTCTGATTTGGCAGACGTGATGGTCTGAAAACAGCTGCACTTGAAATGGAGTTGTGACCGGTTTACGTCAAATGAACTATCCGATGCATGTTTACAAAGATGTGGCCTGAGCTGACGTTCGGAACTGTTGAGCTCTTGTTGCCGGTCTGTCAGGCGAGGATCCCGATGTGTGTTTTGAATACACGAGGATCCTCTCGAAGTGTTGCCGCCCGGTTCAATGTGGCATCCAGTTTCCGGTGATCAGACCCGACACAATCAGCGGAGGTTCCTGTTGAGCGGAAAGGAGGAATGATTGTGTTTCTGGCGAAGTGTGACATGAAATTGCGGAGCTAGGCAACGGACACTTTATGTACTGTAGGTGATATGTCTGTACGCGCGGGCAGGTGAGTATGGTGATGCCACCTCGCTGTAGCGAGGGCGACGTATGTTCTCAGGCGCGAACTACGCGATTCTGTGGGATGACCCGACGTTTGTGATCGTTTTTGACAACCTGTGTGCCAGTCTTCATGCGAGGACAGGATGAGTCAGAATTGAATCCCGGTTGGAAAGTGCTTGCGGGTTATTGGGTGTGGGTTTGTCTTGCTTGCAGGCTCATGTTGAGGGTTGACCGTGCGTGTCTGGCTGCAGGAAGATAAGCCTTTGAGTTGTGCGCCGACATGTCTGTTCTCAGCCATTCCAGTTGGTCTTTGAATGTACCAGAAGTCTTCAATGTGCAGGCTTCAGTTCAGCTGTACGCCCAGACAAGATCGTCGGTGTTTTCGCGTGTTATTTCAATGTCGTGCAAAGAAGGGCCGTCGATTGGACAATTGCCTTTGAAGACTCTTGGTGCAGCCTACGGTAGGGCACTTCAGGCGGTATCTGGACGCAGCCCTTGAACTGCACGTCGATCAGCGGCATGGTGGGACCCCCGGATGATGCGGTCGCTACATCGATGTGTGTGGTCTAAGCTCAGATGCGTCTTGAATTCTCTCATTGCTGCGAAGGATGGTCGACGTAGATTGCTTTGCATTGTGGGTGAGTGCACTTTGTTGTAGCTGCAGGGTGCTCCAACAGTGGTGCAGGAAGTGGTATCGTGATTCAGGTCCATGCTTGATGGCAGATCTGTGATTAATTTGTGTGACGTGATTGTATACTATGTTGTTGTTTTATGGGGGCTTCATTACTTAATCTTTTAGAAGAGTAACGGTTTTGCCAGAAAGCATATTGGGTACGTGTGTGACTAAACTGGACTGTTAATGTAAATGTCGTATAGATATTGTTGTCAATTGATTGTTCTTCTTATCCTATACAATGGTCCGAGTTGGCGCAAGCGCAGATTTCTATGTCATTCGATGCTATTGATGTCGTGGGCTGTTATGGTGTCAAATCTCTTGTACGATTTTTCCTATTGAGTTATGTCCCGATAGATTCCACCGACTAAGTTACAAAGTTTTCGGCTCTTTAATAGATTGTTTTAGAACTCGTGTGAATTATATGTGTATTTTTAGTTTTTTTGAGTACGTTGAACGGTGTGTTTGTCAGAATGCTATTTTTGAAATTCGTGTGTTAAAAAAGTGACAGTTTAATGCAAATTTAATTTGCTTTTGGCGATATGTTTTTCTCCTACATATAAGTCTTATAAGAAGAAGACTATATTGTTTTTTATTTTTCAGCTAGCTCATGTTTTCGACGAATACTGCCATTAGTCGTCAAACGCATCTCGGTAAGACTTAGTATTTAGAAAGTGCTGATTTTGTGTGTCACTGAGCACTAGATTTATTAAAGCACCATTCGGCTTTTCGGCTTGGTTTAAGGTTGGCGCGGCTTACCGTGGTGCCAGTAAGTAACGTTTCGATTGTCTCAGATTTTTGAACTGATAGCGATCGCGTTTGTAATGGAAATTTTTGTGAGTAGCCCCTGTGTCCCGCCGGCTTATTCAATTGCGGTTGTCTAGACTGTGCATGTTTTGTTAATGGAGGACAACAGTTCTTAATATAGAATACATATATCTGTATTTTGAGCAATGGTTGCCATGGAAACGGCTATCATTTTTTCAAATTACCGTTTATTTAATGTATTGCTTTCAATCTTGAAACAAGTAACACATGAATATGGTGATCAGTGAAATGTACTTGATGTCAAATATGAGTTTGTAGTCAATTGGCATCACTGTCTCTGTCACTCATCATTGCCATCGTCATCATCACTATCGTGGTCATGCCGTTCAATGTTTGAGTCCTCGTCAT
>CM068953.1:182844670-182855852 GCA_035128595.1 Eptatretus atami | reverse complement strand
TGCACATGCATGGTTAGCATGGACCACAAGGAGGTTGGAGGAATGCGTAGTTAGTTTTAAATTTTAAACCGGTTTCCCCAGAGTGTTTCGCATGAAAAAATCTGATTTGCAGTGAACCAACTGGAGGGATGCAAAGCTTACTGCATGTGTGAGCATACATGCATGCAGGCAGGCCTTTGGCAGGTAGATAGCATTGGTTTCAATTCTTGAATGCTCCCACCTGGATTCATATAGAACATGGTAGTTAAAAATAAAACGTTGCTATTTGGGCACGTTTAATAGCACTGGTAATGCCCTGGTACGCTGACTTTCCTCTCCTTCCCTCACACTGGCTTCCCTCCCCCATCCCTTCATGCAGCCTTCCCCTCCCCACATGCAGCCTTCCCCTACCATCAGGCAGCCTTCCCCTCCCCTCACAATGCATTCCCCTCCCCTCACACAGCTTTCCCAACACCGAACGCTGCCTTCCACTCCCCTCATGCTGCATTCCCTTACCCGAACGCTGCCTTTTATTTTCCTCATGCTGCCTTCCCCTCTCCTCAAGCTCCATTATTCTCCCTTCATGCTGTCTTCCCCTCCCCTCACAATGCCTTCCCTCCACCTCACCTCATGCTGCCTTCCCTCCCCCCCTCTTGCACCCTTCCCTTACCTCCCCCTAATATTGCCTTCCCTTCCCTCTCACAGCCTTCCCTTCCTCTCCACTTATGCTACCTTCCCTCCCCTCCTCTCATGATGCCTTCCCTTCCCTTCCCCTCCCCTCCCCTCATGATGCCTTCCCTTCCCTTCCCCTCCCTTACGCTATCCTCCTCCCAAAGCCTTCCATCACCATCCAACTCTCTCGTGGTGGAGGAGAGGAAGGGGTGTCAAAGAATGTCTGACTTGGACAAATGAAAGCAGTCAGAACTGGTGCTCTGATCAATTCCACAATTTAGTTCAGGTAAAGAGATTCTAAAGCTTACCGGATGTCTGGATATTAAATAAAGGCGCAGACACTGGCACAGCTTTTTCGACGATTGAAGGAAAACGCCCTTCCTTCCCTTCCCCTTTCCTCATGCTTACTCCCTCCTAAAGCCCTGCACTCTCACGGACGTCTCTGGCCAGTGTCTGGGCATTGTTTCCTATGACCCGTTTGAACGTGCTGTTTTAATTTACCCCATTTAGTTCAATCCTGAACTAATGTAGGAGAAGGGGACCATCACCCCTTCCCCATAGCTTTCCCTCAAGTCCCCCTGCCAAATGCAAGTCGAGAACCCCTCCACCCCTTTCCCCACAAGTCCCGCTATCAAATGCAAGTCCATAAAAACCTTTTCCCATCCCGCTACCCCCATCCTCCTCACTCACACACCCCCTCCCGGAGTGTTTAGCAAAGTGTGGTGAGCCGTCATTCTCCCCTCCCCCACTTCCACACTCTCCGCACTCCACACCCCTCCTCGCTGTGCCACCACTTCTCACTCCCCCCCACCCCCCTCCCATAATATTCCCATCAGCAAAGTGACAGGCTGTATTTGCGAGTTAATAATAAGACAAATGGAAGTGTTTTTTGATGAACTGACCTGCCTCAAGACAACAAGGATCGAGTCTGGCTGCTCATCAGCATTCTGTTCCTTTCTACCATCCATTGGAATATCTTTAAACACCGTTGCACATTTCTCCTGCACTACAAATCAGATGTAGGTGGGGTAGGTACATCAGAATCACATAGTTCCTGGCATTTGTAATCAATATAAATCATACCAAATAGGAGAGAACCTGGGTATGTTTAGATCTGTGCTCAGTTTAATGGTTCTTTACCCAAGAGGATGTATCTCACTTTTTATAGCCATCAAAAAAGAAAAGTCAGCATACATAAATGTGTTGATAATGTGAAGGAAGCATCAACAAAGTTCCTTAGATAGAGAGAGAGAGAGAGAGAGAGAGAGAGAGAGAGAGAGAGAGAGAGAGGGAATTAACATTTTATGTGGTGTATAAAGCAATGTGAGGGGATGAACAGAAGGTTTGCCAGACAGTCCTTTCAGTGAGAGATAGTAAGAGTGTGAGATTTGTCTGGATTGAAAGACATATTCCAAGTGTTTGGCAAGCTTGTGATTTTGTAAAGGTCTCAAGGGAGGGAAGATGCTGCAACCTGCCTGTCTGAAGTATGAGGGATGTCATGGCAGATGGTGGAGTCATCAGCAAATAGACAAAATGGAAAGAGTCAGAGAGATAATTTATGAAGATGAGGAATAAGACTGGGCCCAAAACACTGCCGAGGGGCACTCCAGCCTTGACAGGCGAGGAGATGAAAGGATTCCGTTGAGAGCTACACGATGGCTGTGAGAGCAGAGGAAGTCCGAAGCCATGTGTGGAGTTGGCATTAGATGCCATAAGCAGCGAGTTTCGAGAGCAAGGCAGAATGCCAGACTATATCAAAAGTACGACTTATGTCCAGACAGATGGCCCTGATCTCGTGTCTGATATTGAGGGCCTCCATCCATTGTTGAGTGAGAAGAAGCAGCATGTCCAAGGTGGAGTGACCTGGTCTGAAACCCAATTGGTGATCTGAGATGAGATTATTCGAGAAAAGGAAGGATTTTATGTAAACTGCGATGATGGATTCCTTGACCTTACTGATGATTGGAAATAAGCTGAGAGGTCTGTCATTAATTAAGGGTATCCACTTTTGCACCTTTTTATGTCATGCAGTGATGTGGCCTTATTTCCGAGCAGATAGCAGATGACCGAAGGCAAATGTTTGGGTGAAAAGGGCAGAGAGAGGATGTGCAAGAGCATCAGAGCAGGTTTTAGTTCATGTGAGCTGATGCTGTCCATTGTAGTTGCAGAGCCAGAGTAGAGGGTTGAAATAAACTTCTCCACTTTCTCAGGTGCAAAAGACACAGAGTCCAGCAGCAGTTGGGTATGCCAGGGTCGGGTGGATCCTGAGAATGATGGGTTGAGGACACAAGATTTGGAAGCAAACACAAAATTGAGGCATTCAGCCTTCTCACGAGTGTAGTTGGCTGTGTTGCCATGTGAAGACAAGGTGCCACCAAGTTTTAGAGGAGAGAGACAAGTTTGAAAGTTCATTCTTGAGGTTGCACAGATGTTTGGAATGCACTGAGATTGCCTTCAGTAGGATTTGCCTTCCAGGAAAAGAAGGCAAGTTGTTTCAGAGCAACTGCTTCACCACAGGATTCAGTGTACCATGTGTGTGAAGAAGTGTAGAATAATTGAAGGGTAGGATAATTTAAGATGAGATGGGATGAATCTGTGTATAAGAGAGAGCAGGTTTCTGTGGAAGAATTCCGAGGCTGAGTTACTGTAATATCAGGGGCCATAGATATGGAAGACCAGTCCTGAAGAGAGATTGTTGCTTGCAGTCCCTGCTAATATGCACGAGACCTGCCAGACTTGCTGGCATTGAGGCAGCTCCCTGAGAATAGCCAGAGAGATGTTGACTTTCACAAACACATGATCAAATGAACCCACTGGAGCAGAGGAAGAGCAAGAGACATTTGCAGGTAAGTTGTTCATCATCAAGTCCAGAAGTTACAATTTGCCACTGGAAGAAATCTGAGTTGAAAAGTTCACAGATTGAGTCAGTCCCATGGTATAACAGAAGTCTTTTGCTGAAATGAGAGGTACCATCACCCAGCCAAGTTGCATGAGGACAATTGAAATTGCCACATCTGAGGAAGAGAGAGTTGGGATGAGTGTTTAAAAGATGGTCCATGGTGTCTAAGGGAGAGACAAATCTAATGGATTCATTACTGTTTCAAGGACGAAACAACACACAGATGAACAAGAGGTGGGAGCAGAGGGTAAGTCACAGCCAGAGGTCCTCCTTGGGATTGGGAGATGTAAGGTCAGTTCAAGTACATTGGGAAATTCTGGCATTGTATTGAACGTATCCAGAATAGAGCACTACATATGATTCTTTTTTCCAAACATCTTTCCCCATGATGAACTTTTGAACACTTGATGTTGCCTTATTTTCTGACAGGCGTAATTTAATTACCACTCAATTTGTTCAATCCTTGCTCACTTTTGAGCAGCATCGCCATTTTCTACCCCATACTTGACTTACTATGTCCGGTCGCAGCCCAATAAATTCCCAACAGTTTATTCATTTTTTATACTATTCATTTTTATACAATCTGTTTATTTCATTATGTGTATTAAATATTTTTATTTTTGAATGCAATGTCAAGGCTCATGTAAGAGATAACACAGAACATATGACAAGGCAAGAGACAATAGGGGCAGAAGAGGGAAGCACAAAACAGAAGGGAGCAGAGACAATAAGAGATCTGAGGAAGGCAGAGGGATGGGGTGGGGAACACTGTGTAAACAAAATGATACTACAGGGAATTTCAGGAAGGACAACAGGGAATTTGAAGGAGGTGGGTTTTGGGTGGATTAACACGGGTAGAAAAGATCAAGATTTTGGATGTGGGAAGATATGAGATGATGGTGAACAGCTGAATTGAAGACATGGAGGGAGGATTGGATTGAAGAGAATGTGGGAATTTGTTCCAGAGGCAGGAAAAAGGAGGAATGAAAAAGTGAAGGTGAGCAGTGATTCTTGATTTTGGCAGTTTCACCAGAAGGGGGTTTTTGGTGGAACTTGAACGCCCTGTGGAAATATAGGGGGGGGGCAGAGCACAGACAGAGTATAGGGGGCAAGGCTGAATAGGAGACGATAGAAGACAGAGAGACCACCGACCTGCCTACGCTGACAAAGTGAGAGACCCGAAGACTCACCTTCATCGCGGGAGATGCCAATGATCCTAAAGGCCTTGGTTTCCACAGCGTGAAGCCGAGCAAGTGTGAGGCAGGAGCACCACCCCAGAGGGGGAGCAGTACTCCAGCAGGCTGTGGTTGAAAGCTTTGAAAGTAGTGAGCAGCTCAGGTGTGATAAGGAATAGCTTTGCACGACGGAGGATGCCCAGGCAGCGAGTGGCTTTGGAGGCCAGCTTGGAGATGTGGCTTTACCTGGAGAGATCATGGCAGATAGTGAAGCTGAAAACCTTTAATGAAAGGAGTTCTTCAAGGGGATTGTTGAGAAAGTAGATGGGGGGGGGAGGGGGGTTCCAAATGATCCTTTCGGAGAGACATCGTGAGAGTGTGAGATTTGTCAGGATTGAAAGACATGTTCCAAGTTTTTGACCAGCTTGTGATTTTATCGAGATCTGCAGAGAGTGATGAGGCTGATGCCTGCCAGTCAGAGGGAGGAGGGATGGTACGGCAGAGCGTGGAGTCATCATCAAAGAGATAAAGAGGATTTTTCAGAGAGTCGGAGAGATCATTGATGAAAACCAGAAAAAGCACAGGGCCTAAAACACTGCCTTGAGGAACTCCAGCCTGGACAGGAAGGGTAGATGAGAGAATGCCATTGAGGGCCACACATTGACTGCGACAGGAGAGGAAGTCTGCGAGCCATGATTGGAGATTGCCATGGATACGATAGGAAGATAATTTAGTGAGCAGGGCAGGGAGCCATACTATATCAAAAGCTCACAATATGTCTTGGGAGATGGCTCTGATCTCATGTCTGGCATTGAGGACCTCCTTCCAGTGTTGGGAAAGCAGAAACAGTATGTCCGTGGTAGAATGATCTGGTCTGAATCTAAATTGATGATCGAAAATCAGGCCATTGGAGAAGAGAAATGAATTTAATGTCAGAAGCGATGATTGATTCCATGACCTTTCTGATGATTGGAAGAAGGCTGATTGGTCTGTAGTTGAGGGTATCTGGTTTTGCACCTTTTTATGCAGGGCAGTAATGTTTGCTAATTTGCAAGCAGATGGCAGATGATCTTGAGCAACTGAAAGGGTGAATAGAACAGAGAGAGGGAGTGAGCAAGAGCAGCAGAGCAGGTTTTAGGACATATGGGCTGATGCCATCAGGACCGGTTGCAGAATCAAAGATGAGGTTTGACAGCAAACTCTCCACCTTGTCGGGAGAAAAGGACACAGAGTCCAGGAACAGCTGGGTGTGACTGGGTAAGGTGGGTGCAGAAAGCGATGGGTTTTGGTCACAAAATTTAGGAGCAAACACAGAGTTTAGGCATTTAGCCTTTTCACATGCAGTTTCAGCTGTGCAGCCATTTGAGGTAAGGGAGTGGATGGAGGGGTAACATCCACCAGAAACAGACAACCAGATGCCATGAAGATTTGGAGGAGGGAGACAAGTTTGAGTGTTCAGACTTTAGATTGGAAAGATGTTGTTTCCTGGCTCTCCTGAGTGTAAACGCACACTTGTTCTGAGATTTGTGGAAGGAACTGAGATTGCCTTCAGTTGAGTTGCCTTCCATTCGACGAAGACATGTTATTTCAGGACAACTGCCTCACCACAAGCTTCATTGTAGCATGTGTTGGAGGAAGAGTATGACAAGTGTAGATGAGATGGGATAAATCTATGCATGAGAGAGAGAGCAAATCTCTTAGAAAAAATTCCCAGGATCAGTTGTTGTCAGAGAGAGTCGAAATGGGAGACCAATCTAGAGGTTTAATGGCTGCTTGAAGCCCCTGCCAGTTGGCCTGAGTAAAATGCCAGACTCATCAGCGCTGAGGTGGTTCTCTAATAACGGACAGAGAGAGGACCACTTTAACAAGCACATGGTCAGATGAACTGATAGGAACAGAAGAAGAACAGCAGATCTTTTCAGGGAAGTTGGTCAAAATGAAATCCAGAAGAGATGGAGTACCGTTGGCTGAGATCTGGGTCAAGAAGTTGACAGATTGCGTCAGTCCCAATAAGTTGCAGAAATCCTTTGTTGAAGTTCCATGGCAGGTGAGAGAGAGGTACCCACACTCAGCCAACAGGCATGATGGCAAATGAAGTCACCACATATGAGGAAGAGAGAGTTTGGATTAGTGGATAGAAGTTGGTCCATATTTTCGACGAGCGAGATGAAAATGGAGTCATCACTCATTGGTGGACAGTACAACACACATATCAACAAGAGGTGGGAATAAAGGGGAATCTGTAGCCAGAGGTATTCCTGTGGGTGTGGGTGAGTGAGGGCAGTGCATGGAGAGTGAGGAATAGACTTTTTGATAAAGAGAGCAACTCCGCCGCCAGGACGAGGCTCAGGTATATCAAACCGGAAAAGGGAGTAACCAGGGAGAGAAGCTAAGGAGTCAGAGACTTCTTGAATGAGGAAAGTTATTTATTATTATATATTACTCATTTTTCATACAATCTGCCTTCATACAATGTCCTGTTCATTATTGGTTCACGAAAAAATATTTTCACGAAAAATATATTGGTTCACGAAAAAATTTTTCACGAAAAATATTATCGCGAACGAAAAATTATTTTCACGAAAAATATAATTGGTTCACGAAAAATATATCGCTTCACGAAAAAATATTTCACGAAAAATATAAGTGACCACTATATTCTTATTGTTGTGTGTCTGTCTGTCTGTCTGTCTGTCTGTCCGAGCATAGCTCCGTGGTTTTGATCCGATCCTGATGAAATTTTGGTGGGAGGATTATACATGATCTAGTTGTGTTTTCCTGAAAATGGCGTGGTCCGCCCATTATGGGCGGAGCCACACGCCAAAAAACTTGTGTTTTTAGGGGTAGCCGATTTCAATTTGCATCTTCTCCTAGAGGTTTTGTCGAATCTGACAGGGGTTTCGGTATTTGGTTAGCCAATGGCACCTGCATAGCCCCACGGAGCTCGATTTTTCATTTTCGTCCCAAGGTCAAGGTCACAAGGTCACGAACTTAGAAAATTGCGATTTTGACATAAAAAATTTCTTCTCCGAGGGTTTTGTCGAATCTGGCAGGGGTTTCAGTATTTGGTTAGCCAATGGCACCTGCATAGCCCACGGAGCTCGATTTTTCATTTTCGTCCCAAGGTCAAGCCACAAGGTCACGATCTTAGAAAATTGCGATTGTTGTTTTAGGGTAGCGATTTCAATTGCATCTTCTCCTAGGGGGTTGTCGAATCTGGCAGGGGTTTCGGTATTTGGTTAGCCAATGGCACCTGCATAGCCCCATGGAGCTCGATTTTTCATTTTCGTCCCAAGGTCAAGGTCCGAAGGTCACGAACTTAGAAAATTGCGATTTTGACATAAAAATCATCTTCTCCGAGGGGTTGTCGAATCTGGCAGGGGTTCGGTATTTGGTTAGCCCAATGGCACCTCATAGCCCACAGAGCTCGATTTTTCATTTTAGTCCCAGGGTCAAGGTCACAAGGTCAAGGTCACAAGGTCACGAACTTAGAAAATTTCGAATTTTGACATAAAAATCAACGACCGCCCAAACATTGAGAGCTGGGATGACAATATTTTTTATGCATAATCTTGAGGTCATTCCCCACTAAAGTCTTGAAACATTTTGCTCTATCTCGAACACCTTGCCCGTGGCGCCCCCTTCAAGATTGTTTTTACGCTGATTTCATCAAAGTATGGATATCCGAGGAGTGCGAAATGCCATAAAGCCTATATGACGTAATATTGTTCCTAGAATGTTCCAGAGAAGTTTTGCACCAAAGGTCATAATCCTTGACCTTTGACCTTTAAAGTTCGCAAAGGTCAAATTTTCAAAGTTGTGGGAATCGAACCGGGTTTCGAGCTCTCGACTAACTCCAATAAGCTATAGCACGTATCCTGTTTCCTATTTTAATGTCCACAACATTGTTTTGTGACCTATAAAGGTTATGCAAAGGTCAAATTTTTAAAGTTGTGAACGAAACCGGGTTTTCGACATTTTGCAGCTAATAACCTGTCACTCGTACCACATCATGTTGATCATTTTTATAACTTGGTCAACATTATCAACATTGTGTCTCTCCTTACTTCTGAAACAATCTACATCGTCAAATACCGCTCGTGAACCATCGTCGTCTTCAGACTTGTGTGTATTATTTTTATTATTTTCACTGGTAGTTTTGTATTATATCATCCACACCATTCAATTTTGTTTTATCTTGATTGAACTAAACTTTTTTTAGTCCTTGGGCTATTTGTTCTGTATATTTTGAAATTAAACCGAAAATTTGAATATGCATTTGAAAAGAAAGAGAAAGGTGACAAAAACGTCATTGTCAAAAGTAAATAATTCACCAGAAGAAAACACTTACCAAACTGACTCTCTTTTTTATCTGTAACTTCTCCAAAGTAGTACTTGTAAAGTGACTGAAACATAGTAATAAAATAAGTCATTCGTGCTTGTACGGTTAAGCATGGTATTGATTGA
The DNA here is from genome assembly GCA_035128595.1 of Eptatretus atami. Taxonomy (NCBI): domain Eukaryota; kingdom Metazoa; phylum Chordata; class Myxini; order Myxiniformes; family Myxinidae; genus Eptatretus; species Eptatretus atami. The sequence goes on along the minus strand of CM068953.1, from coordinate 182,846,660 downwards.
ATTTACCAAGCACAGGGTAAATCTTTAATGAAGTAGAGAAATGTAGACATCTATCCAAGAGAGGAGAAAAATCAACATCAAAACCATACTTTACACTTCCTTGAAAATGGATCATGAAGGGATAAAAGTGTAGTCACCTCTCATGAGAACAAAGTCTTTTAAACAAAAAGAAATAAATACGATTGATTTAAAAAAAACTGTTTTGTGTCATTTTCCTCTTGAACTTCAAATTAAAGACTATTCAATTTAAAGAGAGTCTACACTGTTACGTCATTGTGATATTGTCCAAATAAGAACAAAAGAAAGAAGAACAATAATGGAAGGGTGTTGTAAATGCAGCATGTTATTAATGAAATGGATTGTTCAACTCACAAGATGTCGCATAAAAATGTAGCAAACGATGGCGATCAGCTCAAACAGTATTGCTGTCATGAAGAAAATCAGTGAATTCATTTTCGGATCCGTATTATCTGCGTGACAGAGATGACAGTTTTATTTCTCACACTTTCAATTCAATCTCCACAAGTCGACAAACGAACAATGCATGAATAACCCCTAACACACAAGTCTTTCCTAATGTAGTGCATGAGAAGTCAGTTTACCTCTTTACAACAAATGATGTGAATGCATAACATCTTTCTGTACCTTATGCAATCGTAAGTTATAATCTGATTACTTTGTTTGCATAACTACTTCAGTAGTAACATGCTCTCCTCGAAGTTAATTATTGGATCAATTACTGATGGAATAAAATAAGATTATAAACGTCCATGGAAACAAAGGCAGAGCTATGTAACAAGGAGCATGCCATTATTTGAAGGACAAAATATGCAGGCAACATAGCTGCTATCACCAGATTGTAATCAGGAGATATGATGGTACTCTGTGAAAAATGTAGACCATTTTGCAGAAGCTCTTGCTATATATATAATATATATATATATATATAATATATATATATATATATATATATTATTATATATACATATATATATATATATACATATATATATACATAGATATATATTTAATATACACACACACATTAACATATCTATATATTATTCTGGACCTATTCCAGGACCTGTATAAATATACATATATATATATATATATAATATATATATATATATAATATATATATATATATACATACATATACAGGGGCTGCAAAAGTAGGTATACAGTAATAATATACTGGTACACTCCTTACTGTATGTACCTACTTTGCAGCCCCATGTATATATCTTCTTTTCTTCTTCTTCTTCTTCTTCTTTTGGCTGCTCCCGTTAGGGGTCGCCAAAGCGGATGATCCATTATGATCCGCATAATGATTTGGCACAGGTTTTACGCCGGATGCCCTTCCTGATGCAACCCTGGTCGCCTCTTACGACACAGGGATATGGTACACCTATTCTAACCGGGGCATACACCGGGCCCAGTACACTGGTACTCACTTCGCCGACCTCAGAAGGATGACAGGCTGAGTCAACCTCCTGGTGTGTTTAATTCAAGCGGCCAACGGGGCTTGGACTCAGGACCTTTTGGATCCCAAGCCGCTACCCTAACCACTACGCCAACACCAGGTCTATACATTCAAACATATATATATATATATATATGCATAACATACATACATACATATATATATATGTTATATAACATATATATATTATATATATACATATATATGTATACACACACATACATATCTATATATATTCTGGAAATATTCCAGACCTGGCAAGATATATATATAATATATATATATATATATATATATATATATATATATATATATATATATATACCGGCATTCCTCACTTAACGACCGAGTTCCGTTTCTACGACTAGTTCGTTAAGCGAATTGGTCGATAAGTGAGGATATATTTTTAAATGTTTATGCAGTAGTGTACTGTATACTGTAATAAACAGAATAGAGGAAATCATCTCTAATATACATTACTTAGGTTTGCATACTGTAAATACA
>CM068953.1:182818078-182828209 GCA_035128595.1 Eptatretus atami | reverse complement strand
GCACCCCACAACTACTCAGACTGCTACCTCAGCACAGCACCAATGCTGCAAAGAGAATATTACAAATTAACGAATTACATGTAAAGAATTAATAAGAATTAAAAAATGTGTGAGGAGCTCTTTAAACGAGCCACACATTTATACAGCTGCAGCTGAAGCGCCGACATGAAACAAATCTCATTCAGTCTCTCTCAGACCACTTCGTAACAAAAGTCTGACAAGCGATGCCGAGGAATGTCTCGAAAGACGTATACTGAAGGAGTTAACTCTTCCATCTTAATCCTGTCAGAGTAACTTACATCCGTTAGAGCAAGACTGGAAGCACCAAGCTTATAAACTTGGATTTTGTCTCTGCACGATAATCGCTTACTACACCCCATGATTGTGAATCCATGACTATCAGGCAGACCCAGAAGATCTATGACTTGGTCACAACATGCGGACATGATATCAAGGCGGTAATGATCTTCCGTGACTCACAATCTCACACAAACAGGTCAGACAGATAGCTGCATCCAACATGTCAATGAAGGTTGGATCTTATTTTTACCAATGGAAACCATAAATCCAAGTGACGTCAACGATTCTTTAAGTGCTTAGGGACCAATAGGCTAGCACAGCTCTCTTGCAAGATGATGATCACCTGGAAAATTGAGGTCAGAGATCTTCACATTCCAACATGCATCATGCAACTGATTCTCTAACAACTCTCCAGAATGCCAGTCTTACAGCATGAAAGGTGTATGGCAGACTCACCCTGAACACTCAGTAAACTGAAATGAAATCAGTAGAGTGGAACCAACACACCTCAGACTCTACGTACCAGATATAGATTCAGAATCAGATGCACCATTTGGTGGTGTACCAAGAAGAACGAGAATCTCCAGAGTTTTGCCATTCACTGAATTTAAACACTTTGAGGGAAGTAAAAACCAATGGGGCTTTTTGTTGGAACCAACCCTGATGAAACTTTGTTCTGCATTAGTAAGGAACCCGAAGGTGCAAGGCATACGTTCAATTCGTTGGACCTCTTTGGTGTAAAGCCCAATGCGTTGGGGCACATGGTGCTCAGCAGATGGTGGCGAAAAACTATCAGAATAGCGAGCAAAGACCATTGCCATACTGAAAGCAAATCACGCCTCTGAAGTGTTGCATCTTGGCGACACTTTTCCCTTTCAGGAGGGGGAACAAACAAAGCCGCTCTTACAGTCATGTTTGAATGATGGGCTGTGTTCCAGACGAGCACAGAACTGCTGCACATGACATGAGTGCAGCATTTCTATCAGCTTGAGAAGTTCATCAATGGTTGCCATAATTCAGGAGGCTTTACCCTTTCAACTGTTCGCACAGCGTGCATTCTCACACAACAAAGTGTGGATTAAGTTGATATGGAGGTCAGCAATAGGGAACTTACACACCCTGAGTCCAAATCAAGAGCGTTGGGTCACTGCTCAGCTGCTCAAAGTAACTGGCCAGCAGGTTCACTTAGCTCCTCGTCAGAGCCAATGGCGTCGATGGGCTTGGAGGAATGCAATACACAATTCCTCTACTACGCAGGCCAAAAATCACTTAACTAGCAGGTATGCTCTACCCCCCAACATTTCCTACACACATAGGCGCTCCTTGTCGACCATTCTGCACATGCAAGTTTTGCATCTCAATCCTGACAGTTTAAACTCTGGCCATTAAGCTGATCCCATCTGACTCCCACGAAGGGCATCCAGTATCGCTTGGTAGACAAAGTTTTCTTGCCTGATAGTGTAGTTCTCAAATATCCCACCGAACAATTATTCAAGGATGGTATCTTGAAGGCCTCCACAACGTCTTTCAGGAGGCCCCAAAAACCAGACCCCAAATCCCCAATGCTGTTTGCCCAAAACTTCCTCCTAGCTACATGCTTATTCTTGAGCTTGCGAACATCCAGCCTCGCTGGGATGGTAACATTCTGCCTGGATTTAAGCTGGAACTTCAGAGTTGCTGCAACAAGCCTGTGGTCAGTATTGGAGGAACTGAGCAACTTGGGTAGAACTGGAGTTATGAATCATCTTCGCACATCATCAAAGAGCACATGTCCATCTACTTTGCCACCCACCAGCATTGGAATTATATACAGTATACATATGTGTGTGTGTTGTGTGTGTGTGTGTGTGTGTGTGTGTGTGTAGAATGTGATGTGTTTGTGTAGTATGTTATATATAAACTATATTATATATATATTATATATATATATATATATATATATGATGATATATAGTATAGAATAGATACGAATATATATATGTATATATATATATATATATATATATAATTATATATTATATAATATATATATAATATGATATATAACGGGCGTAGTTGGCGTGCACTGTCAATCTGGGCTACTCGGATGCTTGGGATTGAGATCGCTTAGACAGGGAGCTCTGCACTGGCCTTCTATGAAGGTGTGTAGGCAGCCCGGAGATCACAGGCAAGAACCAATCCTTATCCCTGAGTCGTAAAGAGCGACCAGATTTGCGTCAGGAAGGGCTTGCCGGCGTAAAACTATGCAAATAGTAGGCGGATCATTACGGGATATCTGCTGTGGCGACCCTAAAGGAAGAGCTGAAAGACGAACAAAACAATATAATATATATATACATTATATATTCTAGACAGTCAAGTTTTACAACACCACCATTTTCAGTTTTATGACATTTAAGCAATTCAAGTCCAGTGAATAAAGCTGAATGGTGCAAAGCTAAGCATAAACTGGCCAGACCTTTAAAAAAAAAAAAAAAGTTTCGGTCACCAAAAACTGAAAAATAATGCAAATTTAGAGTTGTTAAAAAGGCACTTTTCAGGGACAGTGATGGGTTAGCAACTGCAGTCGCTTCTGCAGTAATGGAAGTAAATTAAGCCTTGAAGTTTGATGCAAACAATTACTTCAGTGTCCAACTTTTGTTGAATTAGTGACAACCCTCATTGTCTGTAATTAAAAGCAGTGTTGGATACAGACTGTGTTGCGACACCTCTGAAGATTATATGGACAATATTGCGCTGCAGGAAGTGGTATATCTGCTATATAAATGGCAGAGAAAAAGACAATTAACAACAGGAAGAAGACAGACCATTATAACCATGAGAAACAGGAGAGGTCTTTCCCATAGAGAAAGTGCAAAGATGCATGTGCCAGAGAATACAGTTTTCCTACACCATCAAGGGCACTTGAATCCTGGAAGAAACTTTGACAGGAAGATTCTGGCAGACCAAGCCAACAACACAACAAGAAGACAAGTTTCTGAGAGTCAACCAGCATGCGTATAGTGCTCCGGACAGCAGCTTCAAGCAAGCTTAACATTGGTCGAAGCAAGGAAGTTCAGTTTCAAGTGTGAAGAGGAAGACTTCGAGTGCAAGTTGGACAGTCGAGTGGCAGTAAGAAAGCCATTGCCAAGATGGCAAAATAAAAAAGAGGCTTGCCCTGGGCATGAAGCACCACCAGCTGGACATAATGAACAACTGCAAGAAGGTCTTATGGACCGATTGAATCAAAATTTGAAATCTTCGCGTTCATCACGGCGAGGGTTTTGTACGCCGTTGAGATCAGCAAAAGAGCTTCCTCAGTGTGTGACAACAACTGTGAAACATAGAGAGTAAAGGGTGATGATCTAGGGGCTCTTTTGCTGCGATCCAGAGTCGGCGAGTTGAACATAGGAAATGGCTCCCTGAACAAAAGATTCTACTGCAAGATTTTTTGCGCAGCGGCCATGGCAAATAAACCTCCTGGGGGGGTTTACAATCTGCCTAGTTGGTCTGGGATTATTCTCCAGCAAGTTAAACGACCCAAAAAATACCTCGGCTATGTCAGAACATACCTTAGAAGAAAAGAACAAAGACGTTAGGCTTCAATAACATGGAATGCCAGCAAGTCCCAGACTTTAAACCCCATATGAGCTGGTTTGGGATGAAATGGACAGAAGGGTAACAGCAAGCACCTACAAGCAAGTGCAACACATTTTGTGGAATTCTGCAACGTGTGGGAGAACATTAAACAATATTTGATTTCCATTGTGGAAATAATGCCACGAGTATGTTCGGCTGTTTATATCTACAAAAGTGGTACTTTTGATGAGTGAAAAATTTTAGATTAAATTTTGTTCAACAAACGATCCATGATTTCTTTTTATCTGCAATTGTTTATTTTTCTTGCTTTAAATTTCACAGTAATTGAAACATTACATGCTTTAATTCAGATACATTGAACATTAAACCGCTTTAAAAAAATTTCAGTAAAACTGAAAAAATGAGTGGTGTTCTAAACTTTTGGACCAGTGACGTATAGTATATAACTACACAACACACACATCTCTTTCTTCTTCTTTCGGCTGCTCCGTTAGGGGCGCCCACAGGATCTCGTTAATGATCCGCATACTGATTTGCCATAGGTTTTAACGCCCTGATGCCCTTCTGACGCAACCTGGTCAACGCTCTTAACGCACAGGGATATATAATAATCATATATATACACTATATATATATATCTATACATATGTATAATTATATATATATATATATATCTATACATATGTATAGTATTATAAATATACAATGTATATATACATATTGTATATATACATATACATATATATATAATAATACTTATACTATCATGTATATATAGATTATATATATAAATGAATTATATATATATTTTATATAATATTATTATACATTATATTATATTATTATATATCATTTATAACTGCACTCGATGTAAATTCACATTTAGTGATGAGATTGCTTGGAATTCGCAAAGACGGTTTCATTCCGCACAGTTTGCGTCTTTGATTTATCACAATAAACAACCATTATATCTCAGGAAAGAGTAAAAATTATAACCGGAAAGAGAAAGCGAAATCATGGTTGATTGCCAAATAAATGATGAGCGTTTTTTCCAGCAAGCCATGCAAAATGAGCACATCAGCATTGGCAAGCAGAGACTGAAATGGCAAACAAACTGCCAATGATCAATGCGTTCCTGGATGCCTGCAACATAAGTGACAACAGCTCATGGCCTTTTTGTCAAAAGATACATGCCAAAACACAGCATTTGGAAAAATCTTCTTCCCTGTCATCTTTACCAGATATTTGTGATTTTATTGATATATTGAATGGGATTTTTTTAGCTAATTTATCTATAATGTTCAATATTTTATATTTGGATTTTTTTTTAGATTTTAAATTTTTTTCTGAATTTTTTTTTTTTTTTTTTTTTTTATTTTTAAATTATTTTTTATAATTGATGATTTTATTATGAAGATGATATTTTTATGTTGTTTTGTATTTTTTTTTGTGATTTTACTGATTTAATCTTGATTTGATGATTTTGGATTGAAAAAAATTATGTGGTGAATTTATTTATTTTTTATTATTGAATAATTTTTTTTATTTATTTGATATATTTGGACTGAAAAGTTTTATTGATTTTATTTTTTTTTATTGATATTTTCTGAATATATAATATTTTGTGATTGATTATGATATTTTTTTGATATCTTCATTTTGGATTATTTGATTATTATATTTAATATTTGGGGAATTTCGACTGTGGGATATTCTATGAATGGAGGATAATATACAGATGAAGATGATATTGTGTCGATATTGATTGTGTTGTATTAAAAATTTACTATATTCAATTTTATTTAAAACAAGTTGGAAAAGCAAAGCTTTGTTTCGAGATTAAAAAAGTGCATATAATAACGAGGGAGCATAAACAGAAGGAATTGAAAGTTTTAAAAAGCGTAACGCCGTTATTCAGTGAAAAAATAAGCAAAATGAGAGTGACAGAATTTTTTTTTAAATTAATAACTTAAGGAGTATGTAATAAGATGAACAATCAGAAGAAACCATTTTTTTAATGAAAAATTTTTTTTGGGGGGGGGGGGATAGAAGGGCACTTTTGACATCGAGATTCACCAGATATGCCTCCGGCCACATTACGACATCATCATACATACTTGTACCAAATTTGCTTTAAATCCCTGAACCCAGTTTCAAAAATATTAAATAATTCTAGCTGCCACGACCATGCGTCTGATCAGTAGAAAACGTATATTCCCCCATGTCTACTAGATCATAATTGTACGTTTCAATCATTTGATGAAGCAATCAAGAGAACAATGTTTGTTATATTTCTTTTCACTCCAATATGGCTGCCAGACCATTTTACATTAATTATTCGTGAACACCCTGGTATCCCCAAGCTTGGGGAACATGTGGGTGAAGTTTCCCCTCGATCTGTCAAGCCGTTCTGGAGAAGAATATTTTTTCATGTTTAGCATGACCTCTTATAATAACCTGGACCAGCAACGGCCTTTCTGTCGACTGAAAGTCAGAGGTCGACTGAAGTCGCCAAGTTGCATTGCCAATCCGAATTCACAGATTGAATATATAATCTGTGCCGAATTTCTCGCTGGAAACAACATTTTTTACAGCTTAATAAGAAGAACAGGATTTTCATTTCACTAACAACAGTCTCCGCGCCCATTATCACTACCAAGCTATTATAAGCTCTGCAGCACGAATCAATAAGGTGAGTGAGTACGAGGTGTCACAATTCTCATGAATGATTATCTTATCACATGTCATATGATCTGATGATAATTAACACTGAACAACAAAAATTTTTTACTGGAGATGTGTAAAGTGATTAAGACTAATTTGGTACGCTGATTTCAAAAATCATAACCGTTTTGCTGTATCACGTCAGGATTTTCAGGAACAGAAAATATTCCCATTGCCTAGAAGTCAGGATTTCAATGAAATTTACATATGTCTTTAACATGTCTATTCGTACAATTGTTGATTACTGGTGTTATATTTCTTTCTTTGAGATAAAGATGAGTAGCGTCCTGTACAATCATCCTGACAACTTCTGTTTTGTCTGTGGTCGTTGTATACCAAAAAAGATCAACAGCGAAGTATATCTACAGCAGTGAAAATGAAGCCGCCTACTTTCACTACTTCGGTGTAAGGTGGGACAAGAACAGAGCTGGGCACCACACATCTGCTGCACAACTGTCACACCAACCTTGACTCAGTGGTTGGTGGGCAAGCGCCGCGAGCATGCCATTTGCGGTTCCCATGATATGGCGTGAGCCGCAGAATCATCATGTGATTGTTATTTCTGCTGCACAAGCATCGCCGCTTCAACAAGAAGAAATAAAGGTCACATCAAGTACCTGACTGCGTCTCTGCTCGTAAACCTGTGCCTCATGATGACGAGAACCCCGTTCCAACACCTCCAGCTGATCAGAACATAGCTGTAAGCAGTGGTGAGAGGATGGTGATGATGAACCTTTTGAACCCGACACTCAAGAATCACACCTTCTGAACCAGGAGATTAATGATCTTGTAAGAGATCTCTCGCTGTCAAAGGCGAAGGCAGAGCTGCTTGGATCAAGGCTGCAGCAGTGGAATCTACTTGACTAACACCAAGATATCCTTGTTCAGAGCACGTCACAGAGACATGGCTGAGTTCTTTGAGATGGAGACACGATGACATTCTGCAGTGACATCAATGGTCTGTTGAAAGAACTTTGGTGTGATCACGATCCTCAGCTGGCGCCTCTCATCGACTCGGGGAAGAACAGCTTGAAGGTGTTTTGCTCCACAATGGCAACGAGAAACCATCAGTCCCACTGGCTCACGCGTTCGCATGACAGAGACCTATGAGACTATGCGGCAGCTGCTTGATTCCATCAAGTACAATGACTTCAACTGGCACATCTGCGGGAGACTTGAAAGTGTGGCGCTGTTGTTAGGCTGCAGTCGGCTACACGAAAACATGTGCTTCCTTGTCTCTGGGATAGCAGAGACGACAGAATCACTGGACGAAAGAAAGATTGGAAGAGCGAAAGAGCATGTACCTGGTCGACACAATGTAAGCATGTCGCCCTTGTCGACCCAGCCAAGGTTTTCCTTCCACCACTCACATAAAGCTCGGCTTGATGAAAAGTTTGTACGGGCAATGGATCTGAATGGGCGTGGGTTTTATACCTCAAGGAAAAGTTTGGCAACACCTTGTCGGAGGCCAAGATCAAGGCTGGTGTCTTTGTTGGACCGCAAATCCGACAGATTATGAAGGACGAAACTTTTCCGACAACTCTAAACCCAAAGAGCTGGCAGCGTGGAGGAGCTTCAAAGCTGTGACGGACAACTTCTTGGGAACGGCCGCGGACAACTAGTAAGAAATAGTGCAGCAGCTGCTGGAGTCCTTCAGGAAACTTGCTCCAGGATGTCCCTGAAAATCCATTTCCTACACCAGCACCTGAACTTCTTCCCTGACAACTTGGGAGCAGTCTCGACGAGCACGGCGAGCGATTCCACCAAGAGATTTCACTCATGAGACGCGTTACCAAGGCGCGCACAACCCGAACATGATGGGCGATTTCTGCTGTTCCTGCATCGTGAAACTGACACAGAGCAGCAGCACAAACGCAAAGCCAAATGCCTAAAGCATTTTAATTACATTCTAGTGAGTTTTTCTGTAATTTCTAAAAATTTTGAAGCATTCATGATGAAATAAATGAATAAATGAATTTTTGTAAATTTCATTGAATCCTGACTTCTAGGCAATGGAATATTTTCTGTTACTGAAATCCTGACGTGATACAGCAAAACGGTTATGATTTTGGAATCAGCGTACCCAAATTAGTCTAAACACTTTACACATCTCCAGTAAAATTTTTGTTGTTCAGTGTAATCAGTGTAATGTTTGATGATAATCAATATAATGTGTATAGCTAACCCTATGCCTATAATATTTGTATTATCATAGGCATAAGCGGTAGCTTTCAGCTTCCTCCTATAATAACAGTCTTATGGCCTATAATTAATATATATTGACCAATCATCAAAACATTGAACAGACATCGGACAACCTTAATAAATATTATCTATAATCTACAGACTAACCTATGCCTCCTATTAATATGTGTATATTATAGACTATAGAGGGTAGCTTTCTGAGTAGGTCGAAGCATATTGAATCAGTACCAGTCTCATTAATGTTTTCATGATTGATCAAATATTATAGGCCATAGTGGGTAGCTTAAAGCTACCCCTATGTGAGTAGCTTAAAGCTACCCTGTATGGCCTATAATAATTTGATCAATCATGAAAACATTGAACAGACATTGCACAACCTTAATAAACATGATCTATAATCTACACACTAATGAGACTGGTTTAATATGCATTGACCTATAGAAGATGACGATCAACTATTATAATCGCAGTAGTTGAAACATAAGATATGTCGAAACCTCGAGAAACACTTCAATGCAAATGTTAGTAAACTATTGATGTGCAAATAGGATCAGTTTGCTGAATTTTTTCCTGATGTTTATCTTTCAATCCAGTGTTCATGGTTCGAACAACATGGTGGAGACGAATCTTTGTATACACTCACAGATGTGCTGTATGAGAGAAAATACATGATTACAGTCTGTCTCCGTCTCAAACATGTGATCACTGATATCAAGATAGATACGACCCCCTAACCCTAAGGCGCGTAGGAAGCAAAATGATTTTGGGGGTAACATCGGGTTAGGTGGGGACCCGCGGAGCCAGACCTCGAGAATAGGAGGGCCTGTGCCCCCAAATGGACAAATATTGTGAGCTACCCGCCCAACTATTTACGCAGCCACGGCGGTCAATGGGGGGAATGAATCTCCGGAAAAAAAATGAATTCCAGACGCCTGGAAAACTCATTTCCGGCGTATTCCTGGATAATATCGTTTTTTTACATTTTCCTTTCAAATTATCGACTGTACTTTGCCATCATTTAGATTGTTATACTGGCGTTTAGCGTTTAAATTGTAACTTCTTAAATACTCTAAAAATAGATTGACGATTGAAAGAGAAAAAAAAGCATCAACAATCGCATTCTTACCGATGAAAGATGCATGTGGAGCTCTTCCCAGACTTATTATTGCATCCGAACGCCACGCACTGTGGCATTTTTACGTGTAGCGGTTCAAAATACTGGCAAAATAATTTAAACTCTTAATGCATCTACAGGTTTTTTGAATTGCGCGCGAGTGGCAACGCAACATGGCCGCTGAGCCATTTCCGGTGACTTCAGTTCTC
>CM068953.1:182785251-182803327 GCA_035128595.1 Eptatretus atami | reverse complement strand
AATGAGTGAGGAGGAGAAGTATATGATGAAAAGTGTATGATGTTTGTTTGAAAAGTGTAGGAAGTATGTTTGCAAGAAAGAGAGATGAAAGCTCGCCCAGTAGTTATAGTTTGAGTGAGACAGAAAGTAAGACCAGCAATCCTGACATGGAGAGTGTAAGATGGTTCCAGGCACCACTTTAATTCTCCCAAGTCAGAACGGTCGTAATACACTGAGCAGTTGCTGTCGCCAAACCACTCCCTAAAAACCGATCGAAACGGATGAGTGTTTTTTCAGACACCATCTCCTTACTGCATAGCCGCTGGCTCCCGAACGGAGCTCATCCACGCTTTAGCAGGTATTGTCTTTAGTCCTGCAGGGTCACAGTCACCCTCCCAACTGGCGAGCCATGAGGTAGTCGGTTTAGTCACCGACTACCCGACATGCGGCAGGTAGCACTGGGTTGCATGTTACAGTGGCAGTCAAGAAACCTGATGACCTGGCTGAGTGCTTTTCCTCTGAGTGCTTTTACCCATGCTTTTCCTCCTATCATCAAGGAATGGGGACCCCAAAGGCTTTTGCCTCAATCTCCATCATCCAGTGAGCTGCCTCTGTGAAGGCACAGCACAGGCATACTTCCACAGAGTGGGTTTTCAGTTTTCTTTGCATTTGTGGGTTTTGCGCAATGAAGTGTTTTATGGTGGCCAGAGTGCAAATCCTGCCACTAACCTCCTAAAAAAAAACCCAACTGCAGGTCAATGACCGCAGACATGGTTGGGCACTAGGTATGGATGGCTGTTTTAACTCACAAGTAGCTCCTCCACCCTTTGACAAGTTTTGTTTTAAATCCTGCTGGGTGTCCATATCCATACTCCCTCCTCACCAGGAAATATGGTGGGGCAGACGGTTTAGTCGCTGACAACCCGACCATGTCGATCAAATGACCAGAAATGTGTCAAATTGGCCAACTTAATAAATTTTGGAGAAAATCGCATAAATTCCTTCAAAAATATTCTTCTCCAGACACACCAGTCAGAAGAATGCGACCAAATTTGGGTTACAAGATTAAGACGCGGTCCTGATGTTAAATTGCAGAGGCCATACTGATCACCTGACCGGAAGTGTGTCAAAATGGCGGTCACGCAAATTCCTTCCAAAATCTTCTTCTCTTGACCCACCAGTCAGAATGCAATCATTTTGGGGTTGCAACATTAGGCCAGGGTAGGGATGTTAAATTGCGAAGGTCATGCTGATCATATGACCGGAAGTGTGTCAAAATGGCCGACTTAGTCAATTTTGGGGAAATTCTTCTTCTCCAGACCCAGCAGTCAGAGTGCTACCAAATTTGGGTTACAACATTAGGCCAGGGACCAGATAAGCTGCAGGTCCAGTGATCCTATTTTTCCCTTCCTCATCTTCATCTTTAAGTTCTTCCTCCTCAACAGTCCTTACACTCCTTGTACCACCAGTTTCACCCCACAGAATATCAAACATATATTTATCTTGATTTTGAGATATTCTTGTATCCCTAATTATTTTTTTCACACCAGGAAACCATTAAGATTTGTTCTGAATTTCTAAAAGCATTCGATATTTCATCACTTTTAGAAACTCATTTTTATTTAATATTTAAATCAAATCCGCATTTGCAGGTCTATGAATATTAGTATATGGTAAGTTTTTAATTTAAAATTTTCTGTTTCTATGTTGCAGTTCATGAGGAATATAATACTAGTCCCTTTTCTTGTAAGCATCCTTGAACACAAAATTTTCATTTTTTGGAAGCCTAAACTTTCTTGGTGTCATTTATTTGTTAAAAAATATATTTATGTTTCAGAAATGTATGAAAGATTAATATGAGGGCATGAAATACCCCTTCTCCCCATCTTCCTGTGTTAAATCGGTTTGTTTTCCCCTTTTTTGAAAAGTATCTAATTTATTTCCTTCTTCTTCATATAGACGACTGTCTCACGAAACTATCATATAATTTTCTCTTCTTAAAATCATGCATTTGTTGTTTGCTAATTGTGCATCCACACATTTCGATACCCCCACCAAGCTGATGATATTGTTCCTTATGAGACTGATTGAATTAATGTAGGTCTTGTACGTTTATCACAAATGACCAATTATATCCTAAATCATACATATTGTTGCGGTTCTATGAACCGGCCTCGGAGGCAATTGCACACAACATACAGGTTGCTCAGTTTAGTTATTTCCATAGTATTAGTTCACAGTAATCCCTTCCCCTTATGCAGTGGGTTGAATGTGATTCAATGCATTGGTTGGTAAAGGGTTAGATAGGTTTTTTTCCCCCTTTCTTAGGGGGTAATTGTAAGTCACCTATGAGCTTTGTGGCGCACACTGTGCAACACGGGTGCTGGCTAATTTGCAAATTGCGTGCCAAGACCAAACTGCCCCCTTACTCAATCCCCATTAATCTTAATTCAGACGACATGATAAGTTCACAACCCTCATTACTAATCAGTGCATATTTTTATTTACACTTGGTAATTTTATTCTCACGTTAATTTACATTGCATTAAGACATATACATGCCAATACATTGCCCCCAAGAGCCGAAAAACCTCACAACCCCAAACCATGACATCACCTCCACCACACACAAACTACCCACCTTCCTCCACCATCATAATCATCTCATCTACACCCCCCCCCCAGACGCTGCCATGGCTTGGAAACATGAGAGAGGTAATGCAGGACACAGTGGCAAGCACCTCCATTCTCTGAACTTTATCCAAATTCAGGACAACAGGCGCAAAGCGGCATTGGCGCCTGTTGCTAAAATAATCGCTCAGTTCACTCCATCGAGCAATTCTGAGCTCACAGCTCACAGCTCACAGCGTTTGTCCCCACGCCTGTAACGCATCCTGAGCCCCCACCCATTTAAATCACACTGAGGTTCCATAACGGGCTGTGGTTGAGCGACCAACTGAGCAGGAATTGTTGCGGAGGTCTGGTGTGGGTGGGGATAAAGCAGTGATGCATCAATCGGCGGCCGAGATTACCCTGAGGCCGTTTTGATCCACCTTTTGGCCCCGCTCTTGCTGAACGGTTATAAAAAGTGCAGATGGGCCACTGGTTCTTGGCTTTGGTCCTGTGTTGGCATAGGCTCTGGTGCTCATTCTGTAATATCCTGTGCTTGCTTCACAGGAGAATGATCAGGGCTCAAGTGGTGGGGCTCACGTTGGCGGGTTGGATTTGAGGAGCCGGAGCATTAGGAAGATGGAGTGAATGCAGCAATTAGGGCCAAAGCCAAGCCACACATACACACACTCTTTTGATTCGCACATGATAGGCTATTTATCTCATGCATTATTAGACCCCGTTGGACTTAGTCCGAAATTGGGGCTTATGAATTTGGTCTCGATTTTCGTGTCTGTGCGTGCGTGCATGTGTCCATGTTTCCGCAACCATATCTCAGACATGTATGGACTGATTTTATTTGTACTTGGCAAGAAGACAACACATGATGGTATACATATGCACGTCATTTTTCTTTCGATATCAGATCCAAGATGACCAACTGGCAGCCATTTTAGTTGTAAAAAAAACAACAAACCCAGTGTCGAACATGTCTTCAAACATTTCTTGGACATGCATTAACTGGTCTTGTTCAAACGTAGTGCATAGATAACGAATGATGGCTTACATATTTTTTGACATCAGATTTTTTGACATTTTTGACATATTTTTGGACATCAGATACAAGATGGCCGACTGGTGGCCATTTTGTTACTTAAACGTGTCCCCAACCATTTATCTGAAGTGCGTTGTCCGATTTTGTTCACCTTGGCAAAAGAACAGCACACAATGGAGTACAATTGCTCCTAATTTTATTTTGCGATCTAATCAAAGATGGCTAATTGGTAGACTGGCAGCAATTTTAGTTGTAAAAAAACCCGATGTTGAATACGTCCTCTACCATTTCTCGGATATGCATTTACCAATGTTGTTCAAACTTGGCACAGATAATGAATGATTGCTTACATCTGCACATTATATATTTTTGAGATCAGATCCAAGATGGCCGACTGGCGGCCATTTTAGTTATAAAAAAAAAACCTGAGGTTGAACACTTCCTCACCATTTGTGTGTATATATATATTTTTATATATATATAATATATATATATATATATATAATATTGTTACGGCTGTGGAAATTCGCAGAACACCATGAAGGTCCGTAGTTCAGTTAATCGATAAGTCTGTGTTCAGTTAGATTCCCACCGTCCTTTAATGGGAATTATTCGTGTTCACCGGGCTGTGACCCTTGAGGTAGTTTTCTTTTCTATCGTTATTTTGAACCAACCACATCTCCACCACCATTACAACACCAACATCGCTCCCCTCAACCACAACACCAACCACACCACACCTGCTTTCAACAACCACGCCATCCTCACCACTCCGCCAGCACCGTCAACATCCACGCCACGAACATCGCCTCACCTTCGTTCCGAAACGACGCCATCTTTGTCTAGCAGCGGCGAATCCGATCAAATGGCATCCTGCAGGGAGAGGCAAAGGTTCTCTCGCCGTGCAGCGCAAGTCTGGTGATTTCTACCACGTCCACTTTTGTGTGGAAAGCTTCGTCTCGTAGAATCGGATCCAGAGGGCCGTCCGGACCGGGTTCACATCTCTACCACGTCTGCTTTCCGCGCGGGGTCAAGGGTCAAAGAGCAAAAGCCAAATCTCGCCCCCCCCCCCCCCGGCCCTATATAAGGGCGAGCAGAACGAGCTTCGAGGCAGTCTGGAGGGGTCGGAGAGCCGAGTGGAGCCCGAAGTCTGGAAAGTCAGTCGGAGAAAGCCAAGGAGCTGCGTGGAGACCACAGCCGGGGAGAGCTTGCCAGCGTCAAGGCAGTCCGAGTGATCGGACCTCAGCGCAATTCGCGCATCGCTGAGGAACGGACGGGGTCCTTGGAGCATTCGACTCTTATAGAGCATCAACTCTTATAGAGCATCAACTTTGACAGAGCACTAAAAGACCCGTTCGTTCCTCTTAACCCGGTTGCCGGCCGGGGCCCGGATCACCTCGCCTTGGCAAGGCCGCAATCAGCGCGGCTGTCCTAGTGGCCGTGGGGAAACGGACGTCACGACCTGCCCATCGTCGCAAGGCCGCAATCAGGCGGGCTGTCCTAGTGGCCGTGGGAAACGGACGTCACGCCTGCCCATCGTCGCAAGGGCGCAATCAGGCACGGCTGTCCTGGTGGCCATGGGGAGCAGACGTCGCGACCTTCCCTCGTCGCACCACGAGGGTGCGGGTAAGCCGCATCGGTCTCGCGAGCCCATTCGGTCAACCAAGGCTCCGCACTATAAGGTCCCGGACCTGTCTGCCACTCTCGTCTATGAGAGTGGCCCTTTCCTCCTTTTGAGTGAATCTTGTGGCGCCGTGTCCTGACAAGTAAAAACTGCCTAAGTGACTGTACATTTATTAATTATATTCGGTCGTAGTGCTTTTCCTTTGCATACGTCACGTGATTGCTTTTGTTTGCCTGCATGATTGACTGTAATAGTGTACGTGTAAAATAAATGTGCTTTGTTTGAATGTATCCCGTTCATAGCGTCCTCTTTCCCCTATTGAAAATGCCATCTTGCATCGCGGAATAAATAGTGGGGTTTCAAACATCCGTTAAATAGAATCGGATCGGCGAGGTCGGCGATAATACCGCTCGGTTATCACTGCAGAACGGAACGGACCGCTTAAGCGGTTCGTGTCCCAAGCCGACCTACGTCGAGGTACGCCTGCCCGGTCGGCTCCGCGCAGGTACTTAGGTATATCGAATTCGGCGAGTGACCCTATCTTGCGCGGGTAGACAATTGGCACGGCCGTGGTGGGGTTGAAGACCCACCCATGACAGGGTTCCGGCGTTAGCTCCGGAAAGTCACGACTGAATTGTCCGTCCGGGGGCGACGCGTTGCGATTAGAGGTACGCGGCCGATCGCACGCGCGGCGGCGCGAATTCGTAACACTGGTGTCAGCGAGCGGGAAAACAAACTCTCCCGTCTCCTCCAAACTATTTAACGGGAATCGTTTCAGGGGTGCGTGAGCGACCTTCGATTCCCATCAAATTCGAGCCATTTAATTAATTCCGAGAAGCAAGATGGCGTACAAGGCGAACGGAAGCAGGGGTATTATAAATTAATGAGGAAATATTAGAACCATGGTTCAGGGTGAAATCCCCGTGCAGGACATTCACATTAATGTGCAGGAGCAATTCCCCCAAAAGCGGACCCCGAGCCCGAAATGGCGCGGCGGCGGAGCCGCGGTGGATAACACCCCCTCCCCTCCTCCGCCAACCCCCCCCCCCCGATCCTCGCCGAATCGGCTCAGCCGAGTGCACTCGACATGGCCCAAGATATTCGCCATGCTGGCAAAGATGGATACGAATGCGCAACAAATGAATGCGAATATAAAAGCAAGATGGATACGAATGCGCAACAAATGGATGCAAACACAAAACAATGAATGCGAATATGACAACCGAAATGAAAAAAATACGGGGTGAGATGCAGAGCGTGGGCGATGCCTGCAGGCGGGCATAATGGCGGCGTCACGTGTTGGAGCGAAAGCTGAGGGCCCCGTGTGGACTGTTTCGGCCCCGCGGTGGAGGACAAAATAAGGCGGGAAACGTGTTGGACAAGACTTGTAACGACAGAGAAGTGACGGTGACACAGAGGGAAAAATTAAAAGGGTGACTGAGACGTGTGTAAAACACGTAGAGACGACGGAGATAATGGACGAGATAAAAGAAATAACAGAGACGCGGGAGATGGAAACGGTAGAGGAGAGACTACATGACAAAGATGGGGTGAAAGACGAGCAACACACATGGAGTTAGTGGAGGACAAGGGGGCGAGCTGGCAGAATGTTTCGTGACCCGGTGCGAGCAGCTGGATAGCTTCCTTCAGGAATGAGGGGAGGAATATGCCCCTTGAGGCGGATCACGACCAGGCGGGTCCGGTCGTGCCGAGCGAGGTTGAAGGGGCGAGTGCTGTCGACGAGTGCACACCGAGCTTGGGGTTATGGAGGCCCCGGACCCTTATGGTGGCCTAATCCCAGCGTGGTTGTCTCGGTGTGTGTGGTGTCGAGTGTGTGTTCACGAGTGTGCCGAAATGCATGCTGCACGCGCACATGGCATGGGTGCAAGGGTTTGTGTGAGAGCGGCCGCGTGTGTAAAAGAACCCTGTGTGTGTAAGAAACCCTGTGTGTGTAAGAAACACGTGTGTGAAGAAACCCTGTGTGTGTAAGAAACACCGTGTGTGAAAGAAACCCCTGTGTGAATGGAACACGTGTGCGAGGAAATGGCATTTGTGGGTGAAACGGCGTGTGTGAGTAATATGGTGTGTGTGATGAAACCCTGTGTGAGTGAAGCACTGTGTGTGAAAGGAACCACGGTTCGGGTGAACGGCGTGGGTGAATGGAACCACGTGTGCAAGGGAAATGGCATGCGTGAGTGAAGGCCGAGTGCAAGAGAGACCGTGTGTGTGAGAGAGCGGTATGCAAGGGAGATGGGGGCGGCATGCGCGAACATGCAACCGCATGTCCGATATCATCTCGAGGTGTGTGAGCTCGTCGCACGTGGGAGTTTGTGGCGCGAGAGTGCGACGACGACGGTGCCTGACGGTGAACAAAGGCCGAGTAGCGGCCGTAGATGCATTGGGAACCGTGCCGGGTTTGCACGGCAGCGCGCGCCGGGTCCGTGCTGTGCTACGCACGAGGCCGCCACGTGGCGCTTGCGGGAGTGAAACCCGGTCCGTAAACGCACGCGGTGGATTAGCCGATCCGCGGATGGACAGAAGGTAGGCTGGATTATGGATTTGGACCGGATGGTTCTCCCAGCGAGCGTGTTTGTGAAGCTCCATGAGTAGAGCACATGTGTTCGTGTGGGGAACCCCTCGAAACACGAGGCTTGTTTTTGATGCGCAGGGTGACGTCATGGCTGCACGTATAGTTGGAATCCGGCAGGAGGGTATCCCTGCCGGATGGTACCGTCCGAGAAGGGACAAGTGCATGAACAGCTGCCATGGTCACGGGGAGAAAGCACAGGTTGTGAGTTGCCGCGCTGGTGCGCGCGCATTAAAAAAAAAAACAAGCCTCGCTTTGGGTGAACAGGATTCCTGGCAGGGGTGGAAACCCCCTGCCTAGGCACAGGATGGAACTAGTTAGGGGATGGGTTAGTTTAGTTAGACCGGCTCCATGGGGCAGGAATAAGTCCTCATGGGGCCCGGTAATAGGAATAGTTAGAGGGATTTTAGGTGAGATTTAGGATGGGAGATGGAAAATGATTTGGAGACAGTGAAAGACTTTGGATGTGTAGTGGGACGTAGCTTAGCTACGTAGTGTGAAATGGAACGTGCTATAGTTTAAGGGACGACGAGGAGCACGAGTTAGTTAGGGGATGCAGTCAGCAGAATGGCAGTGATCAGCGATGATGAGTGTTGAAGAGTTATGGAGTGGAAACTGACTTGGTGAGTGAGTGAGGCCAGCGGGCCGGAGTGTATGGAGCGAATGTGGAATGCATGGTGCGATGAGTGATTGGGGGGAGGAGTGATTCCCACCCAAGGGACCCCGGGGTCAGTGTAAAGTGAGTTAGTGGGTAGTCAAATTGACAAAATGGAGGTCTTTTTGCTGTTGGTGGGAGTGTAGGCTCGAAACCCATTTGGAGGGGTGCAGGAGCCCTGTTGACGGCTGGGAGTGGCTGCGAACGGTGAGTATCGCTGAGTGGGTACCCCGGGCACTGGGCTAGTCGGCCGCGGTAGCCAAGGGCCCATGGGGGGCCGGGATAGCGTAGTGGGCTTGGGTGCCCGCATGATGCGGGGCCCATGGAGCCAAATGCACGGGGGCAGTGTACTGGCACGGGCGACCTCGGAAAGGGACCCGGGGCGCCAACACGCACGTGGCATCGAGAGGGAGTAGCCGAGGAGGGCACTCCCCAGTTTTAGGGAGCTGGTAGGCTCGGAGGCAGTGTAGTGCCGGGGTGCCACTGTTGGAGAATCGGCAGAGGGTAGTTCCTGCCAAGGGACCCAGCGTCCCAGCCATGAGACTGTGTGAGGGCACGGGAGGAAAATTGGGGGGCATGGCCCGAAATTTGAGAGGACACCAACACAGGCGACGGGAATCTTGGTTTTTAGAACCGATAGTTTAAGCGAGAGGCGCTTTTGGAAAGCCCCGGGGTAGTTTAAAAGTTAATTGTTGGTAGATTAGGAAGTGTACCCCTCCGCACCATCCATCTTTGCTCTCGTCGTGGGCCTGGACCACCTTGGGTTAGAGATCGCTGAAATCTGAGAAGGCCATTCTGAGGCTTGAATTGGGCCTCGACACAGGACGTTAGCTCTCCTTATTCCCCTCCGGGAAGGGAACGTAGGGGTTGGAGTAGGCTAGGATGACGATAGGTTAGCCAGACAAAGACAATAAGGGGGTTAGGAGACGAATTATAGAGGGAAGTAAAACAAAAATAAACAAAAAAAATAAGTTGGGGCTAAATTTGTTTTGTTTGCAAACTAAGGGTGTGGGTATGGACAGAGACAGGCAAAGGCGATAGGTGGGGAGGGAGACCGTAGGGTAGGTTCGAGCCCGCCTTCTGAGTGGCCAGCACCACCGCACTCCCTCCACCAACCTCCATTTCAAGGCAAAATGCCGGCCAATTCATCTCCGGCTGTGTTTACTGCAAGGCCTGTGCCGGTCGGATCATCTGCCGGCTGTTTTGCTACAACGGCCTTGTTTTGCCTTGCCATGCTTGTCTGCCTGCCTTTGCCTTGCCCATGCCTGCTGCCCTGTTGCATTTGCCCCTGTTCATTGCCATGTAGCCAGGATCATCGCGCGTGCTGCAGGACTGCCCTGTAGGCAGCCGCATCACGGGACCGCATTGGCGGCCCGTGCAACGTTTGTTTGCTGCGTCAGATCGTCGCGCGTGCTGCAGGACTGCCCTGTAGGCAGCCGCATCACGGGACTGCATTGGCGGCCCGTGCACCGCTTGTGTTCACTGCGCTCATTTCACGGGGGAGGCCTAGGACTGCGTGTGAGCAGCCGGCCACGTTCCCTGTCACCTGCATGGTTCCGAGCCAGAGACTGCATGTGAGCAGCCTGGCTCCCTGCTTTTCTTTTTTCCTGCAGAGTCCATCGATCCTGGGCCATGGTGTAGTGTAAAATGTATAAGGTTAAGGTTAAGGTAAATTGTAAATGAGTTGCTTGCCCCCTGCATGTTTGTCGTAGCGCCGACAATTTATTTAAGTCGTCTGTATGAGTGGTTTGTTTAGTAAGTTACTCAGCCCGTAGGTTATTTATTTTTGGGGACACGAATACACTGAATGTCGCACTCAGGGATCCGAAGGTAAATCGTACTAGGGGAGAACTCAACATGATGGCACACGAAAATTCGAGACTCGGGACGAGTCTGTAAAAAGGGGAGGGGGTAGTGTTACGGCTGTGGAAATTCGCAGAACACCATAAAGGCCCGTAGTTCAGTTAGATCGATAAGTCTGTGTTCAGTTAGATTTCCCCACCGTCGTTTAATGGGAATTATTCGTGTTCACGGGCTGTGACCCTTTAGGTAGGTTTTCTTTTACTATCGTTATTTTAACCAACCACATCTCCACCACCATTACAACAACGAACATCGCTCCCTTAACCAAAACACCAACCACAACCACACCTCCCTCTCACCACCACGCCATCCTCACCACTCCGCCAGCAACCTCAACATCTCCACGCCACGACATCGCCTCACCTTCATTCCCGAAACGACGCCATCTTTGCGCCAGCAGCGGCGGGATCCGATCAAACGGCATCGCTGCAGGGAGAGCAAGGGTTCTCTTGCCGTGCAGCGCAAGTCTGGTGATTTCTACCACGTCCGCTTTGTGTGGAAGCTTCGTCTCGGAGAATCGGATCCAGAGGCGGTGATCTCTACACGTCGCTTTCCACGCGGGGTCAAGGGTCAGAGAGCAAAGGCCAAATCTCGTCCCCCCGGCCCTAATAAGGGCGAGCAGAACGGAGCTTCGAGGCAGTCTGGAGGGTCGGAAACGAGTGGAGCCCGAAGTCTGGAGAGAGTCAGTCGGAAAAGCCAAGGAGCTGCGTGGAGACCACAGCCGGGAGAGCTTGCCAGCATCAAGGCAGTCCGAGGTGATCGGACCTCGGCGCGATTCGTGCATCGCTGAGGAACGGACGGGGTCTTGGAGCATTCGACTCTTATAGAGATCACTCTATAAGCATCAACTCTGACAGAGCACTAAAAGACCCGTTCGTTCCTCTCAACCGCGTTGCCGGCCAGGGCCCGGATCACTCGCCTTGGCAAGGCGCAATCAGGCGCGGCTGTCCTAGTGGCCGTGGGGAAACGGACGTCACGACCTGCCATCGTCTCAAGGCCGCAATCAGGCGCGGCTGTCCTAGTGGCCGTGGGGAAACGGACGTCACGACTTGCCCATCGTCGCAAGGCCGCAATCAGGCGCGGCTGTCCTGCTGCCGTGGGGAGCAGACGTCGCGACCTGCCCATCATCGCACCACGAGGGTGCGGGTAAGCCGCATCGGTCTCGCGAGCCCATTCGGTCAACCAAGGCTCACGCAATTAAAAGGTCCACGGACCCTGTCTCCCACTCGTCTATGAGAGTGGCCCTTTCCTTCCTTTTGAGTGAATCTTGTGGCGCCGTGTCCTGACAAGTAAAAACTGCCTAAGTGACTGTACATTATTAATTATATTCGGTTGTAGTGCTTTTCCTTTGCATACGTCACGTGATTGTTTGTTTGCCTGCATGATTGACTGTATATGTGTACGTGTAAAATAAATGTGCTTTGTTTGAATTATCCCGTTCGTAGCGTCCTCTTTCCCTATTGAAAATGCCCTTTGCATCGCGGAATAAATAGTGGGGTTTCAAACACCCGTTAAATGAATCGGATCCGGCGAGGTCGGCGATAATACCGCTCGGTTATCATGCAGAACGGAACGGACTGCTTAAGCGGTTCGTGTCCCAAGCCGACCTGTGTCGAGGTACGGCTGCCCGGTCGGCTCCCGCGCAGGTACTTAGTTTATCGAATTCGGCGAGTGACCCTATCTTGCGTGGGTAGACAATTGGCACAGCCGTGCTGGGGTGAGACCACCCGTGACAGGGTTCGGCGTTAGCTCCGGAAAGTCACGACTGAATTGTCCGTCCGGTGGGCGACGCGGTTGCAATTTGAGGTACGCGCCGATCGCCGCCGGCGGGCGCGAATTCGTAACAATATATGCACACTATTACCCTGGTGTTGGCGTAGTGGTTAGGGTAGCGGCTTGGGATCCAAAAGGTCTGAGTTCAAGCCCCTTTGGCCACTTGAATTAATACACACCAGGAGTTGACTCAGCCTGTCATCCTTCCGAGTCGGTGAAGTGAGTACCAGTGTACTGGCCCGTGTATGCCCGGTTAGAATAGGGTACTATATCCTGTGTCGTAAGAGGCGATCAGGGTTGCGTCAGGAAAGGCATCCGGCATAAAACCTGTGCCAAATCATTATGCGGATCATAACGGATGATCTGCTGTGGCGACCCCTCACGGGAGCAGCCGAAAGAAGAAGAAGATATATATACGTATATATATATATATACCTATATATATATATATATATATATATATATATATATATAAACATGTGCTGTGATGAGCACTCTCCCGATCTCCATTGGACACAATCCCACACCAAAGCATCACCTCCAACACACAGGCTTCGGCGGAGGGTTTGTTATACTCCACATGTTTGTATTTGCCTGCCGATCACATCATGTGCCTTCTGGTTGAATAGTTTGTATTACCAGGAACAATCGTCTGGGTGTCAGACGAATGGTTGCTCTGTGCAGATTTTGTGGTTTTACCATGTGAGACATAATCCACGGCAATGCTCACCATAACAGTCAGAAGGTGCATCTAATGTATAAACAACAAATGTGGACATCATTGCTTTGCTATTTATTGGTATTCCATCCTCATGAGGGCAAATAAGTCCAAAATCGAGATTGGTGGCTCCATTTGATGCTTAACTGATGTTGACCATATAATCTTTATCTGTTTTGACATCATCACTGAGCCAAGGACTCTGTGTTGGAGATGATGCTTTGGTATAGGACTTCGTCCAATGGGAATCGGGGGAGTGCTCATCACGCTCCACACGTTTTGGTTTTCATGATGATCACATCACGTGCTTTCTGGTTGAAAAGTTTGCATTAGAAGGAAATTTTCTGTGTGGCAGATGGACGGTTGCTCTGAGGAGATTATGCGGTTTCACCGTGTGAGACATAATCCACGGTGATGCTCACCATAACAGTCAGGATGTGTGTGTGTGTGTGTGTGTGTGTGTGTTTGTGTGTGTTGATGCTCTTGACAGGGGAAGCTTTTACCCTATCGTCATCACCCAGCTCACTTTCTTCGTCCTCACTATCTTCCTGCCGAAACGCCATCTTGTACATGTCCGCCATTTCCCACATGCGTTCAATCTCCTCAGAAACCAAAAAAATTCCCTAAAATTTCCAAGCGTTCTTTTCTCCCGACACCAATTGATTATAAAATTTGTAACCCACTCTTCCTCGATGGTAGAGAGGTGATCATTTAAAAATTTACATTCCCATTTGTTTTTTCTTCTTTTTTTAAGCTTAGCTCACTCCGACACCATCTGTTCGGGGGGGATGGGATTGAAAACTCCACCTGCTAATCAACAATTCTTGATCAGCGATCGAATCCCACACTCGTGAGAACAGATGTGTCCAACCGGTTAGGCTAACACTGACCTGGACGGATAGCCAAACGGTCTTACTTGGAGGCGAAAAGCCGAGATCCTTCGAGATTATGGCGCACACAGGACGGAAGGTGGTGGAACACGTTCCACAACGGAGGTACATGGGTTTATACACGAAATCACAATGAGTAGACAAACACAAGTAAATTTAACAAATAATGGTTTAATGAACATAAAATCAAAGATTTATAATGAAAATAAATCAAACGTCAGGTAATGAAAACTGAGGTAAACGAAAGCCTAATTTGAGACGTCTCCACTCAGTCACAAACACAGACAAGGGGAAAGACAAAATAAAATAAAATTCATCCCTTTGTTCCGGCAGTCAACTCTGTGTCCAGAGATGATCATTTAGGAGTCTGGCAATCCTTGAGACCACATAGCCACCATGCGGGAAAATGCAACCGCAATGTCATCAAATCGCTCTCTGCGGTCACATACGTGAGGTAATTCGCACGGACGATCCTCCTTCGTTAAGGGCCTACAAGCTGCTGTTGCAGTTTCTTCTCACGATCAAGATTGCTGACATCACTCTTCTCTCACACCAGGCCCACTCACAGCAAAGGACGTCGCCTTTCTCCTTGAACATACTATGGGATGATTGCTGAGGCTCAGAAAAGGCCAAGTCATGCGCTCTTCTTCTTCTTCTCTTCTCAGAAACATAGAAGCTTCATGACCCAGCTCAATGGCGAGCATCGTATATCAGCATTTGAATGAATTCACACAACACGAACAACAAAAATCGCACTGCTATTTTGTCATGCCGAGAGGGACCAGAGCCTCATGCTTTTCTTCCAATGACCCTCTTGTCTCTCTCACACCTTCTCCTTCTCTCTTACATCACATTGACCAATTATATGCCTCAGGGTTGTGGCCTGCCAATTGTTGTTAAAACGTCGTTCCTTTTTATAGCCAGCCTTGTAAATGCAAAAATGTAGGAAAAGGTCACAGGGGACAATCACATAATGGGAGAAATTAGCCTTAAACCCTATCTAGTTAATGCAGCACTACTCCCCATGTGGAGGCATTTAACAATCTTAAGCTGACAGTTTTCCCAACTTAATTTACATGGAGATATCTCCTACCCATCCATGGACCATGCTACACTATACAATCCCACCTTTACTATGAAATTCCTCCATATACTCCCACAAACATAACAATATAAGACCATGCTAGTGTGTATAAGGAGAAAATATATCACCACTGACCTATGATGTGAGGCAGAAACAATGCCAGAGATGATGAGTGAAGATGAAAAGTTGATGAACGTGAGGCTTGGATTGAAGTATTCCTGTAAAAAATTTGTCTCATTGGCTGTTGTGGTGAAGTTTCCATGATCGGCAGGGTCCAGGAGGATTTTAAAGTCCTATGGAAGAATATTTTGAAAACACTGTTGGTATAATGTGCAAACCGTTATTGTCAAAAGTGAGATTAAATTGTCACGTTTGCTCACACCCATGTATAACGTTTTAATACTAGGGATGTTGACATTCAAAGGTTAAGGGATGAAATAGATGATGATATTAGAGATAAATATGCATTTTGATTGACTATTAAGTCAACGATATAATAGAGAAGGAGAATAATAAGTTTCGTTTTTTTAAATCATTGTTCCTTTTCAAATTTTAAAAAGGGTTTAAAGGACTCCACATACGAGATGGATATGGCCAGGAATATTAATTATAGCAGCAAGACATTCTTTCAGTAAATAAGGGGTTAAGAGAAGTTTAAGACAAGTATGGACCCATTGAAGAAAATCAGAGTTAGCATATCCAAATGGCCTCCTCCTATGTTAAAATTACATGTACTTCCTTAAGTTTATTGGAGTCCAAGGACTAGTAATGCATCTCAGGCTGATATTCTGCATTTATGTGAGATAGATTGATATGAAGATGAAAACAATATGAGTGCAGTGTGCATCTGATGAAATGATTGTGCCAAATATTTACCTTCATTGTAGTTGACAAGAGCACCCAAGGTACATAAGTACTTATACCCAACAGAAACAACATGGACCAAGTCTTTTTGCAGCTGCAGACACACAAATCAGTGAAGTAAATCAACATGGATTTCATTACACATGTCACAATGCTCCGTTGCACAAGGAACCAAAAAATATAAATCTTTGCATAAAATGAGAGAAAGTCTGTGGTGTCCATTGTGGTATTCAGGTCAGGTATGGGAGCATGCGCCAGAGCAGCACATCGCTGCATCCACTTTCCAACGGTACTCCAGGGGCCTCCGTCTGGCCATCCCCCAGGCAGATGCCAAACCATCCCCATCTTCTTGAGATGCCGATGGCATCCTTGAGATGGTATCCATAGCTACACCATTCATCTGTTCTAACAAATAATTCACTGACAAACGAGGAGGAGTTGACAGTGAGAACCAGTTAGTCGAGGTGGAGAAGAGTTTGTGATGGGTTCGCCATTTATCTGGAGATCAAAGAATGTTTGAGCACATGAAACCAATCTTTGATTAGGATGAGAGTGTGGAGGGATGTGATGTCCTCAGTGAATACAGAAAAATATTCTTGGAGGGAAACCTGAACAGGAGCTGGAGTGGTTGTGTGGCTTCTCTTCAAGACTTCCAGTTTGGGGTTTATTTCATCCATCCATCCATTGAAACTATACTCTGCACAGAATGTTGGTGCTGCTGCAGCAGTCTCCTGGGCTATTGGGCACAATCCTGGATGGGTCGCCACTCTGACGCAGGATACTCGAAGAAGGCAGTGTGAGTGGAGGGGAAGAAGGCAGCATAAGGGCAAGGGAAGTAAGTGTGAGGGGAGGGTAGACAGCATACCAGGGCATTACCAGGCGATAAAACGTGCCCAACCAACGTTTGATCTTTAACCGCTGTGTTCCATATCAAACAGGGCAGTAAAATCTCATCTTCTTCTTCTTATTTTTGGAATTTGAATGGCACTTTCAGAGCCAGCAGACTCTATACCCGCCACACACCTGAACGTGATTAAAATTGTTTATTAGCCCATCGAGTGTCAAGAAATTTAAATGGATTTCCCAATCTCCTTCAGGCATTTCAGTACCACCTTACAGAGTTGAGGTTGCTTCTGGTTCATCAGCCTCAATGCTCTCGGCAGATCCAACACCTTGATCCCCATTTACTCCTACATTCTGCACAATATGCCACCTGTGTCCCTCATAAAGAGGGCAATTTAGGAATAAATGATACAGATCTTCAGGTTTCCTGCACGACTCACAAAACCTCATCGAGTGGCCCCCAAATTTATACAGATATTAATTTAGGTGACAGTGCCCGAGTCTTAGTCTACCATGAGCGAGCGACCTGGTCTCTCTGGGAAAGCATGGGAAGTTTTACTACAGGTACCATGTGGCAGAATCTTTCCTTCATGCTGGAGTCCCACTGAAATTGCCATTTTTTCTCAATCTGGCCCTTGGCCAGACTAATAATTTTCGATGATCCCAGGGGGATTTGGGTGATATTTTC
Organism: Eptatretus atami; assembly: GCA_035128595.1. Lineage (NCBI taxonomy): Eukaryota > Metazoa > Chordata > Myxini > Myxiniformes > Myxinidae > Eptatretus > Eptatretus atami. Next base: position 182,786,095 of record CM068953.1, on the reverse strand, counting down.
CAGTTTTAGGGCATGCTTCTCCACTAGATCACAGGCCGCATTTCCACCAATGCCGTCATGAGCAGGGATCTAGCACAGGTAGACCACCACACCCCTCCACTTCACAATATTAACCAAATGCCAAACTTCAAGCACCAAGTCATTCCAACAACCATCCTGTAAGGATTCCAATGTCTATAACACTGAAAGTGAATCAGAGAGGATAACCACATTAATTGAGATTAAACTCAATTATCCATTCCAGAGCTAGAGCTGTGGCAAATAGTTCAGTCGAGAAGACCGAGAGATGATTAGTTAGCCGAAATGCCCCAACCACCCTGAAATCAGGGATGCATGTTGCTGCAGCTGTCCTCTCAAGAGAAGGTTCTTTGGAGCCACCTGTATATATACATGCAATGATTGACTCCAATTTGAATTGATAAACTCAATAGCTTTATTGCACGTCATCACAGGATTAGCCCTGTCCGATTAGCCCAGAGATCCACATGGAGGAGAGGGGATTCGAGGGTCCAGGGGGCCAAGTAGAAATTTTATGATGGGGGTTGACCGGATGGGAATCCAACCCCATTTTCTAAGCAGTCATTTTACATGCAAGGCTGAAAGGCGGGGAAGTGGAGTTCCCGTCAAGCTTTATATATTTCCAGCAGTTTGCAAATAAGGCTTTACCAGGATGGTTATCCCCAGATGAGGTGGTTCTAGCCCAATATTTCATTTTCAAAAATTCCCAACGAAGAGACAAGGGCATCTCACCCGCTTCCACCAGAAGGGCAGAAACAGGAGTGCTGGTAAAAGCACCTAAACAGCCACGGATGGCTTTAGACTGGACAATCTCCAGTTTTTTTTT
>CM068953.1:182772350-182785235 GCA_035128595.1 Eptatretus atami | reverse complement strand
ATATATAACAGAAGAAGACTATAACGATGTGCTCCCCACTCAGTACCAGAAAGACAATGCAATAAATTGATGCCTTTAGCACATTTACCAGTCAGCATCTTAACATGGGTGAGTCCAGGTGAATCTCTTATCAAAGATGACTCCTAAGAATGACAGTTCAAAAGACGCTTTGAGGGAAGTACCATTAACTACAATTGCTATGTCCTCAATCCTTTTCTTACGGGAAAATATGACGAACTTGGACTTGTTGCCTGATAGCTTAAATCCCCAGTCTCGGGCCCATTGCTCCACAAGATGGATATCATTCTGGAGTGTTTTTTTTACCCAAAAGGGCTAAGCTCTTACAATGGATCCACATGGCAATATCATCAACGAACAAAAATATCTTGCTGTGGAGCTTGGAATGGGAAGATACATCATAAATCATAACATTAAAGAGAGTTGGGCTGAGGCTGATACCCTGGGGAATGCCCTTATCTGTATGAAAAATGGAGGAGAGGTTCTAGCCAACCCTCACCTGAAAGGATCTATTAGATAAAAAGTCCCAAATCCACTAAACATTCTTCCATTGATCCCGAGGTTGATAATCTTATGAAGGAGGCCATCTTTTCAAACTGAATCATATGCCTTATGGATATCAAGGAACACTCCCAGAAGAGACTCCTGATTATTTATGGATTTCCGAACCTCATTTGCCAGTGTAGTAATGTGGTCCATAACAGACCGTCCCTTTCGGAACCCGCTCTGGAATTTATACAGGAGGTTGTTCTTTTCCAGGAAGAAAACCAAGCGATTGTTCACCATCTTCTCCATTAATTTGCAGACAACTGAAAAAAGACAAATCGGACAATATGAAGATGAGGCTGTGCTATCTTTCCCATCTTTGGAATAGGGATTACAATTGAGTGTTTCCAATCACATGGAAGTTTCCCTAAAGCCCAAATCTAATTGAAAAGTCGGAGGATCATACCCAACACCCAATAATCCAAGTGCTTGAACATGAAAAATGATAACCGATCTGGTGCCCGGGGTGCTATTCCTAGCCTTCTGGATAGCCTGTTTAAGCTCCCGAAGAGTGAAGTCATGATTAAGTGGAGAATTTAGAGGCTGAACTGCATTGGTGGACATCAGGAATTGATTTGCTAATTGGGGAGTACGAGCTTCCAACTAACTCATCATACTTTATGACATCATCCCCATTTCCAGAAAATAATTGGCCTAGGGCCTCTGCCTTGTCTATATTTGAACAAAAGGTTTTTTTTTCTGGAAAATAATCGCCAGAATAGACTTCCATCCAGATTTAACACCCTGCATACTTTTTACTTTTTTGCATATGGTTTTAGGTGGGGTTGGCGGATTAATCGAAGAACAGAATAATTTCCAAGAGGCAGTCTTTGCTTGTTTAGTAGTCCTTTGAGCAAACGCCCTTTTCCTTTTATTTTCCATGACGTCCTCCAACCTAACGGTTCTCCTCAATCTTTTCAGAGCTGCCCTTCCTTCCGGGATCACTTGTTTGCAACCCTCATCCCACCAAGGGACTTTGATTTTCTTGCCCATTGGACTTCTTGAAGTTGGGATTGTATCTCCAGCTATGTTATTCATAATTAGGACAATTTTCCAATTGAGGCTATCAATATCGCTATTGACAATCCCTTCCTTCACTTCATTGGAACATCGACATGAGAAAAGACTCCAGTCCACCTTAGAAAAGTTCCAAGAAGCCAGTCCTTGTGTGTCCACAGGATCTCTTTCTAATTTAATATTCTTGATCACTGGAAAGTGATCACTTCCTAGATTGTCGTCATGGACCTTCCAATCACATCTTGCTGCTTCAATTGATGAAATGAGAGTGAGATCCAGAGGGGACATCTTCCCTGCAGATGGATTAATACATGTCTCCATTCCATCATTTAATACCACTATATCAAATTCATCAATCAAACCCTCAATACATTCACCATTTCTATCTGTAATTTTAGAGCCCCAAAGAATGTTATGACTGTTGAAATCCCCACATACAAGAACCACCCCATCCCCCCTTCTAAAAGCCTCCTGGAGCCTCTTGTGCACCAATGGTTGACAGGGATTGTAGAAATTTGTTAATATCATTGGAGGAAATGCCCTCCCAACCAGATGTTTACAGGCTGCAGAAGAGATAATGTTAATCTTCTCCGATCTCCTTTTCACAAGAGCTGTACAATTGACCACCTCAGTAATGAAACCAATAAACCCCATTCTGGAAATGTTTGAAACCACCATGCCACTTGAGTCTTCAGTTTGGCATTCCTGTTATATTGACTCAGTCTGACAACCAACCAAACTTGTCTGTATTTTGATCGGGGCTGAAGTTTCTAAATCAAATTGACTTCCTTCATTGGCAACACAATTTTGGGGACCTTGAGGACCACCTCTGTATAAGATAACTTCCCAGTAGTTTTCACTTGTTGTATCTTGGCCACTCTTTCAAATTCCAAACAACCTCTGTAGGCTACGCTATGATCACCAGTGCAATTGGCACAACATATTTTAATACTCTTACAGCTATCATACTCATGTTCTCCAATACACTTGCTGCGGTGTTGTTTACTCCTACAGGATGGTGCAGTATGACCGAACTTTTGACATTTGTAACATCTTAAGGGGGGAGGACTGTACTCCCAAACAGGAAAACTTTTGTAACCCAGAAACACTTTAGGATGAAGAACAGGGTTGGAGAAGGACAACACCACATCTGTGGTGTTGTGGAAACTGAATTATTAATTGAATTTATTAAAAAAAATTTAAAATACAAATTAAATCAGTTTAGTGTTTTTGAGAAATAATTTAATAAACCATGTCACCCGCAGGGTGACCCATATCTTGCCAAAAGGTGACCACATGTGACTTCTTTAAGGTCACACTGAGGTGAACAGAGCTGCTATCCACCAGGAGCGACTCCTTGAGGAATATCTGCCTACGAGAGATTCCGATGAGAATCGTTCTACAGAGTAACCATGAAAAATATGTGTTTGCCTCATAACGTCACCAAATGACATCATAATGTTTCAAGCTTGAATATCTAGAAAGCACTCATCGAGGTGTTCAATTTGAGGTACTACACGATATGGTTCCTAAAACTTGAAAATTTGACCTTGGGGTCAAATATGTTTGACCTCAGGTGCTAACCATGAAGGTCAGGGCCAATCGCCCACAAAAACTAATCAGCTGAGCGCCAGACCATATACTACATTCCCATAAAGTTTGGAGACGATTCGATTAAAATTACTCAAAAAATAAGGGTTTCGTCGACTCCCCTGATTTGCGACAAAGTGACCTTGACCTTTGACCTTGACCTTCAAAATTTTATGCGCTGAAAGGGACCTCTATAGGCCTATGATATGCGAAGTTACAAAAATTTCCAATGATAACTGTGCTCTGCAGAGTGATTTATACGTGATTACAGACAAAATATATATATATATATATTGTTGCGAATTCGCGCCCGTCGGCGTGCGATCGGCCACGCGACTCGAACCGCGACCGCCTCGCCCACCGGACGGACAATTCAGTCGTGACCTCCCGGCTAACGCCGGGATCCAGTCACGGGTGGGCCTTTCGACCTCACCACAATCGTGCCAATCGGCCACCCGCGTAGGATAGGGTTGTTCGCCAAACTCGACCTACCTAAGTACCCACGCGGATGGTAAACCGGGCGATCGTACCTCGCCGCAGGTCGACTCGGACACGAGCCGCTTGGGCGGGCCGTTCCGTACTATCGGGATAACCGAGCGGTGTTATCGTCGACCTCGACGGTTCAGATTATTTACGGGCCGTTTTGCACCCACTACGAACCCTTTACGTGAAGCAGGATGGAGGTTCAATTAAAGAAAAGACGAAGCGAAACGGGAAAACAGTTCACACAATGCACATTTATTCCGTGGCACACGGAGCACACATATAGCACGTATTTACAGCCACAATTAGCGAATGCACATATATTACATAGAACAAAAGAAATGCGCATATAAAAGAAGGAGTTAAAACGACTACACGACACACGGACCACTTATACAGTTACTACCTTACAAGACACGGCGCACAACACGCATTCACACCGAAGCAAAGAAAAGACCCCTCACAGGCAAGGGAGTCAGACTGGGCCCGTGGGCCTAATGCGCGTGGAACCTGGATGAGCGGCCAGGTCCACGAGACCGAAGGGTCCTACCCGCGCCCTCGTGGCGAGCCGCAGAATGTCGCTGCACGGCGGTTTCGTGGGCACCTGCTGGTGTAAGTGGGAACGGGGCCCTTGTCGCACTCTCTCAGCGCGGGGGAAAGGGGGAATTGTTGATGCTCTGGGGAGGGAGTATGGCTGGCTTGCTCGAGTCCCGCGACGCGCGACTCAACGCGACCTCGTCGTCCCGGACCGAGCCTCCAGGTCCTCCTCAGCCGATCGCCTCCGCAGCCGTTCGCCTCCGCAGCCGTCTGCCCCACCTCTGCTTCGAGCTCCGTCTCCCGACTCCGCCCCACCGACACTGCTCGAGCTCCGTCTCCCGAATCTGCCCCACCGATCTGCCACCTCGACTCACTCCGCTCGTCTTTTTATCGGCTTCAGGAAACCACCATATGCAAATTCTCGGATCCAAACGACCTCAGGGGCGGAGCCACGCTCGCCGATTGGACGGAGAAAAAAGGGGCGTGTATCATTCCTGATCCTCAATTTGCATATGCCGATTTTCGTCAGGCGCGTCTGGAGGCGGGGCCAGCCGCCCCGCGCTTCCTGATTGGGTGGATCAGATGTGGGCGTGTAGCATTCCTGATCCGAATTCTCCTCAGAAAACCCGCCATCTGCACTCGCGTCTCGCGTGTATCGCTGAAGACAGCCCGACGCTCGGCGTCCACAGGTGGTGCGGGAATGGCCGTAGGAGAAGGTGGTGGAGGGTTTTCGGCGGTGTCCGATGGCCATGGAGCTGCTTGGAATGGCGGTGATGTGAGGTTTGCGGTAGCGAGTGGTGAAGGTAGGTTGTGGCTGCTGGCGTTGTTGTTGTTGTTGTATCAAAACAAAGGTAGAACAGAAAAACGCCTAACTCAAAGGTCGCAGCCCGAATGAATACATTAATTCCCTCTATACAATGGGTTTGGGCTAACTACACATGTACTTAAGAATATATCTCACCTACGGGACCTTTATGGTGTTTGCGAATTTCCAGAGCCGTAACACTACCCCCTCCCCTTTTTACAGACTCGTCCCGAGTCGTCAAATTATCGTGTGCCATCATGTGTAGTTCTCCCTAGTACGTTTTACCTACGGATCCTGAGTGCGACATTCATGGTATTCGTGTCCCAAAAATAATAACCTGAGGGCTGAGTAACTAACTAAACAAACTCACTCATACGGACGACTTAAATAAAATTGCCGGCGCTAGACAGACATGCCGGGGGCGCACTCAAATTTACAATACACAACTTAACACCTTAACCTTAAAATTTACACTAAACCATGGCCCAGGATCAATGGACTCTGCAGGGAACAAGAAGGAGAGCAAAAGAGAACGGTGCACGGGCCGCCACTACAGGCCCGTGTTGCAGCTGCAACAGGAACGTTCTGCAGCTTGCAAACTGTTGCTTGCGGATCCTGGCGCGCATGGAAATGAACAGGGGGGTAAAGCAAAATTGAACAGGGCAAACGCAGATGTGGGCAGTGGGCATGGGATGGCAAAAGTGAGCAGGCGAACACAGCCTGCAGAAAAGGCCGTTGCAGGCAAACACAGCCTACAGAACAAGGCCGCTGCAGGCGAACACAGCCTGCAGAACAAGGCCGCTGCAGGCGAACACAGCCGGCAGACGAACTGGCCGGTACAGGCCTCGCAGCAAACAGCCGTCGGACGATCCGGCCGGCACAGGCCTTGCAGCAAAACACAGCAGACGATCCGGCCGGCACAGGCCTTGCAGAAAACAACCAGCCGATGAAGTTGGCCGGCACAGGCCCGCGCAGCACACAGCCGCAGACGATCCGACCGGCACAGGCCTTGTAGCAAAACAACAGCTGCCGATGAAGTTGGCCGGCCTCTTGCCGTGCCGTGGAGGTTGGTGGAGGGAGTGCGGTGGTGCTGGCCACACAGAAGGCGGCTCGGACCTACCTACCTGTCTCCCTCCCACCTATCGCCTTTGCCTGTCACTGTTCATACCCACCCCCCTTAATTTGTAAAACCCAATTTAGCCCCAACTTATTTTTTTGTTGTTTTTATTTTCACTTCCCTACTTCCCACTATAAATCGTCCCCTAACCCCCTTTATCGTCTTGTTCGGCTAACCTATTCTGTCACCTAGCCTTCTCCCAACCCCTACGTTCCCTTCCCGGAGGGAATAAGGGAGAGCTAGCGTCCTGTGCCGAGGCCCAACCAAGCCTCAAGATGGCCTCCCAGATCTCAGCGATCTAACCCAAAGTGGGTCCAGCGGCCCACAACGAGAGCGAAGGGATGGATGGTGCGGAGGGGTACACTTCCTATCTACCCTAACCGTTAACCTTTAAACTACCCCGGGGCTTTCAACAAGCGCCTCGCGCTTACACTATTGGTTCTAACAACCAGATTCCCGTGCCTGTGTTGGTGTCCACTCAAATTTCGGGCCTCGCCCTCTAATTTTCCCTCGTGCCCTTGCACGGTTTCGTGGCTGGGACGCGTGGCTCCCTTTGGCAGGCACGACCCTCTGCCGAATCCCCAACAATGGCACCCGGGCACTACACTGCCTCCGAGCCTACCAGCTCCCTAAACACCGGGGAGTGCCCCCATGGCAACTCCCCTGAAACGCACACGTGGCAGGCTGGCGCCCCGGGCCCTTTCCGAGGGTCACCCGTGCCCACGACACTGCCCAGCGGCCAACGGCGCTCCGGGCCCCGCACCAAGCGGGCGCACCCGTGCCCACTACGCTAACCGGCCCCCATGGGCCCTTGGCCTACCACGGCCGACTAGCCCGGTGCCCGGGTACCACTCAGCGATACTCACCGTTCGCAGCCACGCTCCCAGCCCGTCAACAGGGCTCCTGCACCCTCCAAAATAGGTTTCGAGCCTACACTCCACCAACAGCAAAACGACCTCCATTTTGTCAATTTAACTAACCCAGCTAACTCACTTTACACCGACCCCGGGGTCCCTTGGGCGGGAGTCACTCCTCCCCCAAATCACTCATCGCACCATGCATCCCACATTCGCTCCACTCACACAGACCGCTGGCTCACTCACTCAACATGTTTCCACACAACTCACCAACTCTTACACCACGCACACGCTGAATCCTGCCATCTTCTATCTACCTCCCCTAACTAACTCGTGCTCCACGTCGTCCCTTACACTACAGCACGTTCCTTTTAACACTACGTAGCTAAGCTACGTCCCCACTACACATCCACAGTCTGTCACTGTCTCCAAATCATCAAAAATCATTTTCCCACCTAAAGCTCACTACATCCCTCTAACTAATCCATTCCAGCGGCCCCATGAGGACTTACCCTGCCCCATGAAGCCGGTCTAGCTAAGCTAACCCTTCCCCTAGCTAGTTCCATCCTGTGCCCTGGTAAGGGGGTCTTTCACCCCTTGCCCAGGAATCCTGTTCACCCGAAAGGGAGGCTTGCTATTGTTAATTTTGTCTTTCCAATTATGCGCAGCACCAGCGCGGCAACTCACAGCTCGCGCACTTTGCGCCTTGCCCGTGACGTCATGCAGCTCACGTGTACCTCGTCCCTCTTGGACGGTACCATCCGGCAGGGATTCACCCTCCTGCCAGATTCCAACCCTACGTGCAGCCATGACGTCACCCTGCGCACCACCCAAAAAAACCTCGCACTCCGAGGGGTTCCCCACGCGAACACATGAGCTCTGCCCGTTGGAGCTTAACACAAGCTCGCGTGGAGAACCCGTCCGGTCCAAATTCGAAATCCTGCCTACACTTTGTCCGTCCGCGGGATCGGCAAATCCACCGCTGGCGTTTCCGGACCGGGCTTCACTCCGGCAAGCGAGCACGTGGGGGCCTCGTGCGTTGCACAGCACGGACCGCGCGCTCGCTGCTGGGTGAACCCGGCACGGTCCCACAACAGCTATGGCCGCTACCCGGCTTTTGTCCCTCTGTCGCCGTCGTCTCCGTTCCACCCACGCACACCTGCGTGTCACGACGCACAGACTCCACTCCATTACACTCCACCGGGAGACGCGGCTGCATGCTCGCGCATGCCCACCGACATCTCCCTTACACACCGCGACCTAACACACACTGTCTCCCTCACATACCGCATTCTCACACACCGTGCTTCGCACACGCGTCCCGTTTCTGGCGCACACGCCGCTCCACACCCGTGGTCTTTCACCCGCACCCGTGGCTCCCTCCACACACGGTGCCTCATCCACCTGGGTGCCCCTTTCACACACGGCACGCTGGGAAGCACCGCACTCCGGCACACTGCCACCACACCACTCACACACGGGGTCGCACTCACACCTGGGGTCTCATCCACACACGGGAGCGCACTCACACCTTGCACCCCACACACCGGGACAACCACACTGGGATTTGTGTCCCCACAAGGGTTCCCGGGCCTCTATACCCCCCAAGCTACACGTGCACCTATCCACAGCACTCGTCCCTTCAACTCCGCTTGGCACGACCGAACCACCTGGTCGTGATTCGCCTCAAGGGGGCATACTTCCTCCCCTCGTTCCTGGAGGCGGCCATCCAGCTGCTCACACCGGGTCTTCTACCCAGTCCGCGAGCTCACCCCCATTATCCTCCACTACCTCTGTGTGTGTGTGTTCTGTTCCTTTAACCCCGTCATTATCATGCAGTCTCTCCTCTATTTTCTCTATCTCCCTGGTCTCTATACATCTATTAGTTTCTGTTTCTTTCTGGAGTTTTTCCATCTCTCTGGATTTCAATTTTATTCTCTCCTTGAGTTCATTAATTTCAACTCATATAGTTTTTGTTTTCTCTCCCAGAGTTTCTCCTGCTCTTCATTTTCCAATCTCATCGTTTCTCTCAATTGGTCTCTTTCCTTCCTGTGTTTCATTCGCTGTTCCTCATTACTCTTCCTTGTTTCCTCTCCTGTCCTTCCTTCTCCAGTTTCATGGTTTGCTTCATTTGGTTAATTCCTTCTTGTTGGTTTCAGTTGCTGCTGTCTCATTTCTCTTCCTTGTTCCTCTCCTGTCTTTCCTTCATTTGGTTCATTTCCCTTTGTGTTTCATTCGCTGTTCTTTGTCTATCTCTTCGCACTCCAGCCTTGCCTTTTCTTTCATTGGTCAACCTCGGCTTCATGTTCCTTTTGTTTTCTATCCCACCGTTCCCTCTCCAATCTCGTTGTGTCCTTCAATCTCCTCATTTCTCCTTCCTGCTTCATTCGTTGCTCCTTCAACTTCTCGTATTCCAACCTATTTTTTTCCTTTGTCGTCAGTTTCCAATTCATACTTTCAGTTTTTATTCCACTGTCTTTCTTGTTCTCGTTCTGCAAATCTCATTATTTCTTTCAACTGACTGATTTCTTTTCTCCTGTCTCATTCCTTGTTCTTTGTATTTCCTATTCCACTGTCTTTCTTGTTCCTCATTCTGCAATCTCGTGGTTTCCTTCCATTGATCGATTTCCTTCTTCTGTCTCATTCGTTCTTCCATCATTACTCTTCTTGCATCTCATTCCCCATCTGGCCTTTGCTTCCAGCTGTTCGATCTGTACAGCGTGGTTCCTTAACGTCTCATTCTCCGTTCTCGTTCTTTCCTCTCTCAACATCCTCAGCTCGTTTTGTAACTCAGAAGCTTTCTTTTCCAATTCCTTTCTCATCTCCGCACACTCCAACTTTGCTTTGGCTTCTAATTGTTCAATCTGCTCAGTGTGGCTCCTTAACGTTTCATTCTCTGTTTCTTCCTTTCCTCTTTTAACATCTTCAGTTCGTCTTGTAATTCCGTCTCTTTGTTCTGGTGTTTCTGTAACTCAGTTTTCTTCTCTAATTCTTTTCTCATCTCCGCACACTCCGACCTTGCTTTGGCTTCCGACTGTTCTTTCTGATATTCTGTTCTCTTTTTACTTCTCTTCCAAGCTTTTTCTGTCCCAATTGCCTCTCCTACCTCCTCGTCAGTTGCTCCAATTGCAACTTGCATTTCCGCCTTTCCCTCCTTGTTTGGTTTTTCCATATTTCTCCAATTGCAACTTGCATTTCCGCCTTTCCTCCTCTGTTTGGTTTTTCCCTATTTCCTCCAATTGTTTTTGAAGCCCGCTAATGTCCGCCTGCTTCACCTGCCATAACCACGTGGCTTGAAGCAGTGGCTGTTGGGACGCTCGCCTCGTGTTGCGCCATTCGCCGAGCCATAATTAGCCGCTCGCTCCGTGCTGCGCTGAGGGGCGATCGCGCCGCCATTATGCGACCCAGTTTGCCGGCAAAGTTCGTGCTCAGTAAATGGGGTTGAGCTTCCCCTTTGATTAAAATTACAAGAAGTAGTACCATCCCGGGCCATGGATCCTACTTACTACACATATACATTTCTACCCCCGGCACCCGCTCGCCTTGAGACGCCATCTTATTCCACGTAAGGGGTTTATTTTAATCGCTCGTAATTTGGAGGGAATCGGGGGTCGCTCCTCTCACCCTGGACCGATTCCCTATGAATTTAGCTTGGAGACGGGAGGGATTTGAATCACACTCCTGTACACCAGTGTTGCGAATTCGCGCCCGTCGGCGTGCGATCGGCACGGCGACTCGAACCGCGACCGCCTCGCCACCGGACGGACAATTCAGTCGTGACCCTCCCGGCTAACGCCGGGATCCAGTCACGGGTGGGCCTTTCGACCTCACCACATCGTGCCAATCGGCCACCCGCGTAGGATAGGGTTGTTCGCCAAACTCGACCTACCTAAGTACCCACGCGGATGGTAAACCGGGCGATCGTACCTCGCCGCAGGTCGACTCGGACACGAGCCGCTTGGGCGGGCCGTTCCGTACTATCGGGATAACCGAGCGGTGTTATCGTCGACCTCGACGGTTCAGATTATTTACCGGGCGTTTTGCACCCACTACGAACCCTTTACGTGAAGCAGGATGGAGGTTCAATTAAAGAAAAGACGAAGCGAAACGGGAAAACAGTTCACACAATGCATATTTATTCCGTGGCACACGGAGCACACATATAGCCGTATTTACAGCCACAATTAGCGAATGCACATATATTACATAGAACAAAAGAAATGCGCATATAAAAGAAGGAGTTAAAACCGACTACACGACACACGGACCACTTATACAGTTACTACCTTACAAGACACGGCGCCACAACACGCATTCACACCGAAGCAAAGAAAAGACCCCCTCACAGGCAAGGGAGTCAGACTGGGTCCGTGGGCCTAATGCGCGTGGAACCTGGATGAGCGGCCAGGTCCACGACCGAAGGGTCCTACCGCGCGCCTCGTGGCGAGCCGCAGAATGTCGCTGCACGGGGTTTCGGTGGCACCTGCTGGTGTAAGTGGGAACGGGGCCCCTTGTCGCACTCTCTCAGCGCGGGGGAAAGGGGAATTGTTGATGCTCTGGGGAGGGAGTATGGCTGGCTTGCTCGAGTCCCGCGACGCGCGACTCAACGCGACCTCGTCGTCCCGGACCCGAGCCTCCAGGTCCTCCTCAGCCGATCGCCCTCCGCAGCCGTTCGCCTCCGCAGCGTCTGCCCCACCTCTGCTTCGTGCTCCGTCTCCCGACTCCGCCCACCGACACTGCTCGAGCTCCGTCTCCCGAATCTGCCCCACCGATCTGCCAACTCGACTCACTCCGCTCGTCTTTTTATCGGCTTCAGGAAACCACCATATGCAAATTCTCGGATCCAAACGACCTCAGGGGGGAGCCACGCTCGCCGATTGGACGGAGAAAAAGGGGGCGTGTATCATTCCTGATCCTCAAATTTGCATATGCCGATTTTCGTCAGCGCGTCTGGAGGCGGGGCCAAGCCGCCCGCCGCTTCCTGATTGGGTGGATCAGATGTGGGCGTGTAGCATTCCTGATCCGAATTCTCCTCAGAAAACCCGCCTCTGCACTCGCGTCTCGCGTGTATCGCTGAAGACAGCCCGACGCTCGGCGTCCACAGGTGGTGCGGGAATGGCCGTAGGAGAAGGTGGTGGAGGGTTTTCGGCGGTGTCCGATGGCCATGGAGCTGCTTGGAATGGCGGTGATGTGAGGTTTGCGGTAGCGAGTGGTGAAGGTAGGTTGTGGCTGCTGGCGTTGTTGTTGTTGTTGTATCAAAACAAAGGTAGAACAGAAAACGCCTAACTCAAAGGATCGCAGCCCGAATGAATCACATTAATTCCCTCTATACAATGGGTTTGGGCTAACTACACATGTACTTAAGAATATATCTCACCTACGGGACCTTTATGGTGTTTGCGAATTTCCAGAGCGTAACAATATATATATATATATATATATATATATATATATATATATATATATATATATATATATATACATATGAAGGTCAAGGCCAATCGCCACCAAAAATTAATCAGCTGAGCACCAGACCATGAACTATATTCCCATGAAGTTTGAAGACGATCCGATCAAAATTACTCAAAAAATAAGGGTTTCGTCGACTCCCCTGATTTGCGACAAAATGACCTTGACCTTTGACCTTGACCTTCAAAATTTTGTGCGCTGAAAGGACCTCTATAGGCCTCTGATATGCGAAGTTACAAAAATTTCCAATGATAACTGTGCTCTGCAGAATTTTTTATACGTGATTACAGACAAACAAAAAAAATAAAAATAAAAAAAAACATACAAGCTGACTAACATATCTTGCAAAAACTTCGTTTTGGCAACATAATAAATATACATGCTGAGAAAGCTTGTAAAGAGTAGATTACACACTTCTTTGATTTAGTCGTAAACAACCTTGTAAA
>CM068953.1:182741136-182758484 GCA_035128595.1 Eptatretus atami | reverse complement strand
TAGCCAATGAATATGTGAAATTGGGGAATAAAATTGCAACCCCACGAACAAGAGAGAAGAATAATGCCTGGAGAGTCAGCAAGAGAATAGTGCACTGACGGCAAAGAAGAAATGAATAGAGTAATGGTAGAGATTGTGACCAGATAAAACTGAAATGAAGACCGAGTGTCTGTCTCAAGACTCAGTGACGATTTCTTTTCTTCTGAACTTGAATTCAGTAGTGATTGAAGATGAACAAGAAAAGAGAGAAATAAAAAAGGAATGTTCAGACTTTGCAAATTATTATGACAATGATGTGGTTGCAATTCAGTTATAACGAAATTATTGATTTTGTTATGCTCCTTCGAGCTGGAGGGAATACAGTTCCCCTGATCATAAAGATGCTTGGAGTCTTTACTGCAGTATGGGAGGGAGTTTTCCGACGCTATGCGTTTCATACAGATTACGCTTAGGCCCAGTCACACCTTGACGTTTAGGCCGAAGTCCATTTGCCACAGCGGCCGTGGGCTCTCCAAATCACGGCCACTTAGCAATTATATGGCAGCCGCCAGTTATTTCCACGTCACACAATGTAGCAGTCCATATGTTTTTATTTCGGTAGCCAGCACGGCGTATTAAATGTGTTGAGACCGAAAACGTGGGGTTGCCGTACGGTGTTGATTTGATGTAGCACGGTGACCTTAAGGGGCCCTGCGGCGGCCATAGAATTTTCAAGGCAGACGCAAGGTAGCCTCAAGGTGCCCGCAAAGCGACGGCAGGGGGCCTAAGGCGAACGTGCGGCCAGACGGACGTAACGAGTGGGTTAATTTATTTTTATTTTTTTACCAGTTTTTTTCGGCTGTCGAATTGCTACGCGAATGTAGAAATGAAAAATTATAACTCCGAGTTATAATCCACGCGACCCTACGGCCTGTAAAGATAGCCAAATGGCGTAGGGCACCCTGAAGGCCACCGCAGAAACTCTGAGGCCGCCGCACGTTTCTGTCAATTAAGAGGGTGTACGCCGCCCTATCCTCGCCGTACAGCAAATGTGACTTAGCCTTAGCCAGCAATGGCAACGTATCAAATGTATGTAAAACGCTGGCTTACGCTGAACTTTGATGTTTTTTAAAGATTCGACGTATTCATAACGAGTTGGTCGTATGCATAACTATATTAGTAATGGACACAGAACGTTTCGTTGTCTATAGATAACTTATACAACGAATGCTTAGCCTGTTGTCGGCGTTCACACCTATGCCCAACGATAGTCACTAACTTGTGCATAGCGCGCTGCACGTATCGCCGACGAACACGTGGCGTGCCTATTAAAAGGCTGCCGCAACAATGATTCAAATCATAACCGCCGGAGGAAATGGAGTGTCAAATTGCAGTCACACCTTGTCGATCTTGCCGCATATGCCGACCTCTGAAAAAATGCGTCTAAAAACGCTGGCGACACGTCGAATATGGTTGGGTAAGTTTGGTATACGTGAAATCTTAGAACTGCTAAAGTACGCATCATACGTCAATAGTAAGTGAGTAGTCTTGTACTGTTAAACGTGTTAACGGTTAAACTTTTATGCGTACTTGCCGTATGCCTCACACGTTCCGCATGCGAGGAATAAGTTGTCCGCACTATATGCGATCGTTGGCACACGTCGACAAAAGTTACTTGTAATTACTCATAAGTCGAAACAACGTAATGTAATGGTTAGCGTCAGTTTCCAGACCCCGTTTTTTTTTTCTTCTTCGGTATGACGGTGAGTATGACACTTCGTTCTTGCGGTTACAATATAATATAAATTAATAGGCTGCCACTCAATGATTTAAATCATAACCGCCACTAGAAATCGAATGTCAAATGACCGTCATACCGAAGAAAAAATAAAAATAAAAAACCATGGAGTCTGGAACACTGACGCTAACCATTACATTGACGTGTTTCGACTTATGAGTACCTTACAAGTAACGTGCTTCGTCGACGTGTGTCAACGATCGCGTAACGTGCCTGCAACATGTTACTCATAGGTTAGAAAAAAGCGGGTACGCTAAACATTACCTCGACGGTTTCGACTTATGATAACTTACAATTAACGTGTGTCGACGTGTCAACGATCGCATAACGTGCCTACAACTTATGGCCAGCGAGCGACTTGTGAGTCAACGCTGGCATAAAGTCGTAAATTCAAGCATGCTAAAATTTGAGGACAACCAGCAAAGTACAACCGATGAAAGCCAGCAACTACGACGTATGGCAGGGTTTTTCAGCGTGCTCTCAATGCTTCCAAAACTTTACCATAACGTATTCGATGTGGCCAGCGTTTAGACAAATTTTTCAAAAATCGGCATAAGCTGGCTAAAACGTCAAGTGTGACTGGCTTTACATTGCATTTTCAGTCGCTAAGCTGGAAAGGTCATTTTCAAAACTGAATTAATAAAACATATCTGAGAGCGACTGACCTGAGCGATCTGATCTGAGGAGCGACTATGTACAGGAAACATATCTGAGTTTCTATGTGATAAACTTAGTTTATCTTATGTTTATCTATTGAATCTATCACAGTTCTATGTGATAAACATACACAGGAAACATATCTGGAAACATATCTGAAAGACTATGAAACATATCTGAGGAGCGACTGTCAAAGGACTGACCAACCTGGCTTTAATAAGCATTGAAAATAATTTCTCACAGCTGATGTAAAAGTGAAGTAGTTGCAGGTGTTTGTGACAGGAGGATCATGGGGAAAAAACTTAATAAATTTGATTGATTTATAATATGAATAGGCAAAGCCTAGAAGCGAACGTAGAATTCTTCTTACATTCGCTTCTGACTTTACCTATAACGGTTCACAACGTATACGCCAACAACATGGTACGTAAGCGCCGCACAGCTATAATTTGACGCAATTTCCGGATACTTCGGCCTGGATTCGGATCAGCGATCAAATAATGTAAATCACGATTCAAAATATTTTTTGGATGATGCGGGAGATATCTTTATTAAAATTAACTTTGGGAAAAAAATAATTGAATAAATAAATAAACAATCACTTCTGGTCAAGAATAAAAGAAAATATAATTCCGGAAAGAGTTTCAAAATCACTCCCGGTAATGTAAATACAAAATAAACACTTCCTGTCATGAAAAAAATCACTTTCGGAAGGATAAAATTAACTTGGGAAAAAAAGTAATTGAATAAATAAATAAACACTTCCGGTCATGATCTTCCCGGCATGCATCATTCCCCATGACAAAAACGGAAACAAAAAAAAAACAGAAGCAAAAAAAAAACGGAAGCAAAAGGGTCATAGCAACGACACGGATTCACAATTGCCAGGGTATTGTTTTTGTTGTTTCCTATTCTCTCATGTGCACGCGTTAAGTAGAATGTTCACAAGATAGAAATAAAACCAATCATGTTTATACACGCCACAGCGTTTAAAAACAACGGAAGCAAAAGGTCATATCCAACGGCACAGATTCCAAATAGCCAGGGGTATTGTATTGTTGTTGTTGTTGTTCCTATTCCATGGCACGCTTAAGTATGAAGCTCACAGCGTTCGCTAATATGGAATAGGCAAGCCTAGAAGTGAATGTAGAATTCTTCTTACATTCGCTTCTGACTTTACTATACGTGTTCACAATGTATACTTGCCAACTATACGTGTACGTGTAAGCGCCGCACAGCTGATGATTTGACGCAATTTCCGGTTACTTGGCCTGGATTCGGGATCAGCGATCAAATAATGTAAATCAGATTAAAATTATTATTTTTTGATGATGCGGGAGATATCTTTATTAAAATTAACTTTGGGAAAAAAATAATTGAATAAAAAAAACAATCATTCTGGTCAAGAATAAAGAAAATATAAGTTCCGGAAAGAGTTTCAAAATCACTCCCGGTAATGTTAAACAAAATAAACACTTCCTGTCATGAAAAATCACTTTCGGAAGGAATAAATTAACTTTGGGAAAAAATAATTGAATAAATAAATAAATAAACACTTCCGGTCGTGATCTCCCGGCATGCATCATTCCCATGACAAAAACCGGAAACAAAAAAAACCAGAAGCAAAGAAAAAACCAGAAGCAAAAAAAAAAACGGAAGCAAAGGGTCAGACCAACGACACGGATTCACAATTGCCAGAGTATTGTGTTGTTTTTGTTGTTGTTTCCTATTCTCACGTGCACGCGTTAAGTATGAAGCTCACTGCGTTCGCTATTAAAATCGAATAAAGCGTTTATTTCATGTTTCATCTGTGTTTATATATTCAAAATGTTTTCCTTTGTCATAATATTTCTCAGTATATTAGGCCTTATACTTGAGTCTTTGGGGCATACAATCAAGATTTGCCCCGTGCATCACCAGACCTCTGCACGCCACTGGACTTCTGTATCTTCAAAACCACTCCATGAAAAAAAATGAAACCGCACCTGTCAAATACTCCCTATGGGGAATAAGTGTGATTTTTTTTTTAATGATGTCATGGGTGCCTTCATAATGACGTCATAATTGCATGTATAGAACGCTATAGCCAATCAGTATGAAAAATTTGAGGTTCATCTCGGAATAACTTGGTCAACAGAAAAAAACAAATATTATGACGTCATTGGTCAGGTGGTTTGGCCGCCATTTTTTTCTTAAATCTACAAAACCTCAACAAATTGAGGAGAAACTTCACAGGTATGATGGCCGATCCATGAGAAACAAAAAGTTCCCCACCTATTACATGATAGGTCACATGGTTTGGCAGCCATATTAGATTTATGCTAAAAACTTTTTAAAATCTCCCTCTCCAGAACAGCTGTACAGATCGAGGGGAAACTTCATGCACATGTTCCCAAGCCTTGGGGATACCAGGGTGAATAATTGATAGGTCACATGGTTTGGCAGCCATATTGGATTGAAGCAATATATTTCAAAAATTCTCTCCCTTGAACCGCAGCATTAATCAACATGAAACTTCAAAATTATGATCGAGTTGTGATGGGGAATATAGGTTTTTAATTTAAACCTGCTCGGATGCATGGTCTGGCATGCAGAATTATTTGATTTTTAGAATCGACGTTCTTTTTGACTTCTTTTTTTAAAAAAATAATGTTCACTTCACTGCGCCTGGATGGGTTTGAGAGTAGAGTAGTAGCAGTTGAATCCCAAGTCCTATCCTGTTTCTTCCTGAGAACTTAATCTTAGTGTTGGAGTAAAAAAGAAAAGGGGATAAATAGATACAGAAGGAGAAAGGACGAGGAGTATAAAAATGTGACAGATGCTCAATGTAGGCCACATCAAGAATAGGGGAAGCAGAGGGTATTGACTCTTGTCGGAAGTGTGAGGAAATAGCCCACTTGTGGATAGTTATAACAAGGTGGAAGGAACGGATCGATAATTTGCAGCAAGTAGCAGAATGTGAGAAATTTGTAGATAATAGGGATGTATGTACGATCATCTACTCCTCCGAGAGTATTTCACCTTGGAAACAGAAACTTTCAGGGATTAATGAGGGCACGATGAAGTTGGGTATGTGCAAATTTTGTTTCATTTCATCAAGTTTTGAAAAAAATGTTTTGTTTTATTTCACTGATCTTGGCATTTTATTCCTCTGAAAAGAGGGTGAGTGTAATTGGAATTACCTGAGCTATGTCACCACAATGTGATATATATATGCACATAAGCAGTACGCATGCTTTCGCTTTATACACATTAAGCCAAGTTTATTTTATTTTTGGGAGCGATCGAAGCAGTAGTCTGTTGCCTATACACTGCCCAAATCAATATTAATACAGTACTCATAAAGATAATACCATCCCACTGGCATCTCCCTTAAGGAGTGGTTGCTTCTGGTTGCTTCTGGTAAGTTTAATTTACTTCTCCTTAAAGTGACTCTGTTGTGTGTTCTTCTCTTAACAATAGAATATAATGAATAATGTTATCAACTTAGCTTTTTAATTGAAAAAAAAACATTTTGGTCTGCATTTTAGCTCACCTGGAACATCATTCCAGGGCGATTATGGGATGGCATGTCATCCATAAAGACTTTTTTTAATTCTTCTGAAACCACATGATTTCGATGAAACTTGACCACAGCCTTTATCACCTTGTAAGTACCAAATTTTGCTCACGGCATGAACAAAAAAAATCAAACCTGAAGGGGGTTTACTGGGGGTTGCCCGCCAAAGAGATATTTGCTTTCTTCTCCGAAACTACTCATGCAATTCCAATGAAAGTGGCAACAACCTTCAGTACCCGTAATGTACCAAAGTTTGTTCATGCAATTGAAAAATCATGATCTAAGTAGTTGTACAGGGGAGGGGTTGCCCCCCAGAATATGTATTTGCTTTTTTCTCCGAAAATACACACACAATTCCAATTAAACTTGACTGCAATATTCATCACCCATGATATACCAAAGTTTGTTCATGACTAACAAAAAAAAAAAAAAGACGTCTAAAGGAGTCGACGGTTGGAGCGTGAGGGATTGCCACCCAAAATAAGTATTTTCTTTCTCCTCACAAACTACACACATAATTTTGATGAAACTTGACCACAACCTTCATCACCCTTGATGTACCAAAGCTTGTTCACGCCATTGAAAAAAAATTGAGGTCGAAGGAGGTCTACTGGTGGGAGGGGGTGGGGGGAGGGTTACCCTCCAAAATAGTTATGTACTCTCTTCTCAGAATCGACACACAATTTCGATGAAACTTGACCACAACCTTCATCACCCGTGATGTACCAAAGCTTGTTCACGACATTAGAAAAAAACATCGTGATCAAATGGGTTCGTCTGGTGGGTTGCCCCCCAAAATAGGTATTTGCTCTCTTATCAGAAACCACACACCCAATTTTGATGAAACTTGACCACAACCTTCATCATCCGTAATGTACCAAAGTTTGTTCATGGCATTAAAAAAATTTTTTGCCATTTCCCCCAAATGGCATTTTGGAATAGGTATTTAATTTATTTTCCATTACATATGTTGTGGGTCATCCACGCCTTCTAGTGGTTCCCTCATTAACTTATCCAGCCGCTACAAGGTGAGCACCCAGGGGTATTGCCCCTATTTTTCATTAATATTTCAGAGCATTCCAAGAACTTGGACTTTGAAGCTTAAAACACAAATATTAAAGAAATAGGAAAGGCACAGACTTATCTAAAACCAGATTGAACAATGGGCAGCACAACAGCACATTATTTTTCTGGCATCTTCATAATCTGAATGTTCACAGATGTTTGGTGCTTTGAAAATAAAAACTACAAAAAATTTCATGAGGAATACATTACATTTCTGAGAACACATTCTGAATCCGATTGACACCAACAACTTTTGCACTTCACTGGTAAAACAAGGCTTAGGTTTGACGTTTTGACGACGCAAGCGCAGTGTGCAAGATAATAAAGTGGAAGGGCAACACAGGGGGAAGGGACGAATCATACGACCTCAACAGTTGGGAAGACAAACGATATTTTCACGACATCTTCATCTGGTTCTCACAATGCATTAGAGGATTCACAGGTGTTGACTCCCAACCTTTTGGATTAATGAACACCTGGCACACATTGGTTGCATAGCCCTGGATGAACACCACTCTGTGGTCGAAATATTGTATTCTTTCCTTGCCATACCAGGCACACATGAGAGTTGATGATGCCATTTTACACTGCAGTACAAAAAAGTAATGATAATAAAAGCTTTACCCTGTGTTGAAGTTTTTTTCCGATGTCAATATGTGTTCCTTTTCCATAATCGTGTAGATGCAGTTTTGCTTTCTCTTCCTAAAATTCTAAGTTGGGGAAGAGTGGTATAACTTTCATCAAAGCTTCTATTCTTACAGTGAACACGTGATCGGACATATGGTGAATAAAGAGTTGGGGTGATGAAATGTGGGCTTATTTTTTTAATACACAATCAAGTTTCACTGATGATCCAACATGATAAAGTGTAAAAAAATTGCATGTTAACACGAAAAGTGATTGGGGATGGGGAGGCAGCGAGGGGTAGTTGCAACATTGTGAGATGAAAGCTTCCATTACAGTAACACATAATAAATAGTTTGACTTTTATATTACATATATATATATAACTTCACAACATTTGAAAAAATTTTGATCTTTCGATTGAACATAAGCTGCAGAAAAAAAAATCAAAAGACCAGAAAACTTCCCTTACCTTGTATAATAGTTTGTGACTGTGAAGAGGAAAATTTTCTGTTTCACAATGTATTTTACTCTGAGCTTGTGCTCTTGTATACAAAATGGGAAACACAATGCACTCCACCTCCCTCCAAAGGAACATTCAGTAATATCACTGACCGAATCACTCAACTATCAACAATAATAAATGTGTGTGTGTGTGTGTGTGTGTGTGTGTCCTTCTTAACACCAAAACCCTAAAACCAAGCACTCTGAAACTTTGCCTGCATACTAAAAGAACTCCAAGGAAGTGCACGTGCGAAAATTGGGTGTTTGGGTTAATTAAAACACCCCTTTTGAAGATAATTAACGACCTTATTTAATTATATCATCAATCAGGTGCATCCTTGGCCACCACGCTCTTGATGATGGTCTTAAGTTTCATCCTGAGTTTGCTCACTAAGGTCTGAAGCCACAGTTTTTTTTGACCTGCTCAACCATGCCTTGATTTAGAACAGGCCACAACGATTTCTTCATGATAAACTTTTTCTCCCACTTTCCTCATTCATATCGAATTCTTGATCATCATACCTACGAATTGCTGGATACATTGCAATGTGTATAAACGCCCAGACGCCAGCGTTCATGGCTATGTTTCATCTCCACACATGCCATAACCTGGAGACTCTCTTAAACTCAGACAAATTACAAAATATAAGCTCGATTGTTGAACTTAGCAGCAGTTCTGACGACTAAAAAGTGTTCATTTGTACAACTCGGACATATTTGATATTTTGGGTGTCTCCGGCAGATGTGACTTCAATATGACGGTTCGTTGATTGCTAATCAGTTGCCAAGCACGCCAATCCTTATCAAACATACTGTTGGGGTGCTTAATCCACTTGGCAAGGTCTACAATATTCATACTATCACTAACTACTGTATGTCGATCAACTTGAACAATGTTCAGGGGCCACTTGCCTGTGATGGCCCGGCGTTTAACACAAATAAAAAAAATGAAATGCTTCGTTAACATCATGGCAAGATAGCCGAGAGGTACACACCCTCACTCTAAGCTGTCTAAGCTGGGTTTGAATGCTAACCCAGCTATAAACTGTCATCCTGGTGTTTCACAGGCAGGGTGATTCATCAATGTGCAAGCCGTTAAACTTGATGACATCTCCAGATACCCCCCCCTCCTCCCATCCTCATCTCCCCACTCCATCTATCTCTCTCTCTCTCTCTCTCTCTCTCTCTCTCTCTCTCTCTCTCTCTCTCTCTCTCTCTCTCTCTCTCTCTCCCTCTCTCTCCTCTCCCCTGGTGGCCTGTCGCTCTGTGTGCAAGTGCCACGGTGGTGTGTTGGTGCGGTGTTAACCCTCTGTTGTCCCTTGTGCTCTCTTGTCTACCTTACCCAGCTGCGCACCTTTTTTTTTCCCCCACCCCTCCTCTTGTGCCCCCATTCCCCATTTCCCGATTTAGAGAGGGAGAGAAGAGCATTCGGGCGGTTTCGGTACGTTCTTTGTGCTTTGGGCGGTGGCCGTGCGCATCTCCTGTTGTGCATAATTAGTTTATCGCGTTTATTTATTTATTTATTTGTATTCATTATACATTTTCCTTTTGTTTAAATTGTTCTCGTTTTCTCACGACCCGTCGAAGTTTGAACGGTGTTCGCCGATTTATATTTATACATCCGGCCATTTCAGAGTCATGGTGGTGAAAGTTCGCGGTATGCTTCCTTTGAAGCGCTAACAAGGAAACATGGCTTGGTTTGTATTCCTCCATCGGAGATCGACATGGAGAAGTTAATTGTTGGTGTTGGTGAGATTATCGGGATTGAGAATGTTAAGGCGGTTTCCCCATGAACAAAATTATTGTTTTTTTCGTTTCTCAAGTGCCCATGCTTGCTCAAGTGTCGAGCGCAGACTTTTCTTTGATCCCGATATTTATGTTCCTTTTTCCCCTCTGGATACTCCCAGCAAAAAAAGTTGTGATTTCAAATTTACCACCTTTCGTTAAATGTGATCAGATTGTATCCCAGTTAACACAATACGGTATGGTTGTATCCCTATTAACAATAATTCCGTTTCGTAGTCGGAATGATAATTTTAAACACATTATGTCATTTCGTCGGATTGGTTATATGATTTTACCACTAGGTGTTTCAGGGTTCCAGGCAATCCTTCCCTTTAAAATCGAGGGACATACTTATATGGGATGTGCAAACACAGAAACCCTTGTGTTATAGTTGTGGTAAATTCGGCCATGCTAAAAGATCGTGCCCCAAAGACATGTCGAATAAAACTGGTAATGAAGGCTCCTCATCGCAACAACTCCCCGTCCCAGATAATACTCCCATTACAGAAGCAGAAGCTTCCCATGAAGCATCTGCTCCTACTCCGGATAAGTAAAAGCACAAAAAGATCTCTTTCCCCTTCTCAAAGCACCGCTGAGCCCGGATCGAAAATCCTCGTTGCTTCAGCGGCTCCTCACTCTTTTGCACAGGTGGTTGTGGGGACTTGCTCCACAACACAGACCATATGTGCTTCGGTTTCACCAGTTGGTTCCTCTTCTGATTCACCTGGTACCTCTAAAATGTCTTATAACGACGCTGTTACCCTCCCTCCTCCACCTCTTTCTTCCCTTCCTCCTCCTCCCCCAGCCAGATTAATCCAGAGCAAAGCATAGTCGGATACCTGCCATATACAAGCCCCTGCACATGACATAGATACATTAAATACAGTTGTGCAAAGAATTTTACATATAACAGCTTCTTTCCAATAACAGCATGCAGAACTCGCTATCTTATGTCGCTATCTGGCAATGTCGCATCTTTAACAGGAGCACTACAAGGTGAGATGACTCAGAGAGTATGGAGGGGGTAAGTCCAGTATGGGGGACTGGTAGTAATAGTTGGAGGTTGCAAACCAGGAAGGGGAGGGAAGGAGAAGGAGGGAGGGAGGGAGGAGCAGGAAAGAAAAGAAGAAAGAACAGGAGGGGCAAGGGAGGGGGAGAGGAGGAAGGGAAGAAAGAGGTGGAGGAGGGAGGGTAACAGCGTCGTTATAAGACATTTTAGAGGTACCAGGTGAATCAGAAGAGGAACCAACTGGTGAAACCGAAGCACATATGGTCTGTGTTGTGGAGCAAGTCCCACAACCACCTGTGCAAAGAGGGAGCGCTGAAGCAACGAGGATTTCAATCCGGGCTCAGCGGTGCTTTGAGAAGGGGAAAGAGATCTTTTTGTGCTTTTACTTATCCGGAGTAGGAGCAGATGCTTCATGGGAAGCTTCTGCTTCTGTAATGGGAGTATTATCTGGGACGGGGAGTTGTTGCGATGAGGAGCCTTCATTACCAGTTTTATTCGACATGTCTTTGGGGCACGATCTTTTTGCATGGCCGAATTACCACAACTATAACACAAGGGTTTCTGTGTTTGCACATCCCATATAAGTATGTCCCTCGATTTTAAAGGGAAGGATTGCCTGGAACCCTGAAAACCTAGTGGTAAAATCATATAACCAATCCGACGAAAGACATAATGTGTTTAAAATTATCATTCCGACTACGAAACGGAATTATTGTTAATAGGGATACAACCATACCGTATTGTGTTAACTGGGATACAATCTGATCACATTTAACGAAAGGTGGTAAATTTGAAATCACAACTTTTTTTGCGGGAGTATCCAGAGGGGAAAAAGGAACATAAATATCGGGATCAAAGAAAAGTCTGCGCTCGACACTTGAGCAAGCATGGGCACTTGAGAAACGAAAAAAAACATAATTTTGTTCATAGGGGAAACCGCCTTAACATTCTCAATCCCGATAATCTCACCAACACCAACAATTAACTTCTCCATGTCGATCTCCGATGGAGGAATACAAACAAAGCCATGTTTCCTGGTTAGCGCTTCAAAGGAAGCATACCCAAACTTTCACCCCCCATGACTCTGAAATGGCCGGATGTATAAATATAAATCGGCGAACACCGTTCAAACTTCGACGGGTCGTGAGAAAACGAGAACAATTTAAACAAAAGGAAAATGTATAATGAATACAAATAAATAAATAAATAAACGCGATAAACTAATTATGCACAACGGAGATCGGCACGGCACCGCCCAAAGCACAAAGAACGTACCGAATACGCCACGAATGCTCTTCTCTCTCCCTCTCTAAATCGGGAAATGGGGAGAATGGGGGCACAAGAGGAGGGGTGGGGGGGGGGAAGAAAAAAAGGTGCGCAGCTGGGTAAGGTAGACAAGAGAGCACAAGGGACAACAGAGGGTTAACACAGCACCAACACACCACCGTGGCACTTGCACACAGAGCGACAGGCCACCAGGGGGAGAGGGAGAGAGAGGGAGAGAGAGAGAGAGAGAGAGAGAGAGAGAGAGAGAGAGAGAGAGAGGAGAGAGAGAGAGAGAGAGAGAGAAGAATGGGAGTGGGGAGAGTGAGGATGGGAGGAGGGGGGGGTGATCTGGCAGATGTCATCAAGTTTAACGGCTTGCACATTGATGAATCACCCTGCCTGTGAAACACCAGGATGACAGTTTATAGCTGGTTAGCATTCAAACCCAGCTTAGACAGTTTAGAGTGAGGGTGTGTACCTCTCGGCTATCTTGCCATGATGTTAAGAAGCATTTCATTTTTTTATTTGTGTTAAACGCCGGGCCATCACAGGCAAGTGGCCCCTGAACATTGTTCAAGTTGATCGACATACAGTAGTTAGTGATGTATGAATATTGTAGAGCCCTTGCCAAGTGGATTAAGCACCCCAACAGTATGTTTGATAAGGATTGGCGTGCTTGGCAACTGATTAGCAATCAACGAACCGTCATATTGAAGTCACATCTGCCGGAGACACCCAAAATATCAAATATGTCCGAGTTGTACAAATGAACACTTTTTAGTCGTCAGAACTGCTGCTAAGTTCAACAATCGAGCTTATATTTTGTAATTTGTCTGAGTTTAAGAGTCTCCAGGTTATGGCATGTGTGGAGATGAAACATAGCCATGAACGCGGGCGTCTGGGCGTTTATACACATTGCAATGTATCCAGCAATTCGTAGGTATGATGATCAAGAATTCGATATGAATGAGGAAAGTGGGAGAAAAAGTTTATCATGAAGAAATCGTTGTGGCCTGTTCTAAATCAAGGCATGGTTGAGCAGGTCAAAAAATACTGTGGCTTCAGACCTTGTGAGCAAACTCAGGATGAAACTTAAGACCATCATCAAGAGCGTGGTGGCCAAGGATGCACCTGATTGATGATATAATAAATAAGGTCGTTAATTATCTTCAAAAGGGGTGTTTAATTAACCCAAACACCCAATTTTCGCACGTGCACTTCCTTGGAGTTCTTTTTAGTATGCAGGCAAAGTTTCAGAGTGCTTGGTTTTAGGGTTTTGGTGTTAAGAAGGACACACACACACACACACACACACTTTTATTATTGTTGATAGTTGAGTGATTCGGTCAGTGATATTACTGAATGTTCCTTTGGAGGGAGGTGGAGTGCATTGTGTTTCCCATTTTGTAAACAAGAGCACAAGCTCAGAGTAAAATACATTGTGAAACAGAAAATTTTCCTCTTCACAGTCACAAACTATTATACAAGGTAAGGGAAGTTTTCTGGTCTTTTGATTTTTTTTTTCTGCAGCTTATGTTCAATCGAAAGATCAAAATTTTTTCAAATGTTGTGAAGTTATATATATATATAATATAAAAGTCAAACTATTTATTATGTGTATCGTAATGGAAGCTTTCATTCACAATGTTGCAACTACCCCTCGCGCCTCCCCATCCCAATCACTTTTCGTGTTAACATGCAATTTTTTTTACACTTTATCATGTTGGATCATCAGGAAACTTGATTGTGTATTAAAAAAATAAGCCACATTTCATCACCCCAACTCTTTATTCACCATATGTCCGATCACGTGTTCACTGTAAGAATAGAAGCTTTGATGAAAGTTATACCACTCTTCCCCAACTTAGAATTGTAGGAAGAGAAAGCAAAACTGCATCTACACGATTATGGAAAAGGAACACATATTGACATCGGAAAAAAACTTCAACACAGGGTAAAGCTTTTATTATCATTACTTTTTTGTACTGCAGTGTAAATGGCATCATCAACTCTCATGTGTGCCTGGTATGGCAAGGAAAGAATACAATATTTCGACCACAGAGTGGTGTTCATCAGGGCTATGCAACCAATGTGTGCCAGGTGTTCATTAATCCAAAAGGTTGGGAGTCAACACCTGTGAATCCTCTAATGCATTGTGAGAACCAGATGAAGATGTCGTGAAAATATCGTTTGTCTTCCCAACTGTTGAGTCGTATGATCGTCCCTTCCCCCTGTGTTGCCCTTCCACTTTATTATCTTGCACACTGCGCTTGCGTCGTCAAAACGTCAAACCTAAGCCTTGTTTTACCAGTGAAGTGCAAAAGTTGTTGGTGTCAATCGGATTCAGAATGTGTTCTCAGAAATGTAATGTATTCCTCATGAAATTTTTTGTAGTTTTTATTTTCAAAGCACCAAACATCTGTGAACATTCAGATTATGAAGATGCCAGAAAAATAATGTGCTGTTGTGCTGCCCATTGTTCAATCTGGTTTTGATAAGTCTGTGCCTTCCTATTTCTTTAATATTTGTGTTTTAAGCTTCAAAGTCCAAGTTCTTGAAATGCTCTGAAATATTAAATAAAATAGGGGCAATACCCCTGGGTGCTCACCTTGTAGCGGTGGATAAGTTAATGAGGGAACCACTAGAAGGCGTGGATGACCCACAACATATGTAATGGAAAATAAATTAAAATCCTATTCCAAAATGCCATTTGGGGGAAATGGCAAAATAATTTTTTAATGCCATGAACAAACTTTGGTACATTACGGATGATGAAGGTTGTGGTCAAGTTTCATCAAAATTGGGTGTGTGGTTTCTGATAAGAGAGCAAATACCTATTTTTGGGGGCAACCCACCAGACGAACCATTTGATCACGATGTTTTTTTCTAATGTCGTGAACAAGCTTTGGTACATCACGGGTAGATGAAGGTTGTGGTCAAGTTTCATCGAAATTGTGTGTCGTTTTCTGAGAAGAGAGTACATAACTATTTTGGAGGGTAACCTCCCCCACCCCCTCCCAACCAGTAGACCTCCTTCGACCTCAATTTTTTTCAATGGCGTGAACAAGCTTTGGTACATCAGGGGGATGAAGGTTGTGGTCAAGTTTCATCAAAATTATGTGTGTAGTTTGTGAGGAGAAAAGAAAATACTTATTTTGGGTGGCAATCCTCACGCTCCAACCGTCGACTCCTTTAGACGTCTTTTTTTTTTTTTTGTTAGTCATGAACAAACTTTGGTATATCATGGGTGATGAATATTGCAGTCAAGTTTAATTGGAATTGTGTGTGTATTTTCGGAGAAAAAAGCAAATACATATTCTGGGGCAACCCCTCCCTGTACAACTACTTAGATCATGATTTTTCAATTGCATGAACAAACTTTGGTACATTACGGTACTGAAGGTTGTTGCCACTTTCATTGGAATTGCATGAGTAGTTTCGGAGAAGAAAGCAAATATCTCTTTGGCGGGCAACCCCCAGTAAACCCCCTTCAGGTTTGATTTTTTTTGTTCATGCCGTGAGCAAAATTTGGTACTTACAAGGTGATAAAGGCTGTGGTCAAGTTTCATCGAAATCATGTGGTTTCAGAAGAATTAAAAAAAGTCTTTATGGTTGAAATGTCATCCCATAATCGCCCTGGAATGATGTTCCAGGTGAGCTAAAATGCAGACCAAAATGTTTTTTTTTCAATTAAAAAGCTAAGTTGATAACATTATTCATTATATTCTATTGTTAGAAGAAGAACACACACAGAGTCACTTTAAGGAGAAGTAAATTAACTTACCAGAAAGCAACCAGAAGCAACCACTCCTTAAGGGAGATGCCAGTGGGATGGTATTATCTTTATGAGTACTGTATTAATATTGATTTGGGCAGTGTATAGGCAACAGACTACTGCTTCGATCGCTCCCAAAAATAAAATAAACTTGGCTTAATGTGTATAAGCGAAAGCATGCGTACTGCTTATGTGCATATATATATATATCACATTGTGGTGACATAGCTCAGGTATTCCAATTACACTCACCCTCTTTTCAGAGGAATAAAATGCCAAGATCAGTGAAATAAAACA
The DNA here is from genome assembly GCA_035128595.1 of Eptatretus atami. Taxonomy (NCBI): domain Eukaryota; kingdom Metazoa; phylum Chordata; class Myxini; order Myxiniformes; family Myxinidae; genus Eptatretus; species Eptatretus atami. The sequence continues at coordinate 182,742,166 of CM068953.1, read as the reverse complement.
AAACATTTTTTTCAAAACTTGATGAAATGAAACAAAATTTGCACATACCCAACTTCATCGTGCCCCTCATTAATCCCTGAAAGTTTCTGTTTCCAAGGTGAAATACTCTCGGAGGAGTAGATGATCGTACATACATCCCTATTATCTACAAATTTCTCACATTCTGCTACTTGCTGCAAATTATCGATCCGTTCCTTCCACCTTGTTATAACTATCCACAAGTGGGTATTTCCTCACACTTCCGACAAGAGTCAATACCCTCTGCTTCCCCTATTCTTGATGTGGCCTACATTGAGCATCTGTCACATTTTTATACTCCTCGTCCTTTCTCCTTCTGTATCTATTTATCCCTCTTTTCTTTTTTACTCCAACACTAAGATTAAGTTCTCAGGAAGAACAGGATAGGACTTGGGATTCAACTGCTACTACTCTACTCTCAAACCCATCCAGGCGCAGTGAAGTGAACATTATTTTTAAAAAAAAGAAGTCAAAAGAACGTCGATTCTAAAAATCAAATAATTCTGCATGCCAGACCATGCATCCGAGCAGGTTTAAATTAAAACCTATATTCCCCATCACAACTCGATCATAATTTTGAAGTTTCATGTTGATTAATGCTGGGTTCAAGGGAGAGAATTTTTGAAATATATTGTTCAATCCAATATGGCTGCCAAACCATGTGACCTATCAATTATTCACCTGGTATCCCCAAGGCTTGGGAACATGTGCATGAAGTTTCCCCTCGATCTGTACAGCTGTTCTGGAGAGGGAGATTTTAAAAAGTTTTTAGCATAAATCTAATATGGCTGCCAAACCATGTGACCTATCATGTAATAGGTGGGGAACTTTTTGTTTCTCATGGATCGGCCATCATACCTGTGAAGTTTCTCCTCAATTTGTTGAGGTTTTGTAGATTAAGAAAAAAATGGCGGCCAAACCACCTGACCAATGACGTCATAATATTTGTTTTTTTTCTGTTGACCAAGTTATTCCGAGATGAACCTCAAATTTTTATACTGATTGGCTATAG
>CM068953.1:182643438-182661668 GCA_035128595.1 Eptatretus atami | reverse complement strand
TGGCCCCGCCTCCAGGTGCGTGTAGGTGAATTCAGTCTAGGTCCGTCTATTGCAAATTTTAGGATCAGGGGAGGTTCACGCCCATTTTTTGCCCGACCAATGGCTGACGGCGGGGGGGGGGGGCGCGTGTGCCCCGCCTCCAATCGCGTTCTGATCCGGAAATTTGCATGTCGGCGCCTCCTGAGAGCTATAAAGGTGCGAGCGAAGGCAACTCGTGAGGAGAGTGTGGAACTGGGGAGTTGGTTGTGCGAGAAGCGAGAAGCGTGGAGCGTGGAGCGTTGAGCGTTGGGGTGCGGAGTTGAGAGTTGAGCTGGAAGAAGGGGAGTGCGCGCTGGTGGAGCCGCAGGCGGCGGGTCGGAACAAGGGAGTTGCGGTCCGAGGCAAGGAGGACGGCGGTCGGCGACGGGTTTGCGGTGTGGGGATCGCTCGTCTCGTCGTGGGACCCAAGCCAGCCAGCCACTCCCTCCCCCAGGCATCAACAATTTCCCCTTCCCCCACGCTGAGATAGGCAAAGGGGGCCCCCCCCTTCTCCCCACCCCAAACGTGGTGCCAACGAGCACGCCAGGGCCCGAGTCGGGGCACAGCGGCGCGGACACTTTGCGGCTTGCCCGCCAACGCGTCACGAGGACGCGGGTAAGACCTCCCCGGTCTCGCGGACCTGGCCGCTCCTCTAGGTCCCGCGCACATTTGGCTACGGGCCTGTCTGCCTCCTTGTCTGTGAGGGTGGCTTCCTTCTTTTGCTTTTGTCGAAAGTGTGTGTGTGTGTGCGCCGCTGTGAAGTAAAATATGTAAGTGTTGCCGTGTGTACGCGTTAGGTCGGTGTCAACTGTTTCTTCTTGCCTTTGCTTTTTGTGCATTTTTGTATGGCTGTATATACGTGCTCTCCGTGTGTCGCGTAATAAAATGCTTGCTGTTGAACTGTGCCCGTTTCGCTTCGTCTTTTCTCTATTGACTCTCCATCCTGCTTCACGCAGAGGTTTCGTAGTGGGTGCAACATCCGGTAATTAATCGGAACCGTCAAGGCCGACGATAACACCGCTCGTTATAATTGTAGCACGGAACGGACCGCTTAAGCGTTCGTGTCCGGAGTCGGCCTGTGGCGTGGTACGATCGCCCGTCGACCATTCGCGCAGGTACTTAGGTAGATCGAATTTGGCGAGCAACCTATCCTGCGCGTGGGCAATTGGCACGATCGTGGTGAGGTTAAACCCCCACCGCTGACTAGCTCCCGGCGTTGTTCCGAGAGGGTCACGACTGAATTGTCCGTCCGGTGGGCGACGTACCACGATTCGAGTTACGTGGCCGTTCGCACGCGGCGGGCGCGAATTCGCAACACTGGTGTCAGGAGTGGGATACAAACTCTCCCGTCTCCAAACAAATTCACGGGGAACGGGGCAGGGGTGTGTGAGGCGACCCCCCGTTCCCTCCAAATTACGAGCAATTAAAATTAACCCCTTACGGGAAATAAGATGGAATTTCAAGGCGAGCGGGTGCCGGGGGTAGAAATAAATATGTGTAGTCGTGTAGAATCCATGGCTCAGGATGGAAACCCCGAGCAGGAAATGTTGTGATACAGGAACAATTTCCCCCCCAACCGGACCCAGAGTTCGAAATGGGCGCGCAGCGGCCGCGGTGTATGACACCTCCCTCCCCCTCTCTGCCAAACCCCCCGATCATGGCCGAATCGGCTCAGCCGAGCGCACCCGACATGGCCAGCTATTCGCCATGATGGCAGAATTAAATAGAAATATGAATGCAAATACGCAAACACTGCGGGAAGAAATGCAGCGCGTGGGGCGATGCTGCAGGCAGGCATAATGGCGGCGCCACGTGCTGGAGCGAACGAGCTGGGGGGGAGTGCAACGGCTGTCAGGCCCGCAATGGAGGCGGGTGAGGACAAAATAATACGGGAGACGTGTTGGGCGAGAAGCGTGGCGGTGACGGAAAAAGTGACGGTGACCGAGAGGAAAAACTAAATGGGGTGACCGAAACGTGTGAGATGAGACACGAGGTGACGACGGAAAGAAGAAAAGAAATAATAGTTGAGACAAGGGAGATAACAAGGGAAGAGACGGAAATAATAGAGACGCGGGAGATGGAACGATAGAGGGAGACTACATGATACCAGACGGGGTTAAGGACGAGCACACACACACGGAGGTAGTGGAGGACGATGAGGGGAGCTGGCGGACTGTTTAGGGACCCGGTGCGAGCAGCTGGATAGCCTCCTTCGGAACAGAGGGAGACGCTATTCTCCCTTGAAGCTGATCACGACAGGTGAGTTTGGTCGTGTCGAACGAGTTCGAGGGACGGGGTGCTGTGGACAGGTGCACGGGCAGCTTGGGGGTATAGAGGCCCGCGGAACACTTGTGGGGACACAAAACCCAGTGTGGTTACGAGTGTGGTCCCGGTGTGTGTGGTGTCAAAATGCGTGTATACGAGTGTGGCGAAATGTGTGCTGAAGCGCGCGCAAAGCGTGGGTGAAAGGCGTTGTGTGAAAGGAAACACGTGTACGCCAGAAAGGGCATGCGTGAGTGAACGGCGAGTGCAAGGGAGACCGTGTGTGTGAGAGAGCGGTAATGTGAGGGAGATGACGGTCGCATGCGGAGCACGCAGCCGCTGTCTCCCGGGGTGAATGTGATGGAGTGGAGTTGAGCGTCATAACACGCAGGTGTGCGTGGTTGAATGGCGACGGCAACGGCGGCAGAGGGACACAAGCCGAGAGGCAGCCGTAGCTGTAACGGGGACCGCGCCGGTTTGCCCAGCAGCGAGCGCAAGGTCCGTGCTGTGCAACGCACGAGGCCGCCACATGCGCGCTTGCGGGAGTGAAGCCCGGTCGGAAACGCCAGCGGTGGATTTGCCGATCCCGCGGACGGACAAAGGTAAGGCAGGACAACGGATTGGACCGGACGGGTTGTCCACACGAGCATGTGTGTAAAGCTCCAACGGGCAGAGCACATGTGTTCGCGTGGGGAACTCCTCGAGACCGGGGCTTGTTTTTTTTTTTATGCGCCGGGTGACGTCATGGCTGCGTGTATGGTTGGAATCCGGCAGGAAGTGAATCCGCCGGATGGTGCCGTCCGGGAGGGGACGAGGGACGCGAGCACCTGCCATGACGTCACGCCAAAGGTGCGCGGCTGTGAAATGTCGCGCTGGTGCGCAGGTTGCGGGTTGCGCCCGCTGGTGCTGCGCATTTAAAAAAAAACAAAAAAAACAAGCCTCGCTTTCGTGGTGTAACAGGATTCCCGGCATAGGGTGGAAGACCCCCTGCCGGGCACAGGATGGAACTAGTTAGGGGAATGGTTAGCTTAGTTAGATCGGCTTCATGGGGCAGGGTAAGTCCTCATGGAGTCCGTGGAATGGATTAGGTAGAGGATGTTAGTTGAGATTTAGGATGGGAAATAAGGATGGAGACAGTGACAAACTGTGGTGTGTAGTGGGGACGTAGCTTAGCTACGTAGTGTTAAATGGAACGTGCTGTAGTTTAAGGGACGACGTGGGAGCACGAGTTAGTTAGGGGATGTAGTGGAGCAGGATGGCAGGGATCAGCGATGTGTGAGTGAGGAGTTTTGACAGGAGGAGTGAGGAGCGGCAGGCGCGGTCTGTGTGAATGGAGCGAATGTGGAATGCATGGTGCGGATGAGTGATTGGGGAGGAGTGAACTCCGCCCAAGGGACCCGGGTCAGGTAGAGTGAGTTAGTGGGTTAGCGAAATTGAAAAATGGAGGTCGTTTTGCTGTTGGTGGAGTGTAGGCTCGAAACCCATTTGGAGGGGTGCAGGAGCCCTGTTGATGGGCTGGGAGCGTGGCTGCGAAAGGTGAGTATCACTGAGTGCGTACCCCGGCACCGCGGCTAGTCGGCCGTGGTAGGCCAAGGGCCCATGGGGGGCTGGATAGCATAGTGGGCACGGGTGCGCCCGCATAATGCGGGGGCCGGGGCGCCATTAGCCGCGTGGGCAGTGCATTGGGCACGGGCACCCAGGAAGGGGCCCGGGGCGCAGCCTGCCACGTGAGCGTTTCAGTGCCAGCAGGGCACTCCCCGCGTGTTTAGGGAGCTGGTAGGCTCGGAGGCAGTGTAGTGCCCGCCGGGGTGCCATCGTCGGAGAATCGGCAGAGGGTAGTGCCTGCCAAGGGACCACGCGTCCCAGCCAGAGACCGTGTGAGGGCACGGAGAGAAAATTGGGGGTGAGGCCCGAAATGTGAGGACACCAACACAGGCGATGGGAATCTGGGTTGATAGAACCAAAGATTAAGCAAGAGGCGCTTGTTGAAAGCCCCGGGTAGTGTAAGAGTTAATGGTTAGGGTAGATTAGGAAGTGTACCCCTCCGCACCATCCATCCCTTCGCTCTCGTTGTGGGCCGCTGGACCCACTTTGGGTTAGATCGCCGAAGTCTGGATGGAGCCATCCTGAGGCTTTGGTGGGCCTCGACACAGGATGCTAGCTCTCCCTCATCCCCCCGGGAAGGGAACGTAGGGGTGGGAGTAGGCTAGGAGACGATAGGTAGCCGAACAGAGACAGTAAAAGGGGTTAGGGACGATTTATAGTGGGGAAGGTAAAAAAATAAACAACAAAAAAAATTAATGGGGCTAAATTGGTTTTTACAAATTAAGGGAGTGGGTATGGACAGTGACAGGCAAAGGCGATAGTTGGGAGGGAGACCGTAGGGTAGGTCCGAGCCGCCTTCCAAGTGGCCAGCACCACCGCACTCCCTCCACCAACCTCCACTGAAAGGCAAAGGCTGGCCAACTTCATCGGCTGGCTGTGTTACTTCAAGGCCTTGTGCCGGTCGGATCGTCCGACGGCTGTTTTACTTCAAGGCCTGTGCCGGCCCATAACTTCGGCTGCTGGCTGTGTGTGCTGCAGGCCTGGACCGGCCGGATCGTCTACAGCTGTTTCTGCACGGCCTGTGCCGGTTGGATCATCTGCCGGCTGCGTTTGCTACAGCGGCCCTGTTTTGCCATGCCATGCCTACTGCCCTCGTCCATTTTGCCCCGTTCTGTTTTGATTTGCCACCCCCCCCCTTGTTCATTGCCTAGTGCGCCAGGATCCTCGCGCAAATTTGCAGGGACTGCCCTGATGGCAGCTGCAACACGGGACTGCACCAGCAGCCCGTGCACCATTGTTTGTTTGCAACCATCCATCCACCGTTCCTTGTTTGTGTCGGCTTGAGTCCGCACCGTTCACTGTGCCGCAGGGACTGCCCTGTAGGCAGCCGCACAAGGAGACTGCGTTTGTGCAGCCCATGCACCGTGTTGGTCACTGTGTTCATTTTAAAAGGGGAGGCCTTGGACTGCGTGCGAGCAGCCGGCCACGTTCCCTGTCACCTGCATTGCCTGAGCCAGAGACTGCATGCGAGCAGCCTGGCCTCCTGCTAACTGCTTTTCTCTTGCAGAGTCCATTGATCCTGGGCCATGGTTTAGTGTAAAATTTGTAAGTTAAGGTTAAGATGTACTTGACATATGAGTGCGCCCCCGCATGTCTGTCTAGCGCCGGCAATTTATTTAAGTCGTCCGTATGAGTGGGTTTGTTGAGTTAGTTACTCAGCCCTCAGGTTATTTATTTTGGGGACACGAATACCATGAATGTCGCACTCAGGGATCTGAAGTAAAACGTACTAGGGAGAACTACACATGATGGCACACGAGAATTTGATGACCGGGCGAGTCTTGTAAAAGGGGAGGGGTAGTGTTACGGCTGTGGAAATTCGCATTACACCATAAAGGCCCTCACGTGAGATATCTCCATAGGTACATGTGTAGTTAGCCCAAACCCGTTGTATAGAGGGGAATTTATGTGATCCATCCGGGCTGCGACGCTTTGAGTTAGCCATTTTTCTGTTTATATCTTTTATTTCAAACAACAAGCATCTCAACAACCAGCCATCGCCACCACTGCGCCAACCACACTACAACGATGCCACCTCCACCACCTACACTACCACATCATCGCTTCTACAACCATTCGCAAACACTACCACCTTCGCCTTTACCTTCACAACTTCATCCCACATCATCGCTTCTACGGCCATTCCCAAACACCACCAGTCAACACCAAACGTCGTGTTCCCGGACCCGTTCAGCGATGGAGAAACGCGTCGATCCGCGGATCAGGAATGCTTCACGCCCACTTCTCCTCCGTCCAATGGGCAAGCGCGAGGCGGCTTTTGCCCCGCCTCCAGGCGCGTGTAGGTGAATTCCGTCTAGGTCCGTCTATGCAAATTTTAGGATCAGGGGGGTTCACGCCCATTTTGCCCGACCAATGGCTAACCGGGGGGGCGGTGTGGCCCGCCTCCAATCGCGTCTGATCGGGAATTTGCATGTCGGTGCCTCCTGAGAGCTATAAAGGTGCGCAGCGGAAGGCGACTCGCGAGGGAGAGTGGTGAACTGGGGAGTTGGTTGTGCGAGAAGCGAGAAGCGTGGAGCGTGGAGCGTTGAGCGTTGGGGAGCGGAGTTGAGAGTTGAGCTGGAAGAAGGGGAGTGCGCGCGGTGGAGCTGCAGGCGGCGGGTCAGAACAAGGGAGCTCGGGTCCGAGGCAAGGAGGACGGCGGTCGCGACGAGGTTGTGGTGTGGGGGATCGCTCGTCTCGTCGCGGGACCCAAGCCAGCCAGCCACTCCCCTCCCCCAGGGCATCAACAATTTTCCCTTCCCCCGCGCTGAGATAGTGCAAAGGGGCCCGTTCCCCCCCACCCCAAACGTGGTACAACGAGCACGCCAGGGGCCCGGAGTCGGGGCACAGCGGCGCGGACACTTTGCGGCTTGCCCGCCAACGCGTCACGAGAACGCCGGTAAGACCTCTCCGGTCTCGCGGACCTGGCCGCTCCTCTAGGTCCCGCGCACATTTGGCCTACGGGCCTGTCTGCCTCCTTGTCTGTGAGGTGGCTTCCTTATTTTGCTTTTGTCTAAATGTGTGTTGGCGTCATCTGTGAAGTAAAACTGTGTAAGTGTTGCCGTGTGTACGCGTTAGGTCGTGTCAACTGTTTTCTTCTTGCCTTTGCTTTTTGTGCATTTTTGTATGGCTGTATATACGTGCTTCCGTGTGTCGCGTAATAAAATGCTTGCTTGTTGAACTGTGCCCGTTTCGCTTCGTCTTTTCTCTATTGACTCTCCATCCTGCTTCACGCAAGGGGTTCGTAGTGGGTGCAACATCCCGGGAATTAATCGGAACCGTCAAGGCCGACGATAACACCGCTCGGTTATCACTGTAGCAAGGAACGGACCGCTTAAGCGGTTCGTGTCCGGAGTTGGCCTGTGGCGTGGTACGATCGCCCGGTCGACCATTCGCACAGGTACTTAGGTAGATCGAATTTGGCGAGCAACCCTATCCTGCGCGGGTGGCAATTGGCACGATCGTGGTGAGGTTAAATCCCACCCGTGACTAGCTCCCAGCATGTTCCGAGAGGGTCACGACTGAATTGTCCGTCCGGTGGGCGACGTGCCGCGATTCGAGTTACGTGCCGTTCGCACGCCGGCGGGCGTGAATTCGCAACAATACATATATATATATAATTATATGTATACACATATATATATATATATATATATATATATATATATATATATATATATATATATATATATATACTTATACATGTTATATAGATGTTTTATATCTATATATGTATATGTTGTTGTTCTTCTTTCGGCAGCTCCCGTTAGCGGTCGCCACAAGCGGATTATCCGTTATGATCCGCATTCTGATTTGGCACAGGTTTTACGCCGGATGCCCTTCTTGACGCAACCCTGGTCGCCTCTTATGACACGGATAAGGATTGGGTTTCACCATGATTCCGGGCTTTCCTACACCCTCTCATAACGCGGCCAGCACAGAGCTCCCGTCCTCAAGCGATCCTCCAACCCAAGCGTCCGAGTAGCCGGATTACAGGCGCACGCCACTACGCTTGGTATATCTATATATGTATGATTATGTATGTATATGTTATGTATGTATTTAATATATATATATATAATATATATATATTATATTATGTATTGTTACGGCCGGGCGTCAGCCGCCAACCGACCGCTCTGAACGGAGCCGCAAGTCGAGTCGGCCCGACCGATTGCCCGGAATATAGATCGCCGCCCGGATAACTCCGAGCGACGGGTCCTTGTACAAGAACCGAAATACGCCAATCGGCAGATCACGTGGGTAGGGTCGATTGCCAATCTTCAATTTACCTAAATACCCACGTGATCCAACTACCGGGGTATTCCACCCTCGACGGAACTCGTACGGAACAAACCGCCGAGGCGAGCTTTCCGTGCGCGATTCCGAGCGGCGTAATCGCCGAGAACCGTCGGTCCAAATGTCCCCCTATTACGGCAAACCAACGGCTTTCTAACTCCCAACACACGAAATGTTCAGTCAATGAGGGAATGGATGCAACGAGCAGGTTTACATTCACACAAGGACATTTATTATAATGAAACACGTATGCAATTAAATAAGTCAAAACACGGATGCAATTATACAAGCAACAAAAGCACGACAAAAGAACTACAACCGTCTACTTATTATGTACAGTCATTTACACTTAACAGCAGTTCCTACTTATTAGACGGGCTCACGGACACACGTACGCGCGCGCACGCACGCACACACACAACACACACACACACACACACACACACACACACACACACACTTATTAGTATAGATAAGAGGACCTCCTTTCACAGAGGAATTTTTGCAGGGTTTTAACCACGTTGTGGAAAAATAAATAATTAAAATAAAAACCTGCTTTCGATTCCTACCAACCTCTAACTTGCCTTGTTGCCTCTAACATACCAGGTGTCATGTCAAAATCTGCCCCTTGAGGGACAAATTAATACATATGGCCAAATGAAAGTCCATGCACTGACTGAATCATTCTTATTGTGGAATTGGGACATGTCGGCCGTTCCAGGATACGACTCTCCACATTTCGTTGCAGAGATTTACATTACATATTTACTGTGTTGTCATGATTTACACTAATCACAATACTGTACAAACACTTCCTCCTTACAAATGTATTTGTGTTATTGGTAATATCATAATTATTTGTGATATATTTGTAATATAACAGGTCCAAGTGGTCTAAAGCTCTAAATGGTCAAGGGTCCAAGCTGTCTAACTGGCCTAAATGGTGTAAAGGGTCAAAAGTGAATTAAGGGGTGTAAAGGTCAAAGTTCTATGTGTAAAAAGGGTATGAAAGGTCTAAAGGATGAAGGGGCCTCAGGGTGTCTAAAGTGTTGAAAAGGTATTGAAGGTAAAAGGGGTCTTCTGGGTCGAAAGTGTCTTCGCAGTTTTTAGGGTATTTGGGGTCAAAATGGCCTCAATGCTCTTAGGGGTATTAAGGGTCTTCAAGGTTCTTAATGATCTTGCGAGTCTTGGGGGTCTAAAGAGATTTGAAGGGCTGTAAAGATATAAAGGGTATAAAAAGTTGAAACAGTGAAGGAATCTGAAGGTGTCGAAAGTGTCAAAAGGGTCTTCAAGGTAAAAGGGGTCTTCAAAGTCTTAAAGGTAAAAGCGGTCTTTTGGGGTCCAAATTTCCAGTATTTCGTTCATGAAAGATTGCTTATGTTGCCATCTTGTCCACCCCACAGCACTCATTCCTCCCCCCGCTAATTATTTGTCCGTCTCCCTCTATTTTATCCTTCAACCATGCTGTTCGTGTCTCCTCCACACCCCTCTTTCTACTGTTCCTTTTGTTCCTTTGCATCCTGATCAGTGCTCCAGCTTTTCCAGGAGTCACGACTTTAAACACAAAAAAAAAATCTGTGCCATCGGACACGTAGAAGAATGGAAGGAATCAATAGGATGTTAATCGAGGTAGGCTGACCACCATGGGGAGCAAAGAGAAGCTGACATTTTGGATGCTCAACATTTGTTTGAGCAAAGGGCTAAAAACATACATCACCAGGACAATCCAAAATGTGAAAGTTTCATGAACTTACAAAAAGTATAAAAGCCGTTAGCATCCGACCAACGAAGTTCCCACATCTGTTCATTAGAAAGCAGCCAACGGGACCAAACAATTTGTCTGCAGGGAGAAAATATACTATTAGTCATTTTTCATGATAATTTAATCTCTACACAAAAATGGAGGAAGGAGAGGCTTTCATCGACATACAAAAGCATCATTAAAGATCACCACAACAATTAAGTAGGGGAGCAGAATAACACTAAATGTCTGTATCAGAATTTAATATTTCATGAAAACAAGATTGTAGATTGAGCATAACGAAGACTGCAATACGTTTTTATTGTACTTCAGGCAAACAATGACAGTTGGGGAGAAAACCCCCATATTTGGAAGTTGTGGACACCTCATGCTATATCTGGTTTCCGAAAGTTATTTTTTTTTTAACTTCAGACCTTCCTGAACAATATGACAAGGGGCAACCATCTGAGATCAGTGCACCTCACTGTGAAAATTGTGTTGGCATTTATACCGGAGGGTTTCTGAGAGCCGGTTCAGTGATATTTGCAATTTCCCCATGCATTCAAGAATTGGGGAAATGCTCCTGGGCGCTCACCTGGTAGACGAATGCCACTGAAAAGGAAGGCAACATGGGACAGAATGAGCAAAATGTACCAATGAACCAATGTTATAGCAAATAATTTTTTTTTTAATGGTGTGAACAAACTTTGGTACATTACTTTGGTACATTAATGAAGGTTGCGGTTAAGTTTCATCAAAATCGTGTGTGGTTTTGGAAAATAAAGCAAATGCCTATTTTGGGGGAAACCCCCCCTCCCCTCCCCCCTCCAGCCCCCCTTAGATCCAGGGATCTGCAGCATCCATGCTGAAGTTCTCAAGGCTGATGGAAATGCTGTACTCGTGTCATTGCATGCAGTTCTTGTCTCTGTCTGGAACACAGGAATCATGCAAATGACTGGAAGAAGGGCCTTGTTGTCCCTTTCTGGAAAGGGAAGGGAGAACACCAGGACTGCAACAGCTCCCGAGTTGTGATGCTGCTCTCAGTGCAAGGCAAGGTCTTTGCTCAGATAATTCCTGATAGGATTCACCACCATCTCCTTGAGCACGTCCTGCACCCAGAGCATTCAGGATTTACACCAGAGAGATCAACAATTGATCATATCCTTTCTCTACAGGTCATGAGCCTGGTGTTAGCTTAGTGGTTAGGGTGGCTGGCTTGGGATCCTAGGGGTCCTGAGTTTGAGCTGTTCGAGGGATCCATCTCCACGCATGGCTTGCTGACTTCCTCTCCTGTCACAGCCAACATGTGGCCCTAAATGGAGTTCTCTCATCCCCTCTTCCAGTGCAGGCTGCAGTTCCTCAAGGCAGTGTTCTGGGCCCTGTTCTTTTTCTGGTTTTCATCAATGATCTCTCTGGCTCGTTGGAAAATCCTCTATCTCTTCACTGATGACTCCACCCTCTGCCGTACCATCTCTCATCCCTCAGATCACAAGCAGCAGCTTGCTCTGCTTACTCTCTGCAGATCTGGATAAAAATCACAAGCTGGTCCAACACACGGAACATGACTTTCAATCCTGACAAATCTCACACTCTCACTATGTCTCTCTGAAAGATCCGTCTGGAAACTCCCCCCCCCCTACCCTCACTCCATCTATTTCTCAACAATCCTCTTGAAGAAGTCCGTTAATTCATTCAAGCTTCTGTGTCTCACCAACTGCCAAGATCTTTCCTGGGAAAGCCACATTTCCAAGCTGGCTTACAAAGTCAGTCACCGACTGGGATCCTCCGTCATGCAAAGTCCTTCTTGGCATGCCTGAGCTTCTGGCCACATACAACACTTTTGTCAGCAGTCTGATGGAGTAATGCTCTCCCTCTGGGCTGGTGCCCCCGCCTCTCACCTTTCTCAGCTTCACGCTGTGGAAACCAAGCATTTTGGATCATTGGTATCTCCCGTGATGAGCTGAGTCTTTGGGTCTCTCACTCTCTCACCACAGGCAGGTCAGTGGTCTTTCTGTCTTCTACCATCTCTCCATCTCTTCTCTGGCCTCACCACCCCCCCCCCCTTGCCTCTGTCTGTGATATGTCTCCCCCATATTTCCACAAGGCACTCAAAGCCACCAGCAACCCCCTTCTGGTAAAACTAAACACCAAAATCAAAAATCACTGCTCAGCTTCACTCTTTCTTTCCTCTTTTCCCACCTTTGTAACAAACTCAACACTCTCTTCAATTCCACTCTTCCCTCCAGATCTTCAAAACAGCTGTTCACACCACCATCTCTTATCTTCCCCCGTCGAAAACCACGATTTTTTCTACCCTCGTTAACCCACCCAAACCCAGCTACTTCAAATGCCCTGCTTTCCTTCTTGAATGTCCCTGTCGTGTAAGGACATGAAAGTCCCTGTAGTGTCCCTCTTGTTTACCGTGTGTACTCCGCCCCATCCCTCTACCCTCCACAGATCTCCTCATGTTTCTGTTCCCCACTGTTTTGTCCTTCCCTCTCCTGTCCCTGTTCTCCTGCTCCCCTTGTTGCACATTCTGTGTGTTAGCTCTCATATAGCCTCTACATTGCATACAAAAATAAAAAAAGAATGTAGGAGCAGGTCGCAAATTGTAAATCAACCGCGAATACGCAAAACCACGAATGTCCGGGTCCGGGTGTATTTATATCTACCAGTCGATGTTTCAGAAAACTACTCAAATTCCTTTTTACTGAAGAATGTAAACAATTATCTATCCATAAATAATTTATATCTTTTGAATTTAACTTGAATAAATAAAAGTATTGACATTATTACCTCCACCACAGAGGTGAAGGAGGTAATATCTTAACCTGTTTCTGTCTGTTGGTGGTCGCTAGACTCACCTTCGTCTCAGGTTTTCCGTTTGTCTGTATGTCTGTTGGGTGGTCGCTAGACTACCATTATCTTCAGTGTTTCCTCTATCTGTATGTCTGTCTGTTTGTTTGTATGTAATGGACAGCTCTGGCGGCCAGAGAGTCAACCATTTTGATGAAACTTGACAGTAGGTTCATACCAGGATCTCGTCTATGCCTTTGACCACCGTTGCTATGGACGCCACCGTTGCCTAGCAACGGAACTTGAATTTTTGAAAAATCCTGAAAAAATTATTTTTTCGAAAATCAAAAATCGGCTTCGGCGATTTTATGCGCACTATAATCACCTCTTTGTCAAAAATTCAGCCCGATCCATCAAAAACTGTATGACTAGTATGCAATTATATAGCGACCACCCATGTCGCCGACCGGCTTGTCTGTTTGTTTGTATGCAATGGACAGCTCTGGAGCCAGAGGATTCAACCGATTTTGATGAAACTTGACTGGTAGGTTCATACCAGGATCTATTGTATGCTTTTGAGCACCGTGCTAAGGACGGCACAGTTGCCTAGCAACTGGACTTTGAAATTTTTGAAAAAATCCGAAAATATTTATATATTTTTCTTTCGAAAATCAAAAATCGGCTTCCGCACTTTTATGCGCACTATAATCACCTCTTGTCAAAAAATTTCAGCCGATCCGTCAAAAACTATATGACTAGTATGCAATTATATAGCGACCACCCATGTTCGCCTACAGGCTTGTTGGGTGGTCACTAGACTACCGTTATTCTCAGGTTTTCCATCTGTCTGTATGTATGTAATGATAGCTTTGAGGCCAGAGGAGTCAACCGATTTTGATGAAACTTGACTGGTAGGTTCATACAAGGATCTAGTTGTATGCTTTTGAGAACCATTTGCTATGGACGCCACCGTTGCCTAGCAACGGGACTTTGAAATTTGAAAAATCCGAAAAATATTTATATATATATTTCGAAAATAAAAAATCGGCGCTTGTATGCGCACTATAATCGACGTCTTTGTCAAAAATTTTCAGCCTGATCCGTCAAAAAACTGTATGACTAGTATGCAATTATATAGCGACCACCCATGTCGCCTACCGGCTTGTTTGTCTGTTTGTTTGTTGTGTGCAGGATAACTCAAAAAGTTGTGGACGGATCCGGAGGAAATTTTGTGGACAGGTTGCTAGTGTGTGACAAGGACAAACTGATTAGATTTTGGGGAAGATCTAGATCCGGATCCAACTTCTGAATTTTTTCAGTGATTCTTCACCATTGAGAGATGGGACCAAAAATGATATGTCGCACGATATCTCAAAAAGTTGTGGACGGATTCGAACTAAACTTGGGAGACACCTTGAGTGTGACAAGGAAGAAATGCTTCAATTTTGGTGAAGATCCGAATCCGGATTCCGGATCTGATAATTTTTTCAGTGATTCTTCACCATTGAAAGATCAGGATAAACTAATATATGGCAGGATATCTCAAAAAGTTGTGGACGGATCCGGATGAAACTTGGTGGACAGGTTGAGTGTGTAGCAAGGGAGAATTGATTGGATTTTGGTGAATATTCGATTCCGTTTCTGGATCCGGTTTATTTAATTTTTAAAGTAATTCTACACCATTGAGAGGGCCAAAAACGATATAGTACTGTATAGCATGATATTTCAAAAATGTAACGGGCCCGATATGTTCTCATGGATAAGGTATTGCGTGGCACAGGTATGTGCTCAGCCGAGAACCCTTCTCGTTTCTTATCGAGTCAAGGGAGTTGAAAGTATGATTGACTAAGATAAATACAATAAAAAGAAGAATGTGTCCCTCCTGTGTAGTTGCTGTCCATAACCGTTTGGTTTCTCTCATTAACACAATCATCAAAGATGACGAGGTTCATTTTTGATTTGTCCAAATCTTAGGGTGAAGGTAATGCCATCCGTATCATCACTGAGAATACAAGTTATGGGTTTTGATTCCGTTTTTACATTTCTGTGTGTCACAAAATAGTTGTATTAAATCTTCAATGTTGCAAACATTTAGTTTGTTTTGAAGTTTAAATAAACCGATTATGTCTTCCTTTTGAAGACACACATTAAAACCTGTGAGAGTAGTTGATACTCAGGTTGAAAACTTGACTTTGTGAAAATTTTGAAATTATCATAATGTAATGATGCGTCGAGGGGGGGCTGTGAGGGGAGCTAGCGCGTTGAAAAAGCGTCGGAGGGGGGCTGTGCCGCGAGCATTGAGAGGGGGTGCGCACGAGGGTGTCGAGGGGGGCTGCGCGCAAGGGCGTCGTGGGGATGCGCGTGAGGGCGTCGAGGGGGGTGGGTGCGAGGGTGTCAAGGGGGGCTGCGGGCAAGGGCGTCGAGGGGGGCTGCACGCAGGGCGTCGAGAAGGGCTGCGCGTGAAGCGATCTCGAGGGGGTGCGGCGCGAAGGGCTCGAGGGGGCTACATGCGAATGCATCCAAGGGGGTTGTGTTGCAGGCATCGAGGGGCTGTACGCGAGGGCGTCGAGGGGGCTGCACGCAATGCGTCAAGGGGGCTGCGTGCGAGGGCATTGAGGGGCTGCGCACGAGGCGTCGAGGGGGGTTGCGCCGAGTGCGTCGAGGGGAACTGCGCGCGAGGGCGTCGAGGGGGGCTGTGCGTGAAGACATCGAGGAAGCTGCACGTAGGATGTCGAGGGGCTGTGCGCGAGGACGTCGAGGGAGGTACGCACGAGGGTGTCGAGTGGGGCTCCGCATGAGCGCGTCGAGGGGATGTGGCGCGAGGGCGTCGAGTGGGCTGACGCGAAGGTGTTGAGGGGGCTGCACGCAAAGGCGTCAAGGGGGACTGCGCGCGAGGCCATCGAGGGGGTTGTGTGCGAGGGCATCGAGGGGGCTGTACGCGAGGGCGTCGAGGGGGGCTGCACGCGAATGCGTCAAGGCTGCGGTGCGAGGGCATTGAGGGGGTGCGCACGAGGCGTCGAGGGGGTTGCGCACGAGTGGTCGAGGGGAACTGCGCGCGAGGGCGTCGAGGGGGCTGTGCGTGAAGACATCGAGGGAAGCTGCACGTGAGGATGTCGAGGGGGCTGTGCGCGAGGACGTCGAGGGGAGGACGCACGAGGGTGTCGAGTGGGGCTCTGCATGAGGGCGTCGAGGGGGATGTGCGCGAGGGCGTCGACGTGGGCTGCACGCGAAGGTGTCGAGGGGGCTGCACGCAAAGGCTCAAGGGGGACTGCGCGGCGAGGCCATCGAGGGGGCTGCATGCGAGGCATCGAGGGGGATGCGTGCGAGGGCATCGAGGGGGATGCATGCGAGGGCGTCGAGGAGGTTGCGTGTGAGGGCGTTGAAGGGAACTGCACACAAGGGCATCGAGGGGGGCTGCGTGTGAAGACGTCGAGGAAGCTGCCGTGAGGGCGTCGAGGGGGGCTGTGTGTGAGGGCATCAAGGGGGCTGTGCGTGAGGCGTCGAGGGGGATGCTCGCGAGGACGTCAAGGGGTTTCGCACGAGGGAGTCGAGGTGCTTCATGCGAGGAGCTTCGCCGCGAGGGCGACGAGTAGCTTTGAGCGAGGCATCGAGGAGCATCGCACGAGGCCATCGAGGAGCATCGCGCGAGGCCGTTGATGAACATCAACACAAGGCCGTCGATGAGCATCATTGTGAGGACGTACAGGGTTGAAACTTGAAATGAGTGACAATAATTGATTGTGAAAAATATTTGCTGTGCTTACTTTGAAAATTGGACTTTTTTTTACTTTGGAAAATTTACTTTGAAAAGCATTTGCTCTCAATGAGAATGGGGAGGAATGAGACAAAAGCAAGGGGAAGGAAATTACGGTTAGGGACAGAGGAGGCGGAGGAGGAGGAGGAGGAGGAGGAGAGGGATAGAAGGGAGTCTGCTCAGAGTGGAAAGATGGGAGGGACAGATAGTTATGACATGGTTGGTGATACGGAAGCAAATGGTGTGTGTTATGTTGGTTTATGGGCCACAAATTGGAAGGACGGGGGTGGAAAAGCAGGAGTTCAGGGTCACTCTGGAGAGGATGATGGGTTTTGTTGAGCTGGAGGTGATGATGTGCATTGCAGGGGACTTCAACGCCCATGTGGGAGTAGCGGAACCAGGTGAAGAGGAATGCATTGGTAAATTTGGTTCGGGAACAAGGAATAGAGAGGGTCAGGACCTGATGGCAAGACATTGGATGGCTATAGCTGGTTTGCTCTTTCAGAAGCGGGACAGCCATTAAATTACTTACAGGAGTGGACAGCAAAGAACGGAACTGGGTTTGTTGATAGTGAGGAAGTGACAGTTGTGGGGGATCAAAGATTTCAAGGCAGTGGTAGAAGAGCATGTCACCACCATCATCATCATCATCATCATCATCATCATCATCATCATCATGCTTGCATCTGTAAGCCATAAACAAGCTGGTGGTGTCTGCAATAAGCATGAAGAAAAGGAGGGTAGTTAAGACCAGGGTTCGAAAAGTGATTATATGGGCGAAGTGCAGGGACAACGTCGCCGGACATGAAGGGGGGGGAGGGCGGTGATTAGGGATTGTGCCCAGAGTCTGATGACAGAGGTGGTGGGCAAGATTGAAGATATGGGAAGGACGAGGGAAATTTCAAGGAGCTGTCGAACCAGGGAGAAAGCAAAGGTGAGCTGGAGCTTCTGTGTTGTGTAGAGGGGAAAGTGGAGTGGGTGAAGATGATGGAGGAGGAGATGCGGACAGCATTAAAGAGGATGAAAAAGGGAAGAGCATCAAGCATTGACAAGGTACATACAGAGATGATAGTTGCTGGCGGAGAAGTCAGGGTCAGTTGGACGAAGAGGCTGATGAATGTTGTATGTATGAGAGAGGGCTCGATTCTGGAGGAATGGAGGACAGGCCCGATATGGAAGAGGAAGGGTGATGTTCAAGATCTGGGGAATTACAGAGGCATTACGCAACTCAGTCATGTCATGAAGGTATTGGAGAGGATTCTGAAAGGGAGAATAAGGAAGTGTGTGGAGATTAAGATCAATAAGGAGCAACAGGGGTTTAGAAATGGTGGAGGGATGATGGATGGGACAGTTGGTGGAGAAGAGGTTGGAGGTACAAGGTGTAATGGCATTGGGATTTGTGGACCTGGAGAATGCTTATGACACTTTCCCGAGAGAGATGGTGATGGTGACACTGAAATGAATGGGAGTGCCAAAAGAAAAGTTAGGGTGGTGGAAGGTATTTATAAGGGAAGGAAGGGAAGAGTTTTGGTTGGTCCTGGGATGTCAGAGGAGTTCAGCATGAACATCTGTTTGAGGCAGGCTGGCAGGGAAGCTCTCCCAGCCCACTCATGTTAATCTTGGTAATGGAGCTGGTAAGCAGGAGGGTAAACAAGAAAGGTAATCTGGAGAGGATGTTGTTTGCGCATGATCAGGCTGTTGCGGTGGAGAGTAGACGGGAGATGCAGGAAGTACTGGGGGAGTGGAAGAGGAATT
>CM068953.1:182629001-182640769 GCA_035128595.1 Eptatretus atami | reverse complement strand
TCACGTCGCGGCTTTGGGCGTGTGGAGGGCAGGGCAGGGGGCTTCATTGAAAGTTCCCTCAGAATGGTGTGGCATTTCCACAAGTGACGTCGTGCACTTGCTCCCATCAGCTGCGGACCAATGGGAGGGGGGAGAAGGCTTGTGCGAGAAGAGAAGAGAGCTGATATGAAGAAGAAGCAAAAAGGCAGAAGCGGGGGAACAGGCTCACGCGAGCAGAAGCAAAAACCACTCCTGAGCAGATGGCTCAGAAATCAGAAAGGCTGAGAGAAGCAACAGGCAGAAAGCAGATGCAGAAAGCAAAAAAAGCAGAAGTGAACAGGACAACCTCACATGACCAGAAGACAAAGACTGAAAAGGCTCGTGAGGGAAGGAACAAAAGTGTGCGAGGCTAAATGAAGGAAGGTTTCACGAGCAGTTGTTGTCGAGCTTCTGTGGAAAAAGAACACTACTTCCACGAGCATCATCCTGCCCTCTTGATCCTGTCAGCCATGAAGGGCACAAAGAAGGGTGAACAGTGGCACCTCATTGACGGGGGGCTGAGGAGGAAGAATCTGCGGCAGTGGAAGGCGAGTCGCACATCTAGCTCGCAAATCTGGGATGCCAGAGAGAACTCACCTACTGTATCCGGGAAACTCAGGGACGCGCATGCGTGTCCCCTTCACTTCACATCACCACTGCCCATCTTCCCCATCCATTTTCCTCCGCATTCTCGTGTATATTTGTGTGAGGTGAGGGAGAGAAGGAAAGTGCTTTCTTTTCTCCATTATTTACTTTTATTTTATTTTCAAGTCCTTCTTATTTTATTTTTCACCCCTGAGTGAATGATGGCCAAGTCTATTGTTTAAGTTACATTGAATAAGAATACATCTTATGGATAAATCTGCTCTTATGTCCCTTTTTGCTTTCTTGCTCATAAAAACTTCCTTTCAAATGAATGCTTGCTTGTGTGTTTGTAATAAATAATTGTTTGTTGTTATTTCCAATCTGTCTCGGTTGTCTTTTCTTTTAATGCTCCAGAGTAGTGAACAAGTAAGGTTAGACGGGACGTTCTACCCCAATAATTTGCTTCGTTTTTTGAGCGCACACTGACTGTAATGCTCGGCAGCAATCCAATTATGCGCTGAGGGCACGTGACCCCAATTAGCCTTCCGTCTACAGGTAAGGTATCACGTGAAGTAGTGTAACCCTGCCCGTATTGGCCGTGCCAATCAGCGTTTGTGGTTGCCTAATAACCTGCCGGTGTGTGGAGTTATCTGTGCCCGGGGGCCTCAGAACTGGCCATTCGGGAGGGACCCAAGTGCTTCCCCCCGTGGCAAGCCTCAAACCCTGGGATCTGCGACAATATTATGAAACAAATTAGGAATTAGACAAATGGAAGTGTTCTTTAATGAACTGACCTGCTTCAAGACGACAAGGATCATATCTGGCTGCTCATCATCCTTCTGTTCCATTTTCCCATCCATTGGAATATCTTCAAACACTGTTTCACATTTCTCCTGCACTACAAATCACATGTCGGTGGGGTATGTACATCAGAATCACACAGGAGACTGACATTTCCAATGAATGTAAATCAAACCGAATAGGAGAGAACCTGGGTATTTTTTTTAGATCTGTGCTCGGTTTAATGTTTCTTTACCCACGAGAATGTATCCCACCATTAATAGCCATCAAAATGAAAAGACAGTATACATAGATGTTTTCACATTGTTTGAGGAAGCATCAACAAAGTTCCTTTCATTGAGAAATTGGGAATGAACATTTCACGTGGTGTGTAAAGCAAAGTGAGGGAAGGAACAGAACCAATGACACACACACACACACACACACACACACACACACAAGTAAATTAATTCACGAGATGGGAGAGCGATATGGGTAAGTGGTGTGGGGGAGAACGGACAACTACTAATATAGAGAATAAAAACAGGAATAACTTCAATGAGAAGGGCACTGACGAGAGCGCATAACTCTGCCACGTAAAGCCTGATCCACAAGAACATATCAGGCCCCATACATTTTTGATATATCATGCTATAGAGTAAAATATCATTTTTGGCCCGATCTCTCAATGGTGAAGAATAACTTTAAAAATTCAAAAATTCTCGTATCCAGATCCAGATTCGGATCCTCACCAAAATCAAATCAATTAGTCCATGACACACACCCAACCTGTCCACCAAGTTCCGTCTGAATCCGTCCAAAACATTTTGAAATATCGTTCTATATATCATTTTTGGCAATATCTCTCAACGATGAAGAATCACTATTAAAAAAAATTCTAGTAGCCGGATCCGGTTCCGGATCTTCACCAAAATCTAATCAGTTCGTCCTTGTCACACACCGAACCTGTCCACAAAATTTCATCCGGATCAGTCCACAACTTTTTTAGATATCCTGCACACAAACAAGCACACAAACAAACAGACAAACAGACAGAAAAACAGACAGACAAACAAAGACAAACAAACAAACAGACAGGGGTGAAAAAATAACCTCCTTCATCTTCCGAAGACTCAGTAGCTCTTCGTCCGGTGGATAATGGGAAGAATCGTACACTTTTTGATAAAAGCATCAAACTTGGTACACATAATCAGTAGGCCATTACAAACAAAACTAGAAGGGCACTCAATACAGCGCATTCCTCTGCCACATAATGCCTGATCCAAGAGAACATATCGGGCCCAATACATTTTTAAAATATCATGCTATAAATCGTTTTTGGCCCCATCTCTCAATGGTGAAGAATCAATCTAAAACAAAAATAATTCTCGTATCCAGATCCACATTTGGATCTTCACCAACATCGAAACAATTTGTCGGCGTCACACACCCAACCTGTACATCTAGTTTCATCCGAATCCGTCCAAAACTTTTTGAGATATCGTGCTTCGTATTCGTTTAGCCCTATCTCTCGATGGTGAAGAATCACTTAAAAAATTATCGGATCCAGATCCGGATTCGAATCTTCACCAAAATCGAATCAATCCTTCCATGTCACACACTCAAGGTGTCCCACAAGTTTAGTCCGAATCCGTCCACAACTTTTTGAGATATCCTGCACACAAACAAGACAGACAGAGAGGGGTGAAAACACAACCACCTTCACCTTCGGTGGCAGAGGTAATTAGATACAGTGTCATCCCACTTTTTGCCGATGACAGCTGTGGTGGCAATCTTTCAAAATGGCCACTACCTAACACTAAAATGGCATACAACTCAGCAACCAAGAGGCCTAAGATCCTAATTCTGGTGTCTATATATAGGTTTTTGGGTCATAGAATTCAAAGAAGGAAATGTCAAGTATGTGTAGCCACTTATTGTGCCACTTATTAAAGATAAGTACCCTTTTATAGGTTATGGAAACAAGTTTGGAGGTCTTTATATTGCTTTATTTTACATTTATGAAATTATGATATAACCAGTGAATAGGTCCTGCATGAAATTTAGTGTGTTCTGGTCTGCCATAGATGGTTACAGCAATACTTTTCTTGAAGAAAGCAGTGACCTGCTCATTCTGGACAAACACAAAATCACAGATAGGTCAATTGTCGACTCTATGCATGGGATCGAGAAACTTGGATGCGAGCCATACAACACCTTTGTTCAGGAATGACTCGTCGAATGTACCAAGCCAATGCATGATGTTATCAAGAACAAGCTCCCCCTATTCAGCACTCCACCTACATGCAGGAAGATGAAAGCACAGGAACTTATGGCAGCACTGAAAAGTGACTGCTACCTATTCTCTGGGCTATATGTTGCATGTCAAGCTCATGATGGAAATCTGGAAGAGTTTTTCCATCACGAGAATTAAACATTCCCTCCGTCATTGTTGGACAGGGGAAAGCTGAGACTAGGCACCAAGTCCGACATTGTTCAGTGCCTTGGGGATTCAGTCATTGAAAAGGAGCACAGCAGTCAAGATGCCAAAGTTGTTGTGCTAGATGGACATGCCATTGTACATATGTTGAAGCCTGGAGCAGCCAAAGCATTCCAGGAGTATGCAAAGGATGTCTTTCTGCCATATGTAAATTCAAAGCTGGAGAGAGCTCAGAGGGTTGATGTCATTTTGGATTATTACAGGTCAGGTTCATTGAAGGCACAAACCAGAGAGAGGAAGGGGAAAGGAATCCATCAGAGGGTTGATTCAAAGAATGCAGTAGCCAAAAACTGGCAAGAGTTCTTGCGGCTCTCTGACATCAAGAAGGAACTGTTCATTCCTCAGTAGAAAATTTGTCAACATTCAAATGGAGAAACAAGGAATCAGCACGCTGAATGAAAATGGTGTTTGTCACCAGACCAGAAACACGGAAGGTTTTGCCCTTGTACACATGAGGAAGCAGACAGTCGGATGACGCTTCATGTTGCTGATGCTGCCAGACAAAACAAAACTGTTCTCATCCGCACCGTCGACAGTGATGTAGTTGTTCTGGCAGTGTATGCATTTCAAAAGCTGCAAATGTCATTGTCTGCTCTCTGGGTGGCATTCGGCACAGGCAAGCATTTGTGCATGATCTCAGAAGCATTTATAAAATTAGTATATGAAAAGGATATGAATCTGAGAAAACCAAAGTTTAGGACTGGTGATGTCAAGAATATATCGGTGGAAAATTCATTTTGAAAAAGGTTATACAAAGAGATGGACTAATGAACTTTTTTTTAAATCATTGATGTAATGGATACAGTTCCTTGGACTTACAAGTTTTATGATTTAAATGGAGAAGAAATCTTGGGTTAATTTTATTCACAGGAATTACAAAAGACAAAGATGATTAAAAAAAAAAAACAACTTAAAGTCTCCTTCAAAGAGTCCAACTAAAAAAATTGAAAAATAAGGTCTTTAACCTTAAACAACCTCCTTCCAAGAGATAAATCATCAAGAAAATTTTATTTCAAACAGAAAAGTATCTATAAATTACCACAAGATTTTCATCAAGAAAATTTTATTTTAAGTAAAATTATACTATATAAATATGGTAAATACAACACATTGCAACATTTGTAATATTAATATTCTTTGAAAAGATTATAATAGGCACCTTCAAACGCAAAAACATAAAAGATCTGTTGAAGGAATATCACCCCTTGAACAAGAAATAAAATATTGTGATACATGTAATATGAACATTCTTTAAAAAAATTATAATAGACACCTTCAATCACACAAACACAAGAAGAATGATGAAGGAATACTTGGATATTCCATTGAAAATGCTGATGAAGCATCTTAAGGACATATAAAAATAAGATTGTTTTACTTTAAAGAACCAACACCAACATCAATCATTGAGACAATTGTTATGGTTGAACAAAAAATTGAAATTCTAATTTAAAAAAACATTGAGTGAAATCAATACTTTTAAGTTTTATATGGGATTAAAATTAAAATGGACAAGAGAAAGTGATGAAGAAACTCTATACAGTATATGAGAACAAACCCTCAATTTATCACATCATTCCAAGATTTCTTAGTTTATGATGTACATGATGAACTTCTGAGATATGAATTAAATGTTGATGACAACATGGCAGGTCATGGATTCGTTATTGAAAAAAATAATCTTTTAGGAGAAACACATCTTAAAATCAGATCTTCTCAATGCTTCCTCATACATCGATTTACCAATGGAGATAAAGCTTTAAAATGCAGTTGTGAATATTCAAAACAATGATAATAAATGCTTTCTATACTCTGTTTTTGCTGATCTACATCCTCCACAATGGAAACCAGAAAGAGTATCTCATTAGATAAATATTAGAATACATTAAATGTTAAAGATTTAAAATTTCCAATGTCATTGAAAGATATTCCAAAATTTTAGAAAATGAAAAATCTATCTGTTAATGTATATCGATTAAGGGATACAAACAAAGTTCAGATGTTAAAAATTTCAAACTACTATAAAAATGATGAAACACACATTGACCTTTTCTACTATACTTCAAAAAAAAAAATCATATGATGCTCACATCAAACATTTATCAAGATTAATCACTTCACAAGTCACCAATAGAAAATTGAGACACTTTGAAACCCTGAATAGCCCAAAGACGGTTAAGATCACGGACTCATGAAGACCCTGAAGACCCCAAAGACCCCTCAGAGCTGGAAGACCTCAAAGACCCTTAAGACCCCAAAAGACCCTTCAGACTTCGAAGATCCCAAAGATGCTTAACACCCCAATGACCTGAAAAACATTAACACCTTAAAGACCCTTAAGACCCCAAGACCCTTGAAGACCATTAAAACTCCTTTACCCACTGGTGTTCCCTTAAGACCCCCTTTACCCACTGGTGTTCTGGGTTGACTGCTCCCTTCAGTTTTCCATCCCTGCCACCCACCCCCACCCCATCAGTTATCCTGCCCCTGATCTCTCTGCCCATTCTCAGCCCTGACGGCTCTTCTGCTTCTCAACCCACCCCTCCCCCCCCCCACATCGCAATGCCAGGTAAATATGTATGTGTATATATGTGTATTATATATATATATATATATACATATACATATATATATATTTATATACATATACACATATATATACATATACATACACATATTTATATACATATACACACACATATATATATATATATATATATACATATGTATATGAGGCCCGGCGAGGAGGAGTGTTGTAAGTGACATTTTTTAATGATATGATGATGATAGGCTCGGATGATAGGGTAAGGGTTAAAATAGTGCTATATGGCATTAACTCCAAAATGGCTGATGTGGCCCTTACATCACTCCTCCTCGCGGCGCCTTATAGATTATATATATATATATATATATATATATATATATATATATATATATATATATATATATATATATATATTGTTGCGAATTTTTTCAATATATATATTTAGCCTGGTGTTGGCGCAGTGGTTAGGGCAGCGGCTTGGGATCCAAGAGTCCTGAGTTCAAGCCCGTTCGGCCACTGAATTAATACACCAGGGGTTGACTCAGCCTGTCATCCTTCCGAGGTCGGCAAAATGAGTACCAGTATACTGGGCCGGTGTATACCCCGGTTGTACCGTGTATCATATGTACATATATGGTACACCTACAAAATAGGTGTACCATCTCCCTGTGTCGTAAGAGGCGACCAGGGTTGCGTCAGGAAGGGCATCCGGCGTAAAACATGTGCCAAATCACTATGCGGTTCATACGGATTAATCCGCTGTGGCGACCCCTAACGGGAGCAGCCGAAAGAAGAAGAAGAAGATTGTTGCGAATTCGCGCCCGCCGGCGTGCGATCGGCCACGTGACTCGAATCGCGACTGCCTCGCCCACCGGACGGACAATTCTGTCGTGACCCTCTCGGACTAACGCCGGGATCCAGTCACGGGTGGGCCTTTCGGCCTCACCACGATGGTGCAATCGGCCACCCGCGTGGGATAGGGTTGTTCGCCAAACTCGACCTACCTAATACCCACGCGGATGGAAACCGGCGACCGCACCTCGCCGCAGGTCGACTTCGGATACGGCCGCTTAAGCGATCCGTTCCATGCTATCGGGATAACCGAGCGTGTTATAGTCGGCCTCGACGGTTCCTGATTAATTATCGGCGCCCCCGCGCCCCACTACGTACCCTTTATGTAAAACAAGATGGAGACCCAACGAAGGAAGGACGCAGCGAAACGGGGAAACAATTCAACAAAAGCACGTTTAATTCACACAAATAGCACACATAAGACAGCAAGTATTCACAGCAACAATAATAATTAAAGAAATGCACATATATCAAATAAAAGAAGGAACGACAAAAGCAACGATGACGCAGAGCTACAACCGAATACGCGACACACAGACCACTTAAAACAATACTACTTTACAAGACATGGCGCCGACACACACGTTCACACAGAACCAAAAGAAATGAAGAAAAGAAGTGGCGACTTCCTTGTCTGGCTGTGAGTCCTCTCCCGCGACCGTCAGCGTGGCGCGCTGGCCCCGACCTCTCTCTCGCGGCCGGCGAAACCCTCTCCGGCACTTCTCGTCCGGACGCGCAGGTCCACCTCACAACGACGCCGCGCGTCTCCGGTCCGTGCCTCCGTTTACAGGTCGCTCGCCAAGCCGCGAGCGCAGGACCTCTTCCCCGACCAGACCAGCAGACAGGGAACCTCGACGACAACTTTCTTGCGAACCAACTGAAGAGGAAAGAGAAGCCGCCCCGCGCCCGGCCGTGTTTGTCTTTTATTCGGCTCCAGGACCCACCATATGCAAATTCTCGGATCCAAACGACCTCAGGGGCGGAGCCACGCTCGCCGATTGGACGGAGAAAAAGGGGCGTGAATCTTTCCTGATCCTCAAATTTGCATATCCCGATTTCCCTCAGATGCGTCTGGAGGCGGGGCCAAGCCGCCCCGCGCTTCCTAATTGGATGGATCAGATGTGGGCGTGTAGCATTCCTGATCCGAATTCCCCTCGGAAAAACCGCCATCTGCACTCGCGGCTCGCGTGTGTCGCTGAAGATGGCCCGACGCTCGGTGTCCACAGGTGGTGCGGGAGTGGCCGTAGGAGAAGGTGGTGGAGGGTTTTCGGCGGTGTCCGATGGCCATGGTGCCGTTTGGAATGGCGGTGATGTGAGGTTTGCGGTAGCGAGTGGTGAAGGTAGGTTGTGGCTGCTGGCGTTGTTGTGTTGTTGGCGTGGTTGGCTCAAAACAAAGGTAGAACAGAAAAACGCCTAACTCAAAGGATCGCAGCCCGAATGAATCACATTAATTCCCTCTAAACAATGGTTTGGGCTAACTACACATGTACTTCAAAATATATCTCACCTACGGGACCTGAATGGTGTAATGCGAATTTCCACAGCCGTAACAATATATATATAAAAATATAGATATATACATATATATATATATATGCATATATACATATACATATACATATATACAGTATATATACATACATATATACCTACATATACAGTGGGGAGAACAAGTATTTGATACACTGCCGATTTTGCAGTTTTCCCACTTACAAAGCACATAGAGGTCTGTAATTTTTTATCATAGGTACACTTCAACTGTGAAGACAGAATCTAAAACAAAAATCCTGAAAATCACATTGTATGATTTTAAATAATTAATTTGCATTTTATTGCATGAAATAAAGTATTTGATACATCAGAAAAACAGACTTAATATTTGGTCCAGAAACCTTTGTTTGCAATTACAGAGATCAGACGTTTCCTGTAGTTCTTAACCAGGTTTGCACAGACTGCAGCAGGGATTTTGGCCCACTCCTCCATACAGATCTTCTCCAGATCCTTCAGGTTTCGGGGCTGTCGCTGGGCAACACAGACTTTCAGCTCCCTCCAAAGATTTTCTATTGGGTTCAGGTCTGGAGACTGGCTAGGCCACTCCAGGACCTTGAGATGCTTCTTACGGAGCCACTCCTTAGTTGCCCTGGCTGTGTGTTTCGGGTCGTTGTCATGCTGGAAGACCCAGCCACGCCCATCTTCAATGCTCTTGTTGAGGGAAGGAGGTTGATGGCCAAGATCTCGCGATACATGGCCCCATCCATCCTCCCCTCAATACGGTGCAGTCGTCCTGTCCCCTTTGCAGAAAAGCATCCAAAAGAATGATGTTTCCACATCCATGCTTCACGGTTGGGATGGTGTTCTTGGGGTTGTACTCATCCTTCTTCTTCCTCCAAACACGGCAAGTGGATTTTAACCAAAAAGCTCTATTTTGGTGTCATCAGACCACATGACCTTCTCCCATTCCTCCTCTGGATCATCCAGATGGTCATTGGCAAACTTCAGACGGGCCTGGACATGCGCTGGCTTGAGCAGAGGGACCTTGCGTGCGCTGCAGGATTTTAATCCATGACGGCGTAGTGTGTTACTTATGGTTTTCTTTGATACTGTGGTCCCAGCTCTCTTCAGGTCATTGACCAGGTCCTGCCGTGTAGTTCTGGGCTGATCCCTCACCTTTCTCATGATCACTGAGGCTCCACGAGGTTTTAATCCATGACGGCGTAGTGTGTTACTTATGTTTTCTTTGATACTGTGGTCCCAGCTCTCTTCAGGTCATTGACCAGGTCCTGCCGTGTAGTTCTGGGCTGATCCCTCACCTTTCTCATGATCATTGAGGCTCCACGAGGTGAGATCTTGCATGGAGCCCCAGACCGAGGGAGATTGACTGTTATCTTGAACTTCTTCCATTTTCTAATAATTGCGCCAACAGTGTTTGCCTTCTCACCAAGCTGCTTGCCTATTGTCCTGTAGTCCATCCCAGCCTTGTTCAAGTCTACAATTTTGTCCCTGATGGCTTAGACAGCTCTCTGGTCTTGCCCATTGTGGAGAGGTTGGAGTCTGATTGATTGAGTGTGAACAGCTGTCTTTTATGCAGATAACGAGTTCAAACAGGTGCAGTTAATACAGGTAATGAGTGGAGAATGGGAGGGCTTCTAAAGACAAAACTAACAGTCTGTGAGGCCGGATTCTTACTGGTTGGAGAGTGATCAAATACTATTTCATGCAATAAAATGCAAATTAATTATTTAAAAATCATACAATGTGATTTTCAGGATTTTTGTTTTAGATTCCGTCTTTCACAGTTGAAGTGTACCTATGATAAAAATTACAGACCTCTACGTGCTTTGTAAGTGGAAAACCTGCAAAATCGGCAGTGTATCAAATACTTGTTCTCCCCACTGTACATATACATTAGGGTGCATCAAACACCCCTTTTTTGCGAAAGTTTGAAAAACAAACGCTGATAGACAGATGTGTTCGAATACATGAAAAAACATTTCTCATTATTTTTCAGAATTTTCGGTCATCATCTTGGGGGTCCACATCAGAGTCAAAGTTCAGCCATGCAGCTCCTGCGCATTTTTAAGAATAAGTGTTATTTTTCACTGTATAGTGATCAAAACTTGTGTGTGGTGGTGAAATAATTCTGACATATCAATGTACTGCTCCTTTGGTGATGTTGGTAACATGGTTGGCTTGTAATTTGTTGGCACAGTTTCCCGGAAAATGGTATTTTTCCCCGGAAAAGGCCGAGAATTACACGCTTGGCAGATCCATGAATGTAAAAGTGCACGATCGGAATGAGCATTTCGAATGGCAAAGCAAAGGTGATGCAAAAGCATTTCGAGCGTACCCCAAGCGGTGAAATACTGAAATACTTAATCTTGATAATATTCACGATTGAGAATCACCTATAGCATGGAGAGAGCCAGGCAGGTTACTGAATGTCACTTTTGCGACCATACAGTCCTACCAGCGCAGACGACTATTAGAGACCCAAGTCGTAAATTAGTGGAGATGTTCTTGGTCAGTACGGACCGCAAGTGGACATTCCGGTTTCCTGGGCAAAATATGCACCGTGCCCGATGGATGGCAAAGGTCAGTTATTGTCTTAAAGATTCCTATGTTAGAAAACTCAAATTTCTAAAAATTTTTTTTTTTTTTTCTTACCCCCCCACCTTTCCTACTGCAGTTTATCACAACACGACACCAGGTACCCAAGAAATAAAGACTCTGCGACTTTGCAAACTGATTTATTTCAAATGGTGGAACTCTTGCCGCGCGAGCTCTTTGATGCGTATTCCAACGATTTGTGTCTGTATAAAGATCTCATACGCTATGGATCTGTGGACCCCGAGGTTTCTGCATCCGCTATCAAAGCTCTACGGCGTCATCTTTGGTACTTAACAGCTGAGTTTGTGCCTTTAGCCTTATTCAGTGAGGATGTTCCAAGTGCAGAGAAGCGTCGACTGGCTGACCGTATCATCTCTGTCA
>CM068953.1:182617811-182628792 GCA_035128595.1 Eptatretus atami | reverse complement strand
CGCAACTCTTTCCAGAGCCTATGTGGATTCAAAATATAAAACCAAACATGCAATGTAACTAATCGATGCGGCTGAACGTCTTATATAAATGCGAACGGACTGTCTCGGTGCAGCTAGGTCAGAAGAACACTTTCAGAATGTGCAACAAGTCACTGATAATACATGGAAAAGTAATCTAATCTCCGGAAACGCTCTATTGATCAATTAATGATATTATATGAGTATCTTGCATTATAGAATACACATAATTCTGGTAATTAAAACCGCTTGGAATTATACAGAACTCGAGGCATTCTGTTTGTACTATTTTTGTTTTTTTCTGGGAAAATCACCAGTTTCCAGCTTCTCCGGCAAATTTCGAATTTTGCCTCATTCCATCACTGAACCATCACCAAAGGGAGCAGACATTGATATGTCAGAATTATTTCACCACCAGATACAAGTTTTGATCACTATACAGTGAAAAATAACACTATTCTGAAAAATGCGCAGGAGCTGCGTGCCTGAACTTTGACCCCGATGTGGACCCCCAAGATGATGACGAAAATTTGAAAAAAATATGAGAATGTTTTTTCATGTATTCAACACTCTTGCCTATCGCCGTTATGTTTTTCAACTTTCGCAAAAAGGGGGCAGTTTGATGCACCCTTAGTACATATATAGTACTATATGTATAAATATATATATATATATTAGTATATATATTACTATATAATATACAAGTTCATGCGCGCGCATTACGACGTTTCGGTCAACATAGGCCGCATATACGGACGTCTGGTCCGTAAGATTATAATGGACTGAAATTCCTATTTGCCTCTTAATGTTACACCAATCGCTACTAAATAGGAACTTACTGCCATTTTTTGACATCCGGTTATTAGACTTACTAAAATGATTGAAGTCCTGCAACTGCAAATACACAGAATATAACCTGCTATTCTTACAATGTTCGTGGACATTACCTCTATCTCCTCCAAGTCATGTGATGCGACAAGGAACAAGGACTGATATATTAGTAGCATTTGTACCTGATGTGTACTGTAACTGAACGAAATGAGAGTCTTATATGATATGTAACAAGAGAGCAATAATAAACCGTCATCATCCTGTCGCGTGGACTACCCATCAGCAAGGACATGCGACCGGGGGATCCATCTCCCAAACCGACGCCTGTCATGTCGTAGTCATCCGATGTTGCATGCAGGTGACGCACCGATACGCGAGTTTAGACCAGGTGACTGAAGTGCAGGTGTTTTGACCTGTGAGGCAGATCTCGAATGGCAGTGGGTTGAGTGGCGTCCTATAGTCCAAATGCATCGAGTCGTCTTCATTCATTGGTGGGCTCCTGTTATGCAGGATGTATCACCAGGGGAGTTTGGTGACGATGCCCCAGTTGAGGTCTGTGGATGTGGCGTTGTTACGTGCGTGTGAAGTGGTTAGTATGGGGTTGGGTCCTGGTTTTTCGGCAACTGACCTGTCCGTGGCCGTATGGTGATTAGAGGTCATTACGATGGCAGCTGACGTGCGAGCCCGATGTGCACTGCGGAACGTATTTCCGATGAAATTTCCTGTGCGGACGTTCGCTCCCCTAACCGTCGACACGTAGTGACATATTCGGGTTGTGCTGGCTGGACTCATCACTGTGCCTGTTTTGTCCCATTGCGAGGATTGGCCAATCTGTTTGCACTGACTGGTCTCCAACAGTGATGGGTAGCCTTCGTGTCTTGACCACCGTATCAGCAGCTACTGTGGCCGGTTCGGAGAGCAGACTTCCCGGTTGGCAAAGATAGATCTTCACATTTCATGGAGCTGTATCTGGCCTGGAGGATAGTTATTGAAGTCCATTCGGCCTGCCAAACACGCCACATGGCGGGGATAGCTTTCTGTCCTATCAGACATTCCTGTCATATGCAAACCTACGCAGCGCCCTGGAAATGAATCTGTTCCAGCTCACCATGCAGGCCGGTGTTGCATAACACGATGATCATCGCTTCACGCGTTTTGACTCAACTTCTGCCCGCAGTACTATGGAGGAACCGACGATGATAGGCGTGGTGGGACTCCCCAGTTTCAGTGAATGACCCAGAGATGCCAGTGATGAATTCAGGGTTCTCTACACCGTCGCGAAGAGATGTCATCGATCGCAGTGAGTGACCGCACGAAAGATATCACCCGGACCGAATAGCCGACGCATGGACCCAAGCGACGAACTAGCAACTCTGAGTCTCACAGATGCTGCAATTGGGTACCTATTGAGAAGCATCAATGAAATCTCCGTATACAACTAATCTGCTCATATGTGCATTGATACGAGGGTAGTCTGGAAGGATCTGCTTCTCCGGTGGTCGCTGGGTGTGAGGGAA
This sequence comes from Eptatretus atami, assembly GCA_035128595.1. Classification (NCBI taxonomy): domain Eukaryota; kingdom Metazoa; phylum Chordata; class Myxini; order Myxiniformes; family Myxinidae; genus Eptatretus; species Eptatretus atami. The sequence goes on along the minus strand of CM068953.1, from coordinate 182,626,426 downwards.
GCCATGCGGCAGGTCTGTGCAATTGTTCCTACGTATTGAATTGCACGGCCTGATTCCAGGCCCGAATCACAACAATTCCAGCCCTTGGCAATCCTTGTAACCATTTGATGCTGCAGCATGAAAGACTCCAGGCAGTTCCTCGTGCGGGACGCTGGACGAGTGGATGACGATTGCGATCTTGTAGGCCGTGATTAACTCCCAATCCACGGTATGTACGGCTGATCCCGTATTGGTCGTATTTCTTGAGTGTCGATCGATTTTGACGGAGATCGCAGGCCTGATTCATGATGTCTCACCAACCTGTTCTATTCTCATCACTACTAGTAAGCCAAATCGAACCTTGTTCCAGTGTGATGCGCTCGCAGTGTTTTTGAGGGATGTTAAACTGCCACGCGTGTGCGATGATGATGAATCAGTGTTTGATGTCTCGATGCAACGACTATCCAGCAAGGAAGTCTTCCGTACTGTAGGGTGAGGAATGGTTGTTGCACTCTGGGGCGTAGATGCAATGGATGAAGTCACTCAGTGCATCCTGTCGGTGACTTGTTCAGTACCGCTCGCCGTAGGTGGCGGGAAATTGTCATCGTGCCGCTCTTTCTTACACCAGGACATTGGACATTGTTAAACAGTAGCCGAAGTGTTTCTCATCTTTGGGTTCGGATCGGTGTTGTTGGGATTTCACTCGACTGATCTGTCACCAAAGCGATGCTAAAGCGGTATGTCACGTCACCCGATACGTGAGATCTTGACATCCACGAGAACAAATACGAGCTTTGTCCAATGCGTCGGCCCCGCTAAGAGCTTCCCTTCAATAGGGGCTCATAAACGAGATCTGCTGAGTGTGTTAAAATCACTATCCGACAGTGGTGATCTCCATTCCTGTGCGACAGTCAGAACAGGGTGTGATTAGACATAAGCAATGTTTCGGAAAGCCAGAATCCGACACCGACCTAATATCAGAACAATCTGTGCAGCTATGTTAGGTCGGACTTGTCGAATATCTGTACGCCAGACTCCAATCTCATGATACACATAACTTCTTAGATTAATGAAACAGTTCGTTCAGCGTCGTCCCAGATAAATGTTGTGACTAGGCATTAGAAGGCTCGCATACAAGGTATCATGCCTCTGTCATATCAATGCATATAAAACGTGATTGACCAGCCCAAACCATTGAGCGATATCCGTGATGTTTCTGGCGAGAGGCAATCTCGCATGCATACTGATAGTGCAATCGTTGCAGGCGTTTGAACAGCCTATCCGCGCTGTGATCTGGAATCGCTAACTCCCAAGTCTCCCGGCCAACAATACGAATTTCTCTCGGTTGAGGGATGCCGTCTCTCGTCCACAGCATATTTCAGCCCATTCACAACTGCCGAAGAAACTTTCTTCTAGGTTCGTCCCCATTAGCATAGAGTGTCATCATGCATCTTGTTTGTTGGTCGGGACCTCAAAAGCCTATATCAGGCAGATCATCAATACGCCTTGTAGATCCACTCCTTCAGACAAGTGCATATACATTGCGGTATACGGTACCTGCCCCAGGTGTTGTGAATCATTAGGGTCTGTCACCTTCTTCCCAGGGAATGCTGTGATATCCGATTCTCCATGCATCAATACTGCTTCAGTGTTCCTGAGGTACAGACCTGCAGTGGAAGGGTGATGTTGTGATGGGATTTCGCGTGTTAGCGCTGTTCAGAGGTGCATGAGATGTCCTAATTAGCGCTAGAGGGTCCATCATCATTGAGGGTGTTGATGCTCGCAGGATTAAAAGTGGCTTGATTCTGAGTATCCAGTGGAGAATTGATGAAGTCTCTCATCGGTTCGCGACGTGGCTGCTGGAAAGGCAACTTGTGGGCATTGGGTGGCTTCTCCCGAGAGGACATCACATTCAGATAAGTCCATTGTCATTTTCTGGGTAGTTGGTCGATACATCCTAGGTGCGTGGGACTGTTCTCCTGTCTATCTCCACCCAACGTGTAGGGAATGTGTCGCGGATCATGCCCAGACTTGATACATGCATCTCGACTTGAGGAAGATACTGTCTGAACTGTCCAGGACGTAGTGAATCTGTCGAGTCCTCCAAGTTGCCTGCCATCTTTAGTCTTTTCGCCTGCATGATCCTAGAACTGACGGCCACCGGATGATTATGATCCCATTGTTGCCTGGCAGCTGCATTCCTCATTGTACTGGATTGGCTTTGGTCTTTGAACGCGCCAAAGGAGGACGCAATAGCTTCATGCCAGCAAACAGCTTTGGACAACCATATCCACATACAGTCACTGCATTACCTGTCTCTTGTTACGAGATTGTATCCTAGGTGCTTGTAATCAACCGTAACGCTCTACCGATCAATCAGGTTAACGACACGGTGGCGGCTTTGATGATTTCCGAGATCCAGTTGTCAGACAGATGCAGCTTTCTTATCATAAATAGAACTACCTCCATTTTGTTCACAGTCCTTCTACTCTTGATTACAAAATCGAATATGAAGCCCACAGGCGCATGCAAATTATACTCAGGAACACACATGTTATTACTCTATGTCGATGCTACATACATTCTCTATTAGCGCTGCCATCGTATAAAAGTACAGTATAGCACGATACAATATAAACAGTACATCTAAATCTTATATGATAACTGAAACAACTGCAAGTGTGGCCCGTATACAACCGTGATCGTTTGAGTCCGTAAAATACTCCAGCGCGAAAAAACCAGTAGGGATCAGCAGCTAACACGGGATTCTAAGAAAATCTAGCATTCAAACTCACCCAAGTGTGACCAACATGCTAAACCACACCATTTTCCCCATTTGAACTCGTTCTTTGCATGTTTACTTCAACAAGTAATTACCTTTGAATTAAATTGAATTCCAGCGAAAAATCGTTTGTGATACAGTGAAAATTAAAAGACAAATTTTATTTTTAGTAAAGTTGTTGTATTGTAATGTGAAACATCACACTGTACCGAAAATATATCACACAACTGACAGGTGCTCCCTTTCTTCATTGTGTTAAATTATTAACAACGATGCAAAGTTATTTATAAAATCAAACTCGATTTATTTCACCTTTCGATAATACTAATCGATGCGGAAGAGATGTAAGGCAGCCCGCTAACAACACACATCGGCCGTTTCAATGTAACTAATGATGCGGCTGAACGTCTAATAAAACTCGGAACGGACTGTCTCGGTGCAGCTAGGTCAGAAGAACACTTTCAGAATGTGCAACAAGTCACTGAGAATGACAGGAAAAAGAATCCTAATCTCCGGAAACGCTCTGAAACTTGATCATTAATGATATTATATGAGTATCTTGCATTATTAGAATACAACATAATTCTGGTAATTAAAACGTTGGAATTATACAGAATCGAGGCATTGTGGGTTTTTGGTACTATTTTTGTTTTTTCTGGGAAAATCACCAGGTTTCCAGCTTCTCGGGCAAATTCCGAATTTTTGCTCTATATCCATCACTGAACCATCAGCCATAAGTGAGCATGACATTGTATATGTAGAATTATTTCAGCCACCAGATAGCAAGTTGTGATCCACTATACAGTGAAAAATAACACTTATTCTAGAAAATGCGCAGGAGCTGCGTGCCTAACTTTGACCCGTGTGGACCTCCAAGAGTGATCACGAAATCATGAAAAAAAAACATGAGAAGGTTTTTTCATGTATTCAACACATGCTGCTTCCTATCGCCGTTATGTTGTTCCAACTTTCGCTATAAAAAGGGGCAGTTTGATGCACCCTATATACATATATGTACTATATATAAATATTATAATATATAGTATATATATTATATATAATAACATAGTCATGCGCGCGCATTACGACGTTTCGGTCAACCAATAGGCCGCATATACGGACTCTGGTCCCGGAAAGATATAAATGGACTGAAAAATTCCTATTTGCCTCTAATGTTCCACCATCGCTACTAAAAGGAACTACTGCCATTTTTGACATCCGGTTATTAGACTTACAAATGATTGAAGCTGCAATCTGCAAATACACAAGAATATAACTGAGCTTATTACTTTCAATTTCGTGTGACTTATTACTCTCATATCTCCCTCCAAGTCATTGTGATGGACAAGGAACAGGACTGATATTTAGAGCATTTGTACCTGATGGTAAGTAACTTGAACGAAATGAGAGCTTATATGATAGTAACAAGAGAGCATAATAAACCGTCATCATCTGTCGGGACTACCATCAGCAAGGACATGGACCGGGGGATTATCTGCCCCAAACACGACGCTGTCATGTCGTAGTCACCGATGTTGCATGCAGGTGACCACCGAGTACGCGAGCTTCTAGCCGGTGACTGAAGTGCAGTGTTTTGACCTGGCAGGCAGGTCTCGAATGCGGGGGTTGAGTGCGCGTCCTATAGTCAAAGCATCGAGTCGTCGATTCATTCATTGGTGGCTCTCCTGTTATGCTCAGGTTATCACCAGGGAGTTTGGTGCACGATGCCCCAGTTGAGTCTGTGGATGTGGTGTTACTGAGCGGTGTGAAGTGGTTAGATGGGTTGGTCCTTTTTGGGGGCAAACTGGAAGTCGTCGTGGCTATGCGTGCATAGAGGTCATGTACGATGGAGTGACGGAGCCCGATGTGTGCACTGCGACATATTTCCGATGAATAAATTTCCTGTGCGGACGTTCGCTCAGCCCACACCTCGACACGTAGGACATATTACGGGTTGTGCCTGCGGACTTCGATCACTGTGCCTGTTTTTGTCCCATTGCGAGGATTGTGGCCAACTGTTTGCACTGGGACTGGCTCCAACAGTGATGGGTAGCCTTCGTGTCTTGAGCCACCGTATCAGCAGCTATGTAGGCCGGTTCGGAGACAGACTTCCCGGTTGGCAAAGTAGATCTTCACATGTTCATGGAGTCTGTATCTTGCCTGGGAGGATAGTTATGAAGTCCATTCGGCCGCCAAACACGCACATGGCGGGATAGCTTTGCGTCCTATCAGACAGTTCTGGCATTGCATAGAGTCGCACGCCTGGAAAATGAATCTGTCCAGCTCACCATGCACGGCCAGGTGTTGTCATACATGATCATCGCTTCACGGTTTTGACTCCAACTTCTGCCGCAGTTACTATGGTGGAACTCGACGCCGATGATAGGCGTGGTGACTCCCCAGTTTCAGTGGAATTGATACGAGATGCCAGGATGAAATTCAGGGTTTACACCGTCGCGAAGAGATATCGATCCAGTGATGACCCAGCGAAAGATATACCCGCGACTCCGAATCGCCGACGTGGAATCCACCAAGCAGACGAACTAACCCTGAGCTCGTCAGAGCCAATTGCGGTCATGGAGAGCAAAATGAAGTCCCTTATAAACGTAACTGCGTCATATGCATTGGTATATCAGGTAGTCTGGAGAGGATCTGTTCATCGGTGGTAGCGCTGGGTTGTGAGGGAAGCCATGCGTGCTCCAGTTGGTGCAATTTTCCTGCACGTATTGATTGCAGCGGCCTGATCCAGACCGAATCACAACAGATTCAGCTTGGCAATCATTTGGTATACCTTTGATTCGCTGCAGCATGAAGAGCTCCAGGCAGTTCCGTCGGTGACGGAGCTGGACGGTGGATGACGATGCATTCTTGTAGCGTGATACTCCCATCCACGGGTTATGTTACGGCTATCCCGTATTGGTCGTATTTCTTGAGTGTCGACTGATTTTCACGAGAGATCGCATGCACTGGATTCGTATGATGTCACCAACCTGTTCATATTCTATCACTACTAGTAGCCAAATCGAACCTTGTTCCAGGTGTGATGGTCTCGAGTGTTTTGAGGGATTAAACTGCCACGTGTGCGATGATGATGAATCAGTGTTTGATGTCTCATGCAACGCTATGCCAGCAGGAAAGTCTTGCCTACTGTAGGGGTGAGGAATGGTGTAGCTACTCTGGGGCGTAGATGCAAGGATAGTATTCACTCAGGTGCATCTCTCAGCGCATTTGTTGCTACCGCATCGCCTGTAGGTGGCGGGAAAATGTGTCTCGTGCCCGCTCTTTCTTACACCAGACATTGACCATGTTAAACATGTAAGCCGAAGTGTTTTCATCTTTGGGTGCGAGTCGGTTGTTTGGGATTTCACTCGACTGATCTGTCACAAAGCATAACAGCGGTATGTCGACGTCCCCGATAGTGAGATCCTTGTCATCCAAGGAACAAATAGCGAGTCTTATGTCCAATGCGTCGAGCCCGGCTAAGGCTTCCCTTCAATTAGGCCATAAAACGAGATCTGCTGAGTGTTTAAAATCGACTATCCGACAGTGGTATCTCCATTCCTTGGCGACAGCAGAACAGGGGTAGATTAATGAAGCAATGTTCTCGGAAAAGCCAGAATCCCACACCGACCTTATATCAGAACAATCTGTGCTGAGCACTGTTAGGTCGGATTGTCGACATTCTGTACGCCAACTCAATCTCATGATCACATGAACTTCTTAGATTAAATGAAACAGTTCGTTCAGCGGTCTCCAGATCGAAAGTTGGTGATCTTGAAAGGCTCATACAAGGTACTGCCTCTGTCATACTCAATGCATATGTAAAACTGATTGACCACCCAAACCGTGAGCGAGATATACCGTGATGTTTCTGGCAGAGGGCAATGCTGCCATCAATACCTAGTAGGAATACGTATGCAGGCGTTGAACGCTATCCTCGCGTGATCTGAATCAGCTAACTCCCACAGTCTCCTCGCCAAAATACGACTTCTCTGCGGTTAGAGCGTGATGCCGTCCTCTCGTCCACAGACTATTTCAGCCCCATTCACCAACTGCGAAAAACTTCTCTCTAGGTCTCGTCACCCATCATAGAGTGTCATCTATGCATCTTGTTTGTTTGAGTAGGATCCCAACAGCTTACTATCACGACGCAGACCATCATACCCTTGATGAACTCCACTCGCTTCAGACAAAGGCATACCTGACAATTGAGCGGTATGCGGTACCTGCCCCAGGTTGTCTGTGAATCATTGAGGGTCTGTCACCTTCTTCCCAGATGCGAATGCTGTGATATCCGATTCTCCATGCATCAAATACTGCTTCGTGTTCCTGAGGTACGACCTGCGGAGGGGAAGGGTGATTGTGTGGTGATGGGAATTCGCGTGTTAGCCGTGCTGGTTCAGAGGTGGCATAATTCATTACCAACACGGACTAGGGGTCCATCTATCATTGAGGGTGTGATGCCGCAGGTATTAAAAGTGGCTTGGATTCTGCAGTGATCCAGTAGAGGACGATTGACATGAAGTCTCTCACGGTTCGCGACGTGGACTGCGGAAAGGCAAACTTTTGGGCATATGTTGGTGGCTTCTCCCGAGAGACAAATCACATTCAGATTAATCCATGTCATTTCTGGGTAGTGGTCGAGTACATCCTGAGGTGGCGTGGGACTGTTCTCCTGTCTATCTCCAACAACTGTAGGGAATGGTGTGCGCGATCATCCCAGACTGATACATGCATCTCGACTGAGGAAGATACTTGTCTGAACTCTGTCCAGGACGTAGGGTAATTGTCGAGCTCCGAAGTTGCCTGCCCATCTTCAGTCTTCTGGCCTGATATCCTGGAATGACGGCCGACCGGATGATATATGATCACTTGTTGCTGGCAGCTGCATCCTCATTGTGATCTGGGATTGCTTTGGTCTTGAAAGGCGCAAAGGAACCGCGAATAGCTTACATGCCAGCCAAACAGCTTTGGACAACCAGTATCCACCATACAAATCATCTTGACCTGGCTCTTGTTACAGATTGATCCTACGGTGCTTGTAATTCAACTTGTGAACGACTTACCATCATCAGTTTAACGACACGGTGGGCTTTGAGAATTCCGATCCAGTGTCAGACAGATGCACGTTCGTATCATAAATAGGAAACTACCTCCATTTTTGTGACAGGTCCGTTTCTACTCTTGAATTACAAATCGAATATGAGCACAGCGCACTGCAAATTATACTCAAGAAACACACATTTATTACTAATGTCGCCTGTACATACATCTCTCTATATAGCGCTGCCATCGTATAAAAGTCACAGTATAGCACATACAATTAAGGTACAGTACACTAGAATCTGATAATGATAACTGAAACAACCTGCAAGTTGTGGCCCGTTACAACCGTGATCGCTTGACGTCCGTAAAATACTCACGCGAATAAAACCATCAAGGGATCACAGCTAACAGCCGGGGATTCTAAGAAAATCAGCATTCAAACTCAACCCAAGTGTTGACCAAACATGCTAAAACACACCATTTTGCCCCGATATTGACCAGATTCTTATCAGTTTTACTTTCACAAGTAAATTACCTTTGAATAAATGAATTCCAGCGAATAAATCGTTGTGTATACAGGAAATTAAGACAAATATTTATTTTAGTAAGTGTGTATGTGTGAATGAAACATCACACTGTACCGAAAATATATCACCACAACTGACAGTGCTCCCTTTCTTCATTTGCCTTAAATTATAACAACATGCAAAGATGTATTTATAAAAATCAAACTGATTTATTCACCTTCATTAATATAATCGACGGAGAGGAGATTGTAAGGCACCCCTAACAACACACATCGGCCGTT
>CM068953.1:182606985-182617711 GCA_035128595.1 Eptatretus atami | reverse complement strand
AAATATCATGGTACTTGACGATCTTGCAATGGATGAACATCTAAACGCAGAGGCCAAAAATGAGGCATCTCCTATTCTGAAGGAATTGGAAAAACTTGAGACGGTGATTCTGCTAGTAACATGGCAGGAAATTCTAAATAGGTTCAACGCGACAAGTCAGCAGTTACAGAAGCCGGGGCTCGATTTGAACACGGCAGTGAAACTACTCAATCACTGACAGAGTTCTACAGCGACCTACAGAAACGTTCGACGACTTTCGAACATATTGCTAGTTGATAAATGTGGTCACAGCGAGTACGAAGACGATCGGCGACGTTTCGCGAAGGAGGAAGCGACATCATGATGAAGTAGACAGCGCCGATGACAACCCAGTTATCCTGCCGCAGTAGAGAGATTCAGGAGCCACATATACATACCCATCATTGATCAGTCTAACAATCGTCACCTGAAGATCGCCTCAAGCCGTAATGGACATCCGTAACGTTCCATTCTTTCAGAAATAACGACCATGCGAGACCGAAAGCTCCAGCGACTCCACTGCGCAGACAACTGGTCAAGATTACCCAGAGCGACCCTGAACCTCTCTGGTTTCGGATAATTTGTACATTTCCAGGCATTTCTCAAGACGATGCAGACAGAAGACTCGGAAAAATTGTCTGAAACTACTATGCTTTCCACAATCCACAACTACAATATGGTGGCAGCGTTCGCCAACGTGGAGATAGCTTTGCGGGTATACCTGTCAAATGTTTTTTCGTCACGACTGTACGCGGAGAATGATCATTCTCAAAATTGAAAAGGATCAAGAACTATCTGCGTAGTACGGTCGGCCAAGATCGTTTGCATCGCTGGCCATACTGAGTGCTGAACACGAACTATTCAGGAGAGTAAGCACACGCGAAACAATCGAGGACTTGCGTGAATCAAAGCCAGGAAGAAGCTAAAAGATTCTGTAGGTTTTTAACATCTCGCAAATATATTGTAGCAATACCCGTGTGCAATAATGCAATCATATCTGCAAAAACGACAAAAAAACTTTCTACATTGAGATTTGAGATGATACCATCACGTTTTGGTTTTGCGATTATTTTCTCTGTTCCGTTGTTTCATCCATAGTGGTGTTTCTTGTATAATACTTTTGTTACTAGTGTTTCTGAAATACATGTTTTACACATAAACCGTGGTTTTTTTCTTTTGCCCAGCCTAGGTTGTGCATTTATATGAAACTTTTATAAGCATATATGAAGTAAAAATGGCTGCGGCCCTGAGAGGGCCCAGCGTATTCTAGGCCCAGGGCCCCGCAACCATAAATCAGGCCCTGACAAATGGTGAATGGACCTTCGGGGAACCCCTCCCCCCTCTCTCAAGAATGTGGTGGCAAACGTCAATCATCGACGAACTCTGCTCCAGCCAATGGGAGCTCGAGGTGAAGATGATGAGCCGACAAATGGGCGTTCTAATTAACCGTGACTTCATTATGGCTGAACCAATCAGCGTGTACCTTATTGAGACCTGGTATAAAGCACACGCCTTCACTTCCTTCTTCACTTGCTGCGATTTTTTTACCGAGGAGTGCAGCATGAAAAGCCTTGGTCACTATTATGTCGTGTTTGTTTGTATCCATATTAAAGTTCTGTAGTACCAAACATCTGTTTATATATATATATATACACACTGTATAAATTGGAGTGGAAGGATGCATATTTGGTGAACTTCATTGAGTAAAGAGAAAGGTGACAAAAATGTATTTGCATAAAGTAAATAATTCATTGTCAGATCAACTTACCAAACTGACTCTCTTTTCTATCTGTAACTTTCCCAAAGTAGTACTTGTAAAGTGACTGAAACATAGTAATAAAATAACTCGTTAGCATTTGTACAGTTAAACATGGTATTGATTCATATTACGAAGCACAGGATAAATCTTTAACCAAGTAAAGAAAGGTGGATATCTAACGAAGAGTGGGGAAATCTACCTCAAAACGATAATTTGCTTTTCCTTGTACATGAATCGAGAAGGGATAAAAGTGTAGTAGCCTCTCATTAGAGCAGTCTTTTAAACAAACAAACAAAAATACTTTTATTTTTTCACAGTTTTATGCCATTTTCCTTTTTAACTTCAAATTTAACACAATTCATTTTAAAGAGAGTATTCAGTGTTACATCATTGTGCTATTGTTCAAATAAGAACAAAAGAAAGAAGAACAATAATGGAAGGGTTTTGTAAATGCAGCATGTTATTGATGAAATGGATTGTTCAACTTACAAGATGTCGCATAATGATGTAGCAAATTATGGCGTTCAGCTCAAACAGAATTGCTATCATGAAGAAAGTCAATGAATTCATTCTCAGATCCGAATTATCTGCGGGACATGAATGAGTTATACTTCTCACACTTTCAATTCAATCTCCATAAGCTGAACAACTGAACAACACATCAATAACCCTGACACACAAGTCTTTCCTCATCATGGATGTGAAGCCAGTTTCTCTATTTACAACAAATTATGTGGATGCATAAAATCTTCCTGTACCTCATGCAACAAACAGGAAATTATAATGTGATTGGTTATGGTCACATAATTAATTCAGTTGTAACATACTCTCCTCTAAGTTGTTTTGTGTTGGTTTAATGATGGAATAAGACAAGATTAATACAAAACTTCCAGGGAACCGAAGGTAGAACAAGGAGCTTGCCATTCTTAGAAGGGTAAAGTACACAGCCAAACACATTTGCAATTACTAAATTGTAATAATGAGATATGATGGTACTCTGTGAAAAATGTAAACCACTTTACAAAAGCTCTTTCCAGAACCTCGGCACATTTGCACGACACACTGGAACTACCTTTTATGCATACTACAACTACAGAATGTACGTAATACAAGTTCTGAAACAGGTCCAGAGTATATACTGTCCATGGAATAAGAATGCATCACCAAGATCGAGGTCCACCTTATGATCCAAATCTTGAAAACCTCTACAAAAGACCTCCAGTTCACTCAAGTGAATCAAAATGAACAGAATATGGGAACCGTGCAATGCCTGTTAGTGGTCTTCCCATCTAAACTCCTGGCTTGATACAAAGAACCATGGTTTAACTCCCTAACACCACGTGTTTGTTCATTGTTAATATCCTTATAATTCATGTAAAGCTATAGTTACATATATCTACTAATTGTATTTGTCCTGCAACAGCATTAATTTAAAGTGATTCCATGAGTAGTTTTTTTTAATCTTCTGATACATTCACACACAGTTCCACCTTCAGCAGAATGTAAAGACAATATTTTCTGTTGTGCCTTCCTTTTATTTTCCAAGAAGAAAAACTTCTCAGCATGAGTGGAAAATGTCTTTATAAAATCGAGCCGTTAACTGTTGAGGCTCGGAAGCTCGATCCAGATCTGAATTCGGGTCTTCCAAAGCGGAGCATCAAATCGGTTAACGTTCTTTAACCAAAGTCATATGAAGGCCCCTTTTGCACGTTGTTTCATCAGAAGATGTAATGTGTAGTTGTTTCTTATTTATGAATTCTGGATATTATTCTATATTGTTTAACACCAAAGGATTTCTTTGCAACTACAATGTGTCCTTCTCTAGATCGGTAATCAAAGCCAACCTTTCTCTGGAATGATTGTATTGCGAACAATAAACATTAATATAACTTTTCATATTGTCCCACCACTGTCATCTACTGTGAAAGGAGTTCCTTCTCACACAGAAAGATGTCCAAAAGACTCTAAAAGCCACACAAAAATGAACATCCTCCAAAAAATGAACACCCAAAAGGCACTCCTATGCTGAACATGGACGAGGGAGAAGGGATGGGGAATCAAGTTTAAGGACACCAAGTGGTGTTTAGGGACACCAAAAACATTGGATCAAAATGGCAGCAGACAAAATAAAACGTTGAAATCCATTGTTCACATATAATCTATCGAAACATGCAATTGATATCCTATTATTGCAATTTCGGCACCACAAAAGAAATGTTAACATTGGAGTGTTGCAACCTCCATCCATCAACCAAGTTAAATTGCACAAAAGTTTTTCACATGCTCAGGGTGAGGTTCTGCACAATTATGATCTAGAACCGGTTCCAACGTCCAGTTGGAATCACCAGCTAGGCAAAAAAGAAAACTCACCAAAATTGATTTTGGATAAACAACCATCAAGGTGGGGAAAAAAAATCATCTCATGCAGTCGGATTATTTGGGACATTAGCATTAAACAAGTAAAAAATACATAAAATGTCATAGCCCCCATTGTTTTAGTAATTTTGCTGTATGGAGTTAAAGGGCAAGCCCATATTTATGTACGACTAAAATGGCTGCCAGTCGGCCATCTTTAATTAGATCGCAAAATAAGGTGAAGGGCACATGTATGCCATGATGTATCGCGCTTGTGCCATGTTTGAACAAAATCAGATCATAAATGTCTGAGAAATGGTTTGGGGCATATTTAAGTAACAAAATGGCCACCAGTCGGCCATCTTGGATCTGATCTTGTAAAAAAAAATGATGTGCATATGTAAGCCATCATTCTTTACCTGGGAGCCAAGTTTGAACAACATCGGAAAATGCATGTCCGATAAATGGTTGAAAAGTGTTCAACATCAGGGTTTTTTTCAACTTAAATGGCGACCAGTCAGCCATCTTGGATCTAATCTCGAAAAAGAATGGCGTGCACATGTAAGCCTTTATTTGTTATCTGTCTGCCAGGTTTGAACATTGGTAAATGCTTGTCCGGGAAATAGTTGAGGACAGGTTCAACATAAGGTTTTTATTCCAACTAAAATGACCGCCAGTCGGCCATCTTGGATCTGATCTCCAAAAAAAATGACGTGCTCATGTAAGCCATCACTATTTATCTGTGTACCAGGTTTGAACAAGTGGACCACAAACAACCCACAACGTGCCGAGAATATTGAGCCCAGAGGACACATCAATCACTCTACCACATACATGCCGCATCACACAATCTTCACCGAGGCAGACCAGCTCCACCCACATTCCTACCCCACCTACAACATGACCACGCGACATCACATCACATCACATCACCAAGGAGGACCAACCCGGATGGACAATGCATGCCCAATAACTTGCCAAGTTTTAATGCACATACGTATTTTACCAGATCATGCAGGAAAGAAATGCAGAGGGAGCAGAGAATCTAGCAAGGATGATTCGCGTTAACAGCGAGAAAAATAATAATTTTGTTTTCCACTCCGAACATCAGTGTGTTCGACAGGAATAGAAGGGGATTAACACAAGGCAGAATTAAGCAGGCCACACACTCAATTGTTTATGGGGCTTTGAAGAAGTTCGCGTGTCATGAACAAAACATTGCCTTGAGACTTGATCGGCTCATGCTCGTTTGTATAAAAAACAGGAGCGAGTTTGGTCGAGTTTTATCATTTTGGTTGGCTGTGCACATATATATATATATATATATATATAAACCACAACGCCGCTTCACACACAACACACAACCACACCTGCTCTCAACAACCACGCATCCTCACCACTCCGCCAGCAACCGTCAAGTTTCGGAGTATTGATTTTTTTGTACAGTCCACAATAAGTGTACGATAAGATTAGTATTTTGAATCTACCACAGAAATAGGTCACACGAAAAAAGTGAGGGTTTTCCCATCCAGCAACTATGCCATCTCGATTTCATTTTTGCAAAATTACAACGCCGCCCTGATATTTTTGCTATGTACTGCGCAGCGTACTGCTGGGTGGTTATACTATAATTGTTAATTCAAGTTTACACACCGGATAATATTTTATTATATTTTATAAGGTGTGTCTCGGTGGCAGAGTTAAGGTGCTGGCTGTCACCTCTGTGGATTCGGTGGATGGGTTCGAATCCTACGGTGGCATATGTAATCAGTTCATGCGGAGACACGGTGGTTCCTCCGGTTTGTTCTCCGGTTTTTCCCTCACAGAGAGACACACCTGCAATAATAATCTGAGCCGTGGAGAGATACTCGACAAGCCCTAGGCTCTTTCATCCACGTTAATATATCTCGATTATTATTATTATTATTAAGGTGTGTTAGGTGTCAACTGCTGAAATTTGCTTTCTATTGTAGGAACTGCCTTTGTGTGGACCTGGTTGAGCCATGGCGAACGTGAACGTGATTGAGGAAGAAATACCAGTCTGGTGCGGCCAAGGAAGGAAAGCATAGCAGCCGAAAGCGAACGAAAGTACCAAAATTACAAGATGGTTAAGAGTACACAGTCACAGTCGGGTTATACAAATGACAGGATAACAACGCGAAGGGAAACATAGCTACGATACTCATCATTATCTGCCGTTGGCCTGCTCCTTGTTTCAGTGCTGCTGATGCTAGCGGTGATAAAATCAAACATTCTGCTTCAGATGTGGTTCAGAAGTAGACAGCGAAACGGCTGAAGAATGAAAACATTGGCCTTTGCCGACCAGCTATCAGAGAAGTTCCGAAACTACTGGATCGAGAAGGTAGTGACAATGTCGTAATGTAGACAGTGACTACAAGAACTCCGCTTCCGTGATGGAAATAAAACTCGTCATTGTACAAAAAATTGTTCAGTAGAAACACACGTTATCTGGAGAAGAATCGATCTCAGTTGGCTGTGCTATTCTGAAGAACCGGCCGTCTGTTCTGTTTTATTGCCGTCTGATTCACCCATGTCAACACTAAAAGTCGTTTACATCCGATTCCAAGATTGGAACACGCTAGGGAGTCGATAGAAGGACACAGTAATTAGATCAGCATAAACAGGCAATGTCGAGCTGGCCAGCAGAAAATCATTGCAAGGCCGTGTTAACGCTGGACTAGTTCGTCAGTACGAGTCAGAACAGCACTACTGCACGAAGTTGCTCGACGGTGGTGTATGTCCTCATGTTTTCTATTGAACATGGTCTGCCCATCCGAGGTGACGACGAGTATCGTTTCGGTACATAACGGAAATTACTGGGAGTGATGGAGCTTCTGAGCAAGTACACACTTTCCTTGCGGCACATCTCCATAACATGCCAACAAAGGTGCGGTACGTAAACTACCTCTCATCGACAGTATGTAACGAACTAATCAATGTGTTGGGTAGAAAAGTTCTGAGTGCCTTGTAGCGAAGTTCGGGGCAAATATTACTCCATATCGGTGACTCCACTCCGGACGTGTCGCACCTGACCAGCTATGTCTAACCATCCGCTACGTGTTGCCAGAAGGGCCAGTAGAGCGTTTCTTGACATTCATGCCCTTACTGAATCATCCGGAAAGGAGATCGCAGACATATTTCTTGATTTTCTCCAAACGAACAAATTCCGATCTCTGACTGCGCGGTCAATCGTATGACAACGCCAGCAACATGTCTGGAAATACCGCGGCATCAGGCGCACTAAAAAGTCGTTGCGAATTCGCAGAGTTTTTCCTTGATGGCTCATTCTCTCAACTCATCGGGATGTGTCTGCTGAGTGCTGCACGGCTGCTGTGACTCTGTTTGTATCTCAACGCTGTCATGTTTATCTCGGGAAGTCAACCTATCATTGGCGCAAACATCGTGAGCACTGAAACACATGCCAGTCGTCAAGTGCTTGTCAGATCACGGTGGTCGGCCCGTGCAGATGCTGTAGAAGACTGGCCAATGGATTCCAGCAAATATATCATGTACTTGAGATCTTGCAATGATACATCTAACGCAGAGGCCAAAATGAGGCATTCCTATTCTAAGGAATTGAAAATTGAGACGGTGTTCTGCTAGTAAACATGGCTAGGAAATTTAAATAGGTTCAACGCGACAATCAAGCAGTTACAGAAGCCGGGCTCGATTTGAACACGGCAGTGAAACTACTCGATCACTGACAGAGTTCGTACAGGACCTACAGGAACGGTTCGACGACTTTGACATATTGCTATTGATAAATGTTGTCACAGCGAGTACGAGAGAGATCGGCGACGTGTTCGAGGAGGAGCGACATCATATGAAGTAGACAGCGCCGATGACACCATTACCGCCAGAGAGAGATTCAGGACCACATCCTACATACCATCATTGATCAGCTAACAACGTCACTAGGAGATCGCCTCAAGGCCTATGGACACTCCGTCAAGTTCTCATTCTTTTCAGAAATACGACATGCAGCATAAGCTCGCGACTCCGCTTGCAGACCTGGTCAAGAGTTACCCAAACGACCTGTAACCTTCTTCTGGTTTCGAAATTGTAATTTCCAGGCATTTCTCAAGACGATGCAGACAGAAGACTCGGAAAAATTGTCTGAAACTACTATGCTTTCCACATCACAACTACAATATGGTGGCAGCGTTCGCCAACGTGGAGATAGCTTTGCGGGTATACCTGTCAATGTTTGTCAGAACTGTACGGGAAGAATGATCATTCTCAAAATTGAAAAGGATCAAGAACTATCTCGTAGTACGGTCGGCCAAGATCGTTTGGCATCGCTGCCATACTGAGTCTGAACACGAACTATTCAGGAGAGTAAGCACACGCGAAACAATCGAGGACTTTGCGTGAATCAAAGCCAGGAAGAAGCTAAAAGATCTGTAGGTTTTTAACATCTCGCAAATATATTGTAGCAATTACCCCGTGTGCAATAATGCAATCATATCTGCAAAAACGACAAAAAACTTTCTACATTGAGATTTGAGATGATACCATCACGTTTTGGTTTTGCGATTATTTTCTCTGTTCCGTTGTTTCATCCATAGTGGTGTTTTCTTGTATATAAACTTTTGTTACTAGTAGTTTCTGAAATACATGTTTTTACACATAAACCGTGGTTTTTTCTTTTGCCCAGCCTAGGTTGGTGCATTATATATGAATACTTTATAAAGCATATATGAAGTAAAAATGGCTGCGGCCCTGAGAGGGCCCAGCGTATTCTAGGCCCAGGGCCCCGCAACACATAATCAGGCCCTGACAAATGGTGAATGGACCTTCGGGGAAACCCCTCCCCCTCTCTCAAGAATGTGGTGCAAACGTCATCATCGACGAACTCTGCTCCAGCCAATGGGAGCTCGAGGTGAAGATGATGAGCCGACCAATGGGCGTTCTAATTAACCGTGACTTCATTATGGCTGAACCAATCAGCGTGTACCTTATTGAGACCTGGTATAAAGCACACGCCTTCACTTCCTTCTCACTTGCTGGATTTTTTTACCGAGGGTGCAGCATGAAAAGCCTTGGTCACTATTATGTCGTGTTTGTTTGTATCCATATTAAAGTTCTGTAGTAGCCAAACATCTGTTTATTATATATATAATATTATTTAATTTTTATACACATTGTATAATTGGAGTGGAAGGATGCATATTGGTGAACTTCATTGAGTAAAAGAGAAAGGTGACAAAAATGTATTTGCATAAGTAAATAATTCATGTCAGATCAACTTACCAACTGACTCTCTTTCTTATCTGTAACTTTCCAAGTAGTACTTGTAAAGTGACTGAAACATAGTAAAAATAACTCGTTAGCATTTGTACAGTTAAACATGGTATTGATTCATATTACGAAGCACAGGATAAATCTTTAACAAGTAAAGAAAGTGATATCTAACGAAGAGTGGGGAAATCTACCTCAAAACGATAATTTGCTTTTCCTTGTACATGAATCGAGAAGGATAAAGTGTAGTAGCCTCTCTTAGAGCAGTCTTTTAAACAAACAAACAAAAATACTTTTATTTTTTCACAGTTTTATGCCATTTTCCTTTTTAACTTCAATTTAACACAATTCATTTTAAAGAGAGTATTCAGTGTACATCATTGTGCTATTGTTCAAATAAGAACAAAGAAAGAAGAACAATAATGGAAGGGTTTTGTAAATGCAGCATGTTATTGATGAAATGGATTGTTCAACTTACAAGATGTCGCATAATGATGTAGCAAATTATGGCGTTCAGCTCAAACAGAATTGCTATCATGAAGAAGTCAATGAATTCATTCTCAGATCCGAATTATCTGCGGACATGAATGAGTTATACTTCTCACACTTTCAATTCAATCTCCATAAGCTGAACAACTGAACAACACATCAATAACCCTGACACACAAGTCTTTCCTCATCATGGATGTGAAGCCAGTTTCTCTATTTACAACAAATTATGTGGATGCATAAAATCTTCCTGTACCTCATGCAACAACAGGAAATTATAATGTGATTGTTATGGTCACATAATTAATTCAGTTTAACATACTCTCCTCTAAGTTGTTTTGTGTTGGTTTAATGATGGAATAAGACAAGATTAATACAAAACTTCCAGGGAACCGAAGGTAGAACAAGGAGCTTGCCATTCTTAGAAGGGTAAAGTACACAGCCAAACATTTGCAATTACTAATTGTAATAATGAGATATGATGGTACTCTGTGAAAAAGTAACCACTTTACAAAAGCTCTTCCAGAACCTCGCACATTTGCACGACACACTGGAACTACCTTTTATGCAATACTACAACTACAGAATGTACGTAATACAAGTTCTGAAACAGGTCCAGAGTAATATACTGTCCATGGAATAAGAATGCATCACCAAGATCGAGGTCCACCTTATGAATGTAGTTAGCCCAAACCCGTTGTATAGAGGGAATTTATGTGATCCATCTGGGCTGCGACGCTTTGAGTTTTTCTTTTCTGTCATTATTTTGAACGAACCACGTCTCAACCGCCATCACACAACAACCACCTTAACCACCACGCCAGCCATCGTCACCAACTACAA
>CM068953.1:182590975-182606104 GCA_035128595.1 Eptatretus atami | reverse complement strand
GCAGTTCGCCATGCAAAGGTATTGCTTCCAGCAGAAGGCCCGCAAATACCTGTATACAAGGCCGTGCATTAGATAAAGGCAGTCTCACAAAAGTCTTCCTTACCCCAACATCCCTTTTTTCGCACCACCACTTCCTAACACCACCCAGTATCCACCCCGATAAAATGTTCATGGTAAAGTTATTCAACGTCAAGAAAAACAAAAAAACCTGCTGTGAAATTTCTGTTCATCCGAGACCTCTCACATCGCTTTTGACCTCGAACGTTAAACCTAGGCCCTCAGCAAATCTACAATTATTTGAACCTTGAACAAAATAACACACTCGAGTGAAAACAAGTGGAATGATACACTCAACATGACAATAACATGGCCGATAAAATCCACCGCACAATCCCTACAGGACGTTAAAAAATTTAAAAATACCTTGAATTTATATATTAATGGATCTATCAAACCTATTTCCCCACTAAACTTTATCATAAACATCGTCCGCTTGCATTCTAGTTCTTCCCATCGGACTTACCATAGCTGCACTTCAACAGATGATGCATGCACCCTACCAAGCCGCATTCAAAAGATGAAAAAACACTTTACCAGGAACCATGAGGAAAAAGGCAAACTGTGCTAACTTACGTTAGATTCCGGCGTCTGCAATTTTCAAACTACCTATAAAAAAAAAGCAAAGACTGAAGAAAAACTTTTAAAATATAAATAAAAAAGTAAAATTCACCAACATTATTCGAGAAAATTTCGACAAACGTCAAATCCCGCCACAAATTTACAACGGTGTTACACTTTTGGTCACCATATGACAACGTATCCGTGCAATGACTACGTGTGATGGGAATTATTTTACGATTGATGTTGAAAAATGTTGTGATTCGTTCGAGAATAACGTTTCTAAGTGAACAAACAAGAACTTCAAGAAAGAGCTCTCCGTAAGCTATCTTGACACGGATTGACGCTATCCTTTGCAATTTCCAGCTGAAATACTTAAATCCGTTAGGCAACGATTCCAATTATGTAAGTTATGAATGATCTGTGAAATATAGACATCACCAAAAGTTACAATCAGGACTCGCCGTGGAATAATATCAGCACACGTCGTTCCTCATATCAGATGACTGCAATGGCACACTCTATTTGAACGATATCCTTCATCCCTCAGCACAGATGAGTACCAAGAATTTCGAAAATCTTCCTTGAAATTCAATTTTGTGCTGCTACTGTATTACTTAAATGTTTTGCACTGATTACTTCATGTGTGAGGGTTCAATGTTAATTCACAACAAAACATGGAGTCTCCAATGGTGGTCTTTCAATATCACGACATTCCTCTACAAGTCAACCTTCCAATCTTACCACACTACTGTCTGCGTGACATTCCGTCGTACAACAAAGTAACACGATCGTTAATATTTTGGACCCTGTGCCTTAACCTTGAAGGTGAACACTTCACTGCAATATATATACACATACTACATACACGGCACATTGACGGGATAAGTACAAACATACTGGTAGCAGACGACAGACCGTACACGGGAATGACAAAAATAATACGCATTGTGCAAAGCAAGTGTACTTATGAACGCCCAAGACTTCCCAATCATTTCGGGCATGTCCGCTAAGCCACCAGCAGTTTCCTATAGATCGTGTACGGCAGCCGATTTTAGTGCAAGCTTGTTTATAATAGAAATATATAATATAATATTATATATATAATATATATATATATAATATAGATATAAATATAATATAATATAATATACAGTGAGTTAATTACCCCGCACAGCCGAAAAGCGAAAAGCAGGATAAGCAATGGTATATCCCCATCCGTCCGTCCATCTGTCTATCAATTATGATCGGAGAACCAACTTCTTTTAATTTATTTAATTTTTAAACACGATGTAATCGTGATATAGGAAGACAAGTCTTCATTTAACATCTGCACTGAATGTTCGATCTGCACATTGACATCATTTTTATTAATAAGTAGTATTTAATTTCGTACCCGTCTGCAGTAAATACATAAAGTTAAATCATGTCCAAACAGAAATTCACCTTTTGAGACGTTATAAAGAACATAAACAACAGGCACAAAGTAACTAATGTAACGTCTACAGTATGAATAGACACTGGGAAATTCGGTAAAACCCTGAATTTAATTAATTTACTTGTCTTGAAAACCTCTAAACTTTAAAAAAAAAATTCAATATTATATACATAGAACTGTAGAACATAATCACCTTCTAACTACTTCCAAAAACCATTCCTTTAATCATATAAGCTGAGAGGATTGCAATGTGAAGCCGGATGAATGAGATGCCATTGAGCTGCCATAACCATCAGTGATCAATACAACCCAATTCTCCTCAACTGACTCAACGTCGTCTTATACGTGATAATGGTTAGATCGACGCTCAGTTAGCCCTTAAATCCGGATTTTTTTTAAACGATCTAAAATCACTATTCATTAAAATGAAGTACGATAACCTGAACACTGCGTGCGATCATTGTCTGTGAACTCCTATAAACATCAGATCATGAAAACAATGATAGATGATTGCCGGATCGCATCATTTTTCCTCGCATTGAAACGAATTTAGTAATTCTACTCTTTACTTTGAGAATTTGATGTAACTCCTTCATGGAATATCTCAAATAATTGCCCCACTGTGGTCATACAATGTCTATAATCACTAATAACTAATAATAAAATCAAGGAAACTTATGCAGAAGAGACCGTTTGCCCATCATACCTGATATATGCAGTACTGATGTTAAATTTGGGTTATTAATCCCGCCAACCAACGAATTGGCGGATATAGAAATGGTTCCTCCGTCCGTCACATCGTTTCCGAGCTTAACACAAATCCCCTCAAATTATATTTACAAATGGTACACATATCAAGCAATGTAAGAACGTGCCTTTTGATTATTTCTAAATGATAGTCACATGTTCCAGCCATGTGTATTCAAGAAAATATTAAATAATTTTTCTTCTGATCACAAACCTAACGAAGCGAAATTTGCCAACTATCATCTCTCCATCATGCTGTCATAAAGAAAAATTAGCACTCACAATTCACATGTTTGCGACCATCTGGATAGAAAAACACACCTCATCCGAATAACACGAACTCACAACACGTATTCTCACTTGAGTATGAGTCAGAATGTAAATTCATGAGCATAATAACATGTTCTTCCAGCCATCTTGGATTAAGAGATTAATAAATTTTAAAATCTCTTCTCCAGAACGTTCTGACAGATTAGGCAAAATTTCAACATTACATTTCCCCAACACATCTTTCAGAAGTTTGTTATTCTAATTATTAGTATATGTTTGTGCCATATGAATTACCCAAAACCTTCAAACATCTTCTCCAAACTGCTGGTCCAGATCAAAGAAACTTCACATACATATTGCACACGCTTGGAATATAAGTTGTAATCCTCATTTACATGCGGTGATATCGAAGACTTTTTCTCAACAAGATGTGCATTTTCATACTTCGTGCATTTCCCATTAAACATTTTGAATTAGAACATATGCAATACTTACGTAAATAAAAATTAGATAACGTGAAATCCAATAAGTCTCCACTTACCTTTCAACTTACGTATAATAAAATAAATCAGATAATGTGGGAAAAAGTTATTTATTCCACACATATATTATTATCACTGCTCATAATTCCACTCACCACAAATAATAATATCAGGAAAACAATTTGTCATTTGTAAGCAATAATAATAAAAATAAGTAATCAACACCATGTACATAAATGTGATATTACAATGAAACCCAGAAAAAGTGCAAATTACGTGAATGAGTGAAATATTTTTCATCAGCTTTTCCCTTACTTGAAAAAACACCATGAGACGTTTCAAATGCACCAAGAAGCAATTTTTCAACAGAAAGCGTGTAAGATCCAAACCCGTGAGAAAAGCACACGATGAAGAAAATGCAGATAAAGCTGGAATTCCTTCAAGTTGAGTACACTTGCATCGCTCTGAACAACTAGCTTCATCAGTACAAGAACAATAAAAGCCTGGAAGACCCAGAAGAACCTTCCCCAGCAAAGACAAGCACTTGAAGTGCTCAGCATGTAGTGAAGGTAAAATCGAGTCAGCACTGACCAATGCAATGAAGAGCCAGCCTAAACATAGCATCTCTTCGACAATGAGCAGAAGCTATTGGAAACAGTCTCCATGAAGAGTGACAATAAAGAAAACACTCCTGAGACCACAGAATTAAGGAAAAGACTAAATTGCCAAACAACACAACCAATAAAATTGTGTACTCTGCGTTATAATCGTAAGTAAATATCTTTTGGATCAATAGATGCCAGTTCGTAGCCGAGAGCTGTAGAACATTACGTCCACACAATGTTTGCGCCTTCCTTAAACACGGGGCTGCAATGTTTGCACCTACTTGCCGTTGATCCCTGTAAATGGAAATAACCAATCGCTCTCATCAATAAATTACCCCAGTGGCTAGATTTGCATAAATTTAACCCTTTACTCTTAGCTAAAAAAGTGGTAAATATGATTGTCTTGATATTTGTATGTTACTTATTGGCATTGCACATGATACATGCTTGGACCTCAGTCTGTCATTCTCTGCTAACGCTTTGCACGAGTGCCAATAATGTAAACCACTCCGGTCCCTAGGGGTTAGCATTATTCTCATGCATTCCACTTGTGTAATCCGCAGCTGTAGCAACCCAGTAGGTTTAAACAGCAAAGGGCTACACCTTGTGAGTCTCCTTGTTGCCTTTATGCACTTTCTTTTATAAAGAGCATGAGCGTTAATTATATATTAATATATATAAATAAACATGATAAATATATACATTAAAAAATAAATATATATTATTCGAAATGGCTTCTCAGGTTGATTATAGGTTAGCAATAGTTGTGCTCTGTGGTTTGCCGTAAGCATGATGTAATAATTAATAGGATTATGTGCTCGATATTGTATAGAAGCTTTTTCTTCCTTCCTCCTAATTTTGTGCCAAAAACCCAATTTCCTTTAAAAACACGATTCAATTTCTATCATCTTAATGGTCTTAAATATGCTTGTCAGGAATTCAGGCCTCACAATCCGGAAGGGAAGAATTTGAGCAAAGGCCGCAGTTGGCACATAAGGGCAGCCCCCAAATATTCGGAAGATCAGGAGACTCAGGATGGGTTTCCCCTTGATTAAAGGCTGAATCAAATAACCATGTGGCGCAGACAGGGCAGGTGACATCACAGGCAGCGTCGTGAGAACCATTAAAGCTGATCATGTCGAATCGGGTTCCAGTGTTCCTTAGCTCAGTTGCCAGGTCCACTGTCAGTTCCACTGCCAGTTGGTTTGTAGCAGCTCATTTCTAGTTAGGGGCTACCTAGATCCAGAGTATTGCCAATTTTCAGGCAGAGTCGAGCGGATTATGCCAAATCCGTCCCAGTTCGCGTTCAGTTTGGACCCGCGAAAGTTTGGTTCCCACGTCCTTGGCCTGCCCAATATGGTGTGCGCTGGCCCCTTAAGCAGGCGTGAAGCTTGCCTCTGGTCAAACTTTTACTGCACCTGAGTGCCAAACGGATTTTCATCCTGTCTCTTCTTCTGCTTCCTCCTATGTGTAATTTCCGCATGCGGCCTTAAGGCCTATTGATTAATCCGACTCCTCGCTTTACGATATCCCGGGCGTTTATTTCATCAAATAAAAAAGGTGTAAAAATGTTCTCTTCTCTTTCTCCCTTCCCATTCACAAATAACACACATTAATCAACAGGGGTCCCTCTTATTATTTGATCATACGATCAACAAAACAATTCGATTTATCATCCGAAACTGAATGAGACTATTTGGAATGAATTAGCTTCCATATAAACTTTCTCTTCAGCATGAGTCCATATCATTGGCCGCCAATCTTCCAGCCATCCCGCTACACTGGCATACCATAAAAAGTCCTCCACCCCCTCTTCAATGCTTCCACCGGCTAACTCCCAAACAGTCCATGCTTTTCCTCTGAGAGCACAATCCGCTTTCCAGTTCGCCTTTACCAAAGTCCTCAACCCACCTCACTCAAAAAAAAAATTTTACACAACAACTTAATCTACACTGTCTTAAATCAACACTCACCCTCCTCATGCCATTTGGCCAACACCGATTTACTCTGACTTTTTCCCACAATACCGCCAGATAATGTTGGAAAGGCACTATCAGGAGGCATAAAAATATTACAAATCCTGAATACCCTCAGAACACAGTCCAAGACGATCATTTAATAATGAATGTGACAACCAAACCCTGCAGATCCAGGCCGCCCTGACAAGCCAGATGATCAAGCAAGGAGAGACTGATCAAAGTCCACAAGACCATGCAACTTCTAAAAGCTAAATGCTTTAACAAAACTGCACTGTGTGATGTGACAACCAATATCTCCAACACTCCAAAAGTCTCGCCTTACGTATGGTGCAAGAAGAAGCAATTACTCAAAAATCCACCTTGAGTCCTTTTGAGTATGCAAAAAACCCTTCAAGCATTCGACCATGTGGCAAAAAGTGTGGTCTGACGAAACAAGATGGAAAACTTTGGCCTAAACCCAAAGTACGTTTTGTGCAAACGGCAACACAGGCACATCACCCATAAGAACACCATCCCTACGTTGAAGCATGTCACATTCATTTATGGATGTTTCTCCTATCAGCCACTTTCAGATAAAAGGATAATGGATGGAGCAAAAATACAAAAAATCCTTGAGAAATCTGTGCCCTCTGCATATAAACTATTGAAAATTGGGACAGAAATTCCCTTCAGCTATGACAATAACCCAAACACACAGCCAAAGCTACACGAGGGTTAAGAAACAAAAAATATCAATGTCCTGAGTGCCCAGTCAGAGCTCCTGACCTGAATCCAATCGAAAATCTTGGCATAACTTGAAGATTTACTGTCCATTAAACACTCCCCACCCAACTTGATGACTTGAACAGTTTTTACAGACAAATGGCAAAATATTGCCAATCAAAGTGTGCAAAGTTGTAACCGATCCAATAACTCCACAGCTGGTAATTACTGCAAAATGTGTCCACCAAGTATAAACCCAGGGTGACACTTATCCAACCAAGCTGTTATTTTTTTGTTTTTTTTGACTGCTGACGACTTTTTTTTTTTGACGACTGCTTTGTGACTTCACATTGTACAAATGCTTGAGCCTAATTTTTTAGCATTCTTCTGCCTATCCTGAATGCTTCACCAATAATGATGAACCCGTCGGTACTAGTGTGTTATAGCATCGGATTCTCATGTGTCACCTGTGTTGAACATCTTTATAGTTGTGAGAACTTGTAAATGGTTCGAAACAGCAAGCACTACCTGTGTACGTGTTCTTGGTTTCTTTTGCAGCTTCTTTTGCTGATTAGTGTGTGAAGTTGTACTGAAATTATATATCTATTAATATACTGATTGTAGAAAAGCTAATGACCAAGTTAAAATTAGCGTATGCAATTCTATAACAACCTGTAAACCATTGATTGATTTATTAAGTCCATATGAGCAGGTGCATAATCTTGGAAAAAAAATGTGCTCCCAAATCATGGATTTGATGTCCAATTACATTAGAGTGTGACTCTAAAAGTGTTCCAAGAACTACCGTTTATTTACTTTGGAGAATCAGATTCAACTTAAACTCCATCTTCTTGAAATGTTGAGCATTTCCTTTGCAAACTTATTGTTCACCATAAACATACAAAAAAAAACCACAATTATTCTTCATTGATCCTTGTTTCAAGTTAAGTAGCGAGAAAGACTAATCAGTTGTCCGATTTGCAGTTTCTCTCCTCTAACCACGTTTCATCCATGGGAAACAGAGCATGGTGATTTTTTTGTTTAGGTCAGGTTGGAAGAGCCACCCGGCCAGACCATGTGCCCACAGTACAACTAATTTCTCACTGGTGCCATCATCCCATCAACATCCTTTATGTCCAGACAAAAGAGTACCTGTTATCTCAGCTAACAAATAACCACTCATGCTTCATTTCCAGGAAAAAGTGAAACTTTCTTTGCCGGATCCAACTGAGCGCGAACCGGCCCATATAAAAGGCGAAATTTCCATGAAGCAAAACATTATTACATGATACTCACAGCTACGTAAAATAACTGAAAAAATGACTCGGTCCATTACACGATTCCCAAATTCCAACTACACCACCACAAAATGCACTCCACAATGTCTTGACCACCCTTTGTGTGACAATAAAAATCGTCGCAGAACATGTGTTGTTTACCACCATGCATCTTCAGATCATTTCATGACTTTTGCAACATCATGGAAAGAGGAAATCACTTTCATATGTGCCATCACAGTAATACCCCCTGGTATTTTTGTCATTTTTCAGTCGGAGAGATAAAATGACACCTATTGCCGAAATGAACCATGAAGTGAACAATGTACTTAAACATAAAAACGTGATGACTCAGCTTAATTTAAAGGCTTAACAGTTTGAAGTGTCATGAGAAATTGACCTGATCTGCATTGCTTGGAGTGATTTTCATCTCAGGGTCAAAATCCCAGACTCCTTTTACTGTCTGTTTACGCGACCTTAATAAACTTTGAGCGAAGGATATCCATGCTGGTACGTGTACATACCATTGGAACAGTCCTCTCTCATATCAAAATCAGCTAACATGCAACGGACAACGTTGGTCAAGCCAATTGCACAAGTTTCTGAAGTATAACCAGTTATACATGACCGATCACCCTCGGGGGTAAATCCAAAAACGACTGATGCAATAGAAATTTGTATAAAAAGCACGAAATATCAAATCGTCTTGATTTGATAATAATATAAATTTCTCCCATCAAAACCTGAATTATTCCCACTGTTCTGGGTGCGGGTTGCACAAACCTTACAACTCCTCCAGCCTGACGTTCACGAAATTATGCAGTAATTTAATTTAGCCACTTGGCAATACTCACAATGGATATACCCAGTCCCTTTATCTATCATATATTACTAAAAACTCCATCTTGATATAATGTATGTTCCCGAAATACACCAAAACGGTACACGATAGCGCAAAAATTTTAGGCCACCTTACTCAACATTCTCCGCGGGTGCAGTATCAATTTCTTCAAAACGAGGCAACGAAAAAAATTATAAAAAATCAATTCCCGATTCAGTCAAGTACTCTTCGGGAATTTGATTCAATGCAAACAACCTCAGCATATATTCGCTGACCATCTTTTTTATTTGAAATATTTTTTTATCAACCCTTTACTAACGGGAACCCAACGGTCCACGAGTCATCTAGTATTTACTAAAAGATATGTGAGCTCTGGAAGAGCCGTACATAAATGCATCTAACAAGACATACAGATAAGGTTACCTTATGTAAAATACAAGGAATATTTAAGACGATAGACAAATCAACAATATTATAATTGACCTGAGAATGCCGCATCCGACAATTGCTCACTGGAACCACAAAACTAAGCGACCAAACCTTTCTCTCGCATTCAAGACAATTATATAACCATAGTCCTTTCTATAATGCTTGTCATCCAAACGCAACATGGACAAACTTTCGGCCCACAACAAAAGTATATGATTTGTGGAAGCATTTAACAAGAAGTCTAAGCTGTCGGCCTGAACTGACGATCATGATTGGCATAAACTCTGAATGATGAAGATCATCTAGTGGATTTATGTATTACGACACATCCGGTTGATATCCTTCACAATAACCAAGCCTGAAGAAGACTTGGAACTCATAAACATCCTCAGAGCAATCACCTGCTCACTCCTCTGAAATAATTGTAAATGGCCAGAAAGATCTTGAATCTGAATTCTAACTGGTGGTCCCATTATACTACAAAACATTCCTATGTCTCTAAAGATCTTACAATAATTAATCCGCAGGCCACTGATCCTTGAAAGAAACCGGCTACACCACACATACAACAATTTTGTAAAGCATCCCAAGTTCATCTCATTAGAACCCATCAATTCTATAGAAAAATCAATCAACCTCGAAACAATTTGTCATAGCTCCATTACCACCACAAAGTTTACCTGATTAAAAGATACATTGCTCTCAAACTCAGTTTGCCCCTATTGTAGCCCGAATAACAAATATTTAGATATTTGGGATAAAATTGCTATCATGCAACAATATTATTTGCATATTATCAGAACAATTTAAATGATTGGTTCTTTTGACTTTAGTACACTGTTGAAACAGGCAGTGTTCGAGATTTAGACTGGCCAAGCACATCCATTATATTGAACGGTAGCGGATCGACCAGTGTCCTATCCCAAACTGAGAAACCAAAGAATTGTTTAACATGGTCAAAATCACCACCCCAGGATCCCTAGGACGAACCGAAAGAGACTGTCCACCAGGAAACCCAACAGACCTTCACTTTAGTTTCCAATAAACATAAAACTCTATAAATTCTCCCACTGCGATAAGTCTCGTTATAATACTTGGCCAACAACCTGAAACCTATCATTTTGAGTTCCCATGCTCCGCAAAAACATCTAATGTCCCGGACCTACCCAACTGGATTGTAATCCCAACGAACCCATCCATGCACAGCCAGCACACACCAACGTTAAACAGTTTAATAAATAAATCATGAAAAGGTCGTGAGAACAGAGAGAGAGGAGAGACAGAGAGAGAAGAGAGAGAGAGAGAAAGAGAATATTCATACCACAGATAGCGAGACGTGGAAGACCCAGGAAACAGAAAACCTACTCCCCATCTGGTCTCGCCCCCCCCCATGGGTTCCTTTCATGCTTGAGTTCGTTCCCGCTCTGTTCCGTCCTGGCCAAATCTACTCCGCAGTCCGCACACACCCATCATACTATCACGGCTGTCAAACCAACTCCACGCACATGACTCTCCCTTGTTCCCACCACCACACCATTAAACGCCCACTCACCCATGACCACCCGTTCATTGGCCCTCACACAGACCGTATGTGCCGCCCACATCGACCACTGCTGTGTAACCACTGCACCTTTGACATGCGTTGAAGACTGCATGGTCAGGAAAGTCATCCCTTAGCAGACATGCTGGATGGGCCTGACTGTCAGTTGATCAGTGGACAAAAACACATTAAGAGATGATCATGTCATAAAAGCGTTTAGACACATATGGAGGGAGGAAAATCACAATCGCTCCTGCTATACAATCAACACATTCCTGTGTTTCCACATAGATAACCCTACTCCTCATCTAAACAAGTCTTAATACATAACTATCTATATACTCGTTATCCCCCCTCTCGCATTCCCACAACAATATAAAATATATGTATCTAATCTTCCATAAACCATTCTTATCCTCCAACCCTATATTTTTCCAATGTCGATTCGTCCAGCAACCACAATACACCCGAGTCCAACGACGACCATGTTATCAGAGAATTCTTGTTTACCTTCTCTTATATAATTTCGAAGTGGGTCGTCCCAATCTACATCTGTATTGTCTATCCTCGCTGAGTTTGACCCATACAAGGCTGTTGTTCTTGCGAAGCCAATGTTTCCTTGTATCTCCTAGTTTCTTTATCCCACTATGGCCTTTCTCCTCGCGCCATCGAGCCTGTCTGTGTACTGTATATGAGGAACCCATAAAGCCTATGATAACCCACAGTCTCCTCTGTCAAGTACCTCGTTTTGCCAGTTTCCATGCTTCTAGTATTTGCCTTCTAGCACTTCGAATGCCACAGCACATCACAATCCCATCAGGTGGACCCAACCCATGCTTCTGACAGCAACCTTTCCATATTGCAACCCAAAGCCTTCTGAGTTCTTTAATGCACTGCCGGAATTTCTTCAGTCTCTCCTAGGTATCCCACCACAGTCACATGAAATGGTGTATACCACACCTGTGCGTCATCTTTTAATCTGTTGTCTGACACTTCTCTATTATCGTTGCTCTATAAAACCGGTTTATAACCCTCATCCGACCGTCTTTCAAAAATCTTCCAATCCTTTGTGTGTTCTGGAATTTCCAGCCTGATCGCATTATTTACCCATTCATTTTGCCAAGTGGTCTGGACCATGGCTTTTATATCCACTAAATGCTAATCTCACTCCTCTTACCCTCTACAAATGGACGGTTATATCCTTCCTTTCCAAAAGTGTAAACACACTCTTTTGTGTGCATCCGGGTGGGCAAGACCCAAAATCTATAGTACAGTATTGAGGTAGATATCCATGCTAGTAATTTCCTGCAAATATCAGCTATCGCAGCAAGGTAAGAACTAAACATTTATGTCATAGTGAATGAGTGATGATAAGAGCAGGCTTATAACTACGAGCGGTATGCTCAGACATGTGTAAGCAAACAACGACCCCTTCCCCATTCCGGTCCTCACCTGCTTTTCTTTTAATTTACTTTTAATTATTATTTCATACGACACTTCCGACTTTTGATTTTCCCGGCACAACCGCTCGAGTCTGTAAGCACGCCAAACTACCATGCTTCCCAGTTTCTCGGGCACTCACCTCATTAAGTTTTCATTATTTATTTCGTCATTATATTTTCATTTACGGACGCTGTCTGATGTCTCTTGATTTACTGGGTACCGCTTGATGTCCTCGCCACGCAAAATTATTGCTCTCCCATTGTCTGAGCGCTCAACTGTATTAATATTTTTCAATTATTTTCTTCACTTTTTTTTTTCATTATTATATTTCATCTTCGAGCTTTCCCATATTTCTGCTGATTTTCTTCCGTTATCTCTTCGTTGTCCGTTGCACGCAAATTTCACTTTCACATCACCTGGAAGACCGAACATTAATATCCATCAGTCAGTGATGGATCAGTAATGGTTAGACATACCTTATATAAACTAAGCACCCGTGCAACCCGTTGTTCCCTTGTACAGCATTATAAAAAAATCATTTCAAGAAAAAAGCAAAAAGAAAAAAAGCTCCACCGAACTATACTCTAAAGTGTTGCATTCATCCCAAATTAATCCCGAAGACTACCTTGACCTGGAAACAGGAATTGATTTTACTAATATATTTTTTTCTTCTTGCCCAATTTGAACAAACTTTATACTGCACACCCAGGAGAATGTTATAATGTCCCGAAATTTTGCCACGTTAACCTTTTGCGTATTTCCGGAACATACATACAACATACTATACATACATACAAATGCAGATATAATATACAATGACCCTCGTGAACCCTTGGTTTCCCGTTTGACACGGTTATGAAAAAAAATCATTCAAATAAAAAGAGAAACCTCCTAGCAACTATACCGCTGAGTGTTTTGCATGATCAAATTCTCCCGAAAGGTACTGACTGATTCGTGAATGATTTTATAATTTTTCTTTGTGCCCATTTGAACGAATCTGATACTGCACCACCGCAGGAGAATGTGACATAAGCCCTAAATTTTCGCTTCGTACCGTTTCGCTGTATTTTAACATTACATACGCAATACATACATACTATACATAATACATACACACACACATACACCATACACACTTACAACACTAACATACATACATACTTACGGTGTGCGAAATCGCAAACATCATAAACCCATATAGTATTTCTGACTGGTAGTTAGCTCCAAACCCGTTTATAGAGGAATTAATGTATCATCGGGCTGCACCTTGCAGTTACGTTTCTCTCTTTCTTAATATGACGACTATCCACCACGTCTCCGCTTCTCACCCCCCACCCCGCATCCGCCCCCCTTAACCAGGCTCCCTCGGACATGCCACCACTACAACAACGCCAACCACGCCCCATTACAAACATACGCCAACCCCGCCACCACTACAACCACGCCGCCTGTTACAACAACGCCTTAACCCGCGCCACATCCCACAACCCTACGCTTGTCCATATACAACAACGCCAACCCCCACACTACATACAGCCACGGCGTTCCACTCGGCAACGGTTCAGAGACCGCTCAAGTAAGCACGGCCGCCCCCGTCCCCCCTCCTCCCCCATATGAATGCACGATGGACGAGACCACTGCCCTTCGGAAGTTCCAGCATCTGGAAAGAGGTGGAGCCAAAACGTTGGGCGGATGTGAGCGGCCGCATAAAAGAGCACGGCCGGTAGAAAAGAAAGAGATTTCGACCCAAAAACCGTAAAGGCGACGGTGAGGACGAAAAACTGAGAATTCGGCACTCGAATAAGCGGAAAACACTGAGGACAAAAAGCTAGAGGATTTCGGGCACTCAAAAGGCCCGTAAGCCGGAGAGAAAAAAGCTGGAAGATTCCGTGCCCCGATGACGGACGGAGAGGAAAAAGTGCGCGCGTCTGAAGCTGGACGGGGCAGAGCTCGCAGACCCGAGAGGAGTGACGCCCAGGACTCAACACCTAAGGGAGTCGCGACTTCCATTCTTTTGGCTTCATTGAACGTAGGCTTTGCGCCTTCTCTGAAGTAAATTGTGTAAGTGTCCTTGTCGCTTACCCTCGTTAGCCTGCGTCTTGTCTTAATATATTGCATTGCTAATTGACGTAAATACATCTGTTTATGTGCTATTGGTGTCTGTCGTGCTAAAATAAATGTGCTTCTGTGATATCTGACCCCCGTTCGCTTGCGTCCTTCCTTCTTGGTCTCCATTCTGTTTCACGTAAAGGTGAGTGGCGCCTGAGACGCCCCCATTATATAATCTGAACTCGTCAATCCGACATAACACGCTCGTTATCCGTTAGCATGAACGTCGCGAAGACCTCCTATCCGAAGTCGCAGTGGGGGATCAGAAGGTGGGGGGTCTTCAGTCAAGGCGCGAAGCGGAGATGTCCTGTTGACGACGGTACAACCCTCGATAGTTACCCTCGGACTTAGGTATATCACTTTCGGCGATTTACCCTATTCCGCCGCAGAGAATCTAGACGGCGTTTGTGAGCCGATAAGTCACCCTGACTGCGATCCTAGGGCGTTTAGCCGGAGGGGGGTCGACAGCTGAATTGTCCGTCTGGGCGACGTGCCGCGATTCGAGTTACGTGGCCATTCGCACGCCGGCGGGCACGAATTCGCAACACTGGTGTCCGGGAGTGGGAAACAAACTCTCCGGTCTCCAAGCTAAATTCACGGGAATTGGTTCAGGGGTGAGAGGAGCGACCCCCGATTCCCTCCAAATTAC
>CM068953.1:182559758-182574289 GCA_035128595.1 Eptatretus atami | reverse complement strand
TCGAACTTTGGGGATTTCCGATATCAAACCGCATTTTCGGTACTTTTCATTCAAATTGATACCTAGTAGTTATCAGCAGATGAAACTCGATGAGATATGGTATGCGTTATCTTAAGGTGATTCTCTATCAGCTAGTTGACATCCATTTTGTTCTATATCTTATAGTTTCTAAATGGCAAACCTCTCAACTTGGGTGTCCGAGGGCCTTTGAGCATTCCCGCTGAAAATTCAAAGTACACTAGCTCCGAGACGGTTGAACCAAATCAAATGAATCTTTACATGCTTATAGTCCGTAATGAGTACTACAACTTTGCTCAATTTGCCTAAGACTATCTGAAAGTAGGAGGGTCACAGGTCTAAGTGCATTTAGGCGAAATTAACATTCAAGGCACCTTGTCCCTACACGGTAACCGATACCGAAAGGGGGGGGGGGGGGGGGGGGGTGAAAAGTTATGAGGTACATAGTACTAAGTGAGTCTACATTTGCTTAGTAAAATGACACTCGCTAGGTCAGGGTTAAAGGTCAATGAGTGCATTGTTCGGGCAAAATGACCATTCAAAGCCCCCTTGCGCATACACGGTTTAACCGATACGAATTAAAGTTCATAGGTAAGTACTCAATGGGTACTACAACTTTGCTTCAGGACATATTGCTGCCTTATTGCATTCAAATAATAGCTGCTTTTACATAGCCGATAATAGAATCGGATCCAACGGGCTATTTGCGCTTAATACCCGCTCGAGTCTATTCCAAATGGACGCGAGCTGCTTAAGCGGCTCCTCTTTCCAAGCGGCCCGTTCGGAGTACAGTCTCTCGGTAAGTCTGCCCACGCGATTAATTAGGTAAAATCGACCATTCGGCGATCGGAACCCCTGTAGCGCGGGTAGATAGTGTTGACTAGGCATGTGGTGTGCCATTCAAAAAACACACGTAGTGGGAAATTTCGGCGTTGTTCCGAAAAGCTGCGACTAGATTGCTACGTCGGTGGGCGAGCGCAAGGCCGCTATTAGCTAGAAAACGTCGTCGCGCACGCCGGCGGCGGAAACATCTGTAAATCAATAAATCTATTATCTCATATGTATATCTATATATATGTATTATATTATATATATATATATTATCATATATATATATATATATACTATATATATATGTTACGCTTGTGGAAATCGCAGGAACAACATAGAAGTTCCTTAGATCAGTTATCCCGGTAAGTGAGTGTCAGTAAATCACCAACAACGGAAAATCCGACGGCGCCAGCTTAACTTCCTCATACTCATTGGCGGTTAGCGGCCGACTGACAGCTTCTGAGGTGGAAATTAATTCCCACGCTACGGATTAGGATCGCCTACATACTGTACGTGCACTCAAACCAACGCCTCCCTGCTCATTTATGCTTGTACGCACGAAAAATGTAAGGTTGGATACTTTTGAGACACACCTCGATGCTATATATATACACAAGCCGGTAGGCCCCACGGTCGCCGAGAAATCCGATGACCCTTTGAACCCCTGATCCTGAGTAATCTAGTACTAAGTACTTACGAAATTGCATCGAATCGGTTAACCCGTGATGAGCAAGGGTGCTTTGAATGGTATTTTGCCCGAACAATGCACTCATTGACCTTTACCCTGACTTAGCTGAAGATCGACAATACTGTCCTGAAGCAAAAGTTGTAAGTACACCATTGAGTACTTACTATGAATCTTTAATTCGATCGGTTATAAACGGTATGCGCAAGGGGGCTTTGAATGGTCCATGTTGCCCGAACAATGCACTCAGTTGCCTTTGACCCCTAACTTAGCTAGAGATAGGTCAATATATTTCTGAAGCATAAGTTTATACTCATGGTGTGTACTATGTACTATGAACTTTCATTCGTATCGGATAACCCGTGTAGGAGCAAGGGGGCTTTGAATGGTCATTTTTCCCGAAAAATGCACTCATTGAACTTGACCCCTGAATTACTCGAGATAAGGTCATTATGCAAATGAGGCAAAGTTTGTATACTCATTACGGACTATAAGATGTAAAGATTCCATTAATTGGTTCAACCGTCTTCGGAGCAGTGTACTCTTAATTTTTCCAGCGGAATGCTCAAAGGCCCCGGACACCCAAGTTGAGAGGTTTCCTCATTTAAAACTATAAGAATAGAACAAAATGGATGTTCAACTAGCTGGATAGAGAATCACCTTTAAGATAACGCATACCATATATCTCATCGAGTTTCATCTGCTGAATCAACTAAACTAGGTATCCAATTTGAATGAATAGTAACCAAAATCGTTTGATATCGGAATCCCCCAAAGTTCGAGGGCGCTGTGGTGAACAAAGATATAAATCGAAATCCGGCTCGATCTGTTTGCGCCCAAATGCATTCCAGATGATTAGTATGAATTTCATATGAACCATCTGACCATAACCCTAGGAGAGAGTAAGCATTTGGCTCGGAGGCACCTCAGCTCTCGCATATTATCGATTTTTTGCACTAATTGAACCTTTGACCCCTGACCCTAAGCAATATCGCAATATTTCCTGGAGGCAAAGTTGTACACTCAAACGCGTGCATTGAAACCTCAAAGTTTCATCGGATCATGACCACTCACCTTGGTCGCAGGGGACCTATCAATTTTCGGGGCATGACTCCATGTAGGGGGCTGCGGGTAACTATTCCAATATCACAAAAACGAATATTTGGGTAGAGCAATCACTGTGGATGATGCATGCCAATTTCATAAGCCTAAACGTGGATAATGCTTTCAGAATTGATTTCGGCTGAACGGGTACCATTTTGAAGGTTTTTTTGGCTTTGCTAGGGAATGACCAAAGCGTCTCCCTAGCAACCAATCCACAAATTAGCAAAGCACGAGTCATAAGACTGTACCCTACCACCCGGTTCGGTCAAAATCGGCCAAGAGTTACTACCAATGTATGCTGATGACAAACGAACAAACATCCCAAACAAAACAGACAAGTACATACTGAACAATAAGGTCACCTATTTCGGCGACCCAACAATATATAGTCACCTTCAGTACGTGGATATATATACTATCGCCGGTATATAATATATATTTAATTCCTAATCCGCTTGGTGATTAGTGATTACTCTGTTGCGATATCGCGACCCTGCCTTGCGTACGCGAACGCGGACCACGTAAAACTCGAATCGCGCACGATCCCCCCACCTGAGCTACGCCAATTGCGCGAAGTCATTGACCCTCCTCGGACCCAACCGTGGAGGCACTCAGACGGTGTCTGTTCGACTGCACCACAATCTGTGGCTAATCTTCGGGTCGTGGTGCCCGACCGCATGGATAGGGTCGATAATTCGGCCCCCCCCAAACTCGATCGCTAACCTACTAGCCTACCGACGCGTTTTCAACGAGACGTATCACTGCACTATCCACACCATGGCCACTCCGTCGTGGGCGTACGTCCGCGATTGATTACGTCCAGCGCACCCGGCCATCGCAACACGTCAGAAAACTCCGTCTCCAAGCAAATTCACATGCAGTAGAGGAGACCCCCATTTCCCTCCCAATACACATCTAACATTTCATCTCTACCGAAATAAGGACGCTCAGCAGCTTCGCCGGATATTGCCAATAGTCATGTCGACGCCTTCCATGCGGTGACCGTAACAAAGAAATTTAACGGGCCACCCTCATCTCTGGGAACGCACTGCCCGCAACGATCGCAAATTGGCGCAGCCGCGACCCGGAGCCACCACGAGCTCCCGCGCTGGCGCCGGCACCCATTGCCTACTATAGCAAAGGCCAAAACCGACCCTACAACTGCACACCATGA
Source organism: Eptatretus atami (assembly GCA_035128595.1). NCBI lineage: Eukaryota > Metazoa > Chordata > Myxini > Myxiniformes > Myxinidae > Eptatretus > Eptatretus atami. Next base: position 182,570,477 of record CM068953.1, on the reverse strand, counting down.
ACCTGATGCATTATCATCGCGACTGACCCGCTCTACAGATACATATAAACCCCGGATGTTGCACGCACCCTAAACGACAACACCCGTGTTCACGTAGAGCGCAGAAGGCGGATGACCAGGACGTCACTAAAGAAGGCGACGATCGCAAACGGCAGCGATTGTTCATAGAATCGAGCCAAATCACATGAAATATCTACAATCGACAACACGGTTATTAGACAAAATAGGTATATAGCACACTACCGAAAATCGAAATCCGCCACATAAAAGACCGAGATGTTGACATACAACCGCTAACTAGCGGTACACACACACCGCAACACATATACACCACCTAAATCACTCACATGATGCGCCCGATGGCAACACCAGGCCAAGTCCTAAACACAAAAGCATAACCCCGGAGAAAGAGCCAGCCGCGAAGTCAACAATCGTTACAAGGAGCCGAGCGAACCCAGTCGGGCCCGAATACTACATGAGGAGCCATGTGACCGCACGTGTTAGACACTGGAGCAGATGCGTCGGGGCCTTTTAGGCGACTCCTACGAGACAGCGGAGAGTCATCTTACGCGCAGTCTACGTATACGCATATAGTTGGCAAGAGGCAAGACAGATTGGACTCCGGCAGAAGGCACCAGACCGGCCAAAAGAGGATAAAAAAAGAAGGAAGCCACGACTGAGGCATGATTGCCCAGACTCGTGCTCCCATGGCGAGGTTACATTGGCACCATCGATTTTCGGAAGTATGAGATAGGAGAAACGCGGCCCCACTTTTACAGCGCCTCAGTGCAGAGGAGGAAAGGAGGGGAAACCCTAGAGTAATCGATGACCAATCCTATGGGGAGAGGAATGGCTGCTGACATGAGTCCCCGCGCCGGAACGAGCATCCGCCCGACCCCCGCAGCCTCGTACAGGGAAAACCAACCGCACGCACGCTCTCTAGCCTCGAGCCCGCCGGACTCCCATATGCCTTGCAATGCCAAGCCAATAGAGGAAAGAGCGAAAGCGCACTGCACCCTAAACAAGCTCTCAGAAGAACCAGAGAAGAAAACGCAAACAAGCATGGAGGAATATTCGGAGACTCCTTGTCCCTCACAGTTGCAAGTAAACCTCTCGACCACATCTCGAAGCGCAACTCCAAAACGCCAAACTCTCTATGACACTTACCAAGCAACTCCAAAACCCAACTCTCCTCATTCGCCTTGCGCTCGCCCTTTTTATAGCGCAGAGCGCAACATGCAAATTTTAGGATCAGAACGCGACATGGAGCGGGCCACGCTGCCACCGGATCCAAGGTATTGGTTCGTGCAAACAATAGGGAGAGTGGACCACTCTCCTATCCTACCTAGAAATGGTTGACAATAAGATTTACTGGAGTTCACAAAAGATAGGCAAAAAACAACTCACAAAAACAGTCTTAGAAGGTGAGGACATTAGGAGGAAGCAGTGGGAAAACCGAAATGAGTAAAAAGCAATGCAGAATTAAGAATAGAAAAAAAAGATTCAGAAATCACAAAAAAAAAAACGATTACCCAAAAATCAGACTCTCCTGGAAAGAAGAAACACCCGACCCGAATCACTCAATACACCGACACTCCCATCCTCAATTATAAGATTAGCCCAAGAATCCAAGGATGGAGACAAGAAAAAGATAAGTAGAGTCAAAACAAGAACAGTAAAAAAAACAGCCGGATAGCAACTCCATGATCTGCGAAGACTTATACCCAAAACTCCTCGACTAGAAAGGAGCACCGAAATAGACGCACAAGTCCTTCCCGCAGCCTACGAGACGATAATCACGGCCAGTGCAGTAACAAGGAAGCAGTGAGATGCACAACTTACAAGGATATATTTAACTAACGACAAAAGGAAAATAGTATCAGATATAAAAACATGAAGAATAAATCAAATGAGGCACCCCAACGAGATTTAAAACGAAGAACAATGATAAAACAAAAAACATAACCCCACCCAATGAAAAAAAGCCCTGAGGCCGAAGAAAACCAACCCAGCGAAGAACTCACCCACCAAGAGAACAAAGCCAACCTATTAACGGAAACGCCTTATCAGTGTTCACATGGAGAGAAGAGTGCGGAATAGAGCCGTGGAAGCAGGAGATGGATTATGATAGATGGATTCGCTGAAGGTCATTAAATGCGAAGGTGATTGGAGAGAGTGCATATCGTAAAAGTTTGAATTACAACAAAAAGGGAAGATAACCGTTGGCATTGTTGAACTTGTTGTCGGAGCGAAGATTGAGGCCATACGATTTGATTGTGCGAATGGTGAGCCGTGGTGATAAGGAGGCTTAAGAGCAGTGAGTTAGTTGAAACAAGAAGAATAATGAGAGAGCACAAATGAAACACAAAAAGGAGATTAAACCAAATCGAAGCACCATGAAACTGTTGTGAAGAGAAGCAAGAGAACAGAGATAAGAGGTAATCGGTTGAGAACGATACAGTGGATATTGGTATACACACAACAGAAAATGAAATAGAGACCCAGATGAAAAAGAAACAGCAGAACAATAAACAGACTGTCAAACATGGAGCGATACAGAGCAAGGACAAGAACTTCGATGAGAAACAAAACACAACCTGAGTTGAAAATGGTATTAACAGAACCAATGAAGAGAGAGTAAATTCAATTGAAGTCCCCAGAGAATGGAAAAACTCCCAAAACAGATAAATAACCAGAACAAGACTAGGATAATTGAGTGATACAGATACAACGCGAATACACGAAGGAATGGTACCAGCCGCTAATCGAACAAACGATATCCTTCACCTCAAACGAGAGCGCCAGCTTGTAATCGGCGTATGAAGGTGAAAGATTTGGCCCAACTATGCCATCATAGCGCGTCCCGTCAGCCGACTCAGACGGCCTACCCTGCCCCCCTCTCTTCTTTTACAGGAGCACTACGTAAGGCGGAAGGTACGCTCAACATTTTACGTGCTCTTCCCATTTGCATGACTGAGTTCTACTCCGCCCCCTATTTATGCGTTAGCTTTCTGACTCCGACGTCTAGATGTCGACCAATCAGGCGATCGTGATCCCCAACATAAATAACGGCTACACCGCGCGACTGCTATTGACTAACTAAGAATACGTAAACCCACTGCGCACCCGCACTACATATCACCTCATAAGTATTGCCGGAGCAGCTAAGACAGCAGCATACCCCGGGTGTGGCGCATATCCGAATTCTGTGATGAGTAGCATCTTTCAGCGCTTTACGTAATTTACACATAAACCATGGTCCGCTAGGCAAGGTACCGTCCCTGCCACAGCGAATAGGTCAGAGGATGAACCGACCGCACCATGATCCGCTCACTGTGCAATGGTCATCGTTTCTGTATTAGCCGAACCAGGAGCGTGCTGCTAGCTTGCGAATTGTTTGAGCTCGTACGATGACTTTCCCGCTTGCCAGTGCACTGAACCAGGAGGCGGGCGCCGGAATGCAAAAGACAGAGCGACGGCTGCTGCAACAGAGCGGGCTTGGCATGGAGCATGACAAGAGCGCAGCCAGCAACGACATAGGTCCTGCAGAACCAAGCCGTTGCAGGCAGAGAACTAGCAGCCGAGCGCAGACAATGTCGAGAGCTCAGGCACAGCAGCCCTCGAAGGCTAACAGTGAGACGAGTAGTCACTCAGGACGCGCCTACGACGAACGAAAAATAGCGCTGCGTCGCAGATCACTGGCCGCCTTTAGAGCCCTCGGCGAAGGTTCCCGTGGAGTGGCACGTCTCGGTGTGCTGGACCAACTTCGGTAAGGCAGGGCTCTAGGATCCGTAGCCTTACCTGTGAGTCCGCTCTCTATACCATCACCCGTTTGACCACGATCACCGTCCCGTATTGCAGCCTAGCGCGCCTTATATGTTGAGAGTCATAAGAGCCGAACATTAGCCCCAACTTTTATTTTTTCTGACATAAGCGTACATCCACACTACCGAGGAATAGTCCCCAACGCCGTAGCTTTTATGACCGTGTACAGCGCGCTCCAGGTATTGCCTTCGCCCCAGTAGCACCTCACGCATCGCGCACCTCAGTACCCCGACTCGTTCTCCACCTTACTGGAGCGAACAGAAGGAGACCTGACGCACTCTGCTGCTCTCCGGCTTAGCGCAGGAGGAAGGCTGAACCCGGGATTGCCGCCCACGACGCGATCGATACTAAAACCAAAGATCGGGCTCCCCGCCCCACTACGGAGAGCAAGGAGTATGTTGCGGAGGGGCTACACCTACCTAATCCTCCCGCTAACCCGAATAGACGTGTCTTCGATAAAAGACTACCTTCAGGGGGCTTGTCACAACGAATGCGAGCTTCTCTCGCTTCGAAAATTACTTATGTGGTTACTACTCAAGCCCAGTTGCCCGTTCTCGTCCTGTCGGATCGGCGGGCGTGGTCCTCACTGTAGTTTCGAGGCCTCCCCCCCGAATCTTTCCTCACCATGCCCTGCAAGCGGCATTGTACGTGGCGCTGGGACGCCGAGTGCGCTCACCTGGCAGCAGCGTACCCTCTGCGATCTCCCCAATAGGTGCACACCCGGGACACCCCCCGTAACACTAGGCTTGTACTCTCCGAGTTTCCTACAGCTCCACTTAAACAGCCGGTAGAGATGCCTCCATGGCGACTCCCCTGAAACGCTCATCGTGTGATCAGGCCGTCGGATCTTCCCGGCTCCTTTCCCGAGTGTTAACTCCCGCATAGCCCACAACACTGCCCACCGACGCGCTGAAGGCCACCCGCCCTCACTCCATCTCGGCGCGGCCACCCGTGCCCACATATTGCGTACCCGGCCCCCCTCCATGGGCACTTGGGCTCCACGTGAGGACGCGAACAGCCTCCATGACGTCCGACTAGCCCGGTGCCCAGAAGGTATCGCCATCTCGCTAGTGAGACTTTCGCAGCGAACGTCCCAGCCTGCCCAAGCAGCAGGGCCTCCTGGGCATCCCCTCCTAAACGGCGTGAGGCCATACTCCACCAAACAACAAAACGACCTCCATTTGCAATTAACATAACCAACGCTAACTCACTCATCTAACTGAACCCCGGAGTCCATTGGCGGCCTGAGTCACTCCTGCCCCCCTATATCACTGCATCGCACCATGCATTCCACATTCGCTCACCGTCACGAAACTCGCTTATGCCTACCCCACTCACGCCATGTTCACTTTCGATCCGGTGACAACCCCATCGGCTGCACGGCCATCTCCATGCTCCACACATCACCCTAGACTAACCTAGCGTCCACGTATATGCCCTGTACCAGCATGGTTAGCAGTTCTAATCTTAAGCCACGTAGCCTAACGCTATCCATCCCCTCTACAAAGTCCACAGCGGCGTCTTACTCAATACAAAATCACATCTTCCTATCGAAGCTCGCCATCCGATAAAACCCCGTCTACCTATCACTTGGCCACGGGTCCTCTCATGAAGACGTACCCCTTAGTCCCAACTGATGAATGCTGAGGTACTGTACATAATGCTAAACCTTCCCCCGAACTTAGTGTCATCACTAAGATCAGCCACGGGCCGGTAATCTATCCACCCCATGCCCCGGAATACCCTATATCACCCGAAAAGCGAGCTTGCTTTCTTCTTTTTTTTCATCGCGGCGCACCAGCGCGGAACTCGCAACCTGCGCACCTTTGCGTGACTCCAGCAGCATTTCGCGTCCCTCCATCCCTCTTGGACGGCACCATCCGCAGGGGATTCACCCTCATGCCTATTCCACACCATTACACCAGCCATACGTCACCCGCACATAAAAAACACAACTCGCGTATTCGAGGGGTTCCCCACGCGAACGCATGGCTTCTGCCCCGTTGGACTTCACACAAAACGCCCCGGTGGAGAACCCATCCGGTCCAAATTCGAAATCCTGCCTAACTTTGTCCATCGCATCGGCAACATCCACCGCGGCGTTCCGGGACCGGCTTTCACTCCCGCAACAGCACGTGCGGCCTCGTGCGTTGCACACACGAACCATCGCCGCTCGCTGCTGGGCAACCGCCCGTCCCGTACAGCTACGGCCGCTCCGGCTGTGTGTCCCTCTGTCCCGTTGTCGTCGCCATTCAAACCCACGCACACCTGGTTACGGACGTCACACTCCACCCATCACATTCACACGGACCGCTGCGTGCTTCCGCATGCGACCGACATCTCCCTTACACACCTCTCCCTCACACTCGGCCAGCTCCACTCATCGTGCCATCCATCCCTTGCCACGGGCTCCTTCACCTGCGGTGCCCTCTTCACACACGGCTGCTGAGAAGCACGCTCTCCGGCACACTCGCGACACACATTCACACACAGGGTCGCTTCCCACACGGGGCGCAATCACACCTTTCACCACACACACCGGCACAACCACACTGGAATTCGTTCCCCACAAGGGATTCCGCCTCTATACCCCAAGCTCGGCGGTGCACCCGTTCGCAGCACCGTCCCCTCGAACTTCGCTAAGCGACACCGACACTTCACCTGTCGTTCACTTCAAGGGAGAATAGGTCTCCCTTCCCCGAAGAGGCTATCCAGCTCTCGCACCGGTCCCCTAAACAGTCCGCCATCTCCTCCTCTATTGTCCTCCACTACCTCTGTGTGTGTTGTTGTCTACTAACCCCGTCAATTCACCCTCTATTCTCCCGTTGTCTCTATAACATTTATTATTTCTGTTTCTTTCTGGAGTTTTCATCTCTCTGGACTTCAACTTTTACTCTCTCCTTGAGTTCAATTAATTTCAACCTCATTTTGTTTTTTCCTATCCACAGTCTCTCTGCCTCATTTTCCAGTCTCATCTTTCTTTAATGGCTCATTTCCTTCCTGTGTTTCATTCACTGTTTCTCATTACTCTTCCTTGTTCCTCTTCTGCCTTCCTTCTCCCAGTTCATGTTTGCTTCATTTGTTAATCTCCTTTTGTGTTATGCTGCTCTCTCATTACTCTCTTGTTTCCTCTCCTGTCCTTCCTTTTCCAGTTTCATGGTTTTCTTCATTTGTTAACTCCTTTTGTGCTTTCATTTGCTGCTCTCTCATTACTCTTCCTTGTTTCCTCTCCCTGTCCTTCCTTCTCCAGTTCGTGGTTTTCTTAATGGGTTAATTCCTTTTGTGTTTCATTCGCTGTCCTTTGTCTACTCTCGCACTCCAGCTCGCTTTTCTTTCAAATTGGTTCAACTCGGCTTCATGTTCCTTTGTTTCTATCCCATTGTTCCTTCTCGTCTTTCCCTCTCAATCTCGTTGTGTCCCTTCATCTCCTGATTTCTTCATTCCTCTTCATTCCTTGCTCCTCACTTTCTCCTCGTACATCCAACCTATTTTTTTTCCTTTTGTCGTTCAGTTTCAAATCATTACTCTTTCAGTTTCTATACCACTGTCTTCCTGTTCCCTCATCTCAATCTCGTTATTTCTTTCAGCTTGGCTGACTTCCTCTCTGTCTAATCTTTGTCTTTCAGTACTCTTTCTTGTTCCTCATTCTGCAATCCCGGTGGTGCCCTTCCATTGTCGATTCCTTTCTGTTCTCATTCGTTCTTCCAATCACTTACTCTTTCTTCACTCATTCGCATCTCGCATCTTTCAACTGACTGATCTGTACAGTTGTTACTAAACTTTCATTCTCGCTGTCTTCTTCTTCTTTCACCATCCTCACTCGTTTTTAATTCCTGTCTCTTCTTTTGGTGTTTTCTGTAACCTAGAAGCTTTTTTGCTAATTCCTCCCTCCAATTGCACTTCTTCACTCATTTCATCCCTTCTCTCCACTGACTTCCCGCCTCAATCTCCCTTTTTACTGCTATCCTTTATTTTTCTGCCATTCCTTTCCCAATCTTATCTCCCCTTCCAGGCATTCTTTTAAACTGGTTTGCCCTTACCTCTCGCTTCAGTAGTTTCCAATTCCCCATCTTGTTGCGTTTTCCTTTCTAGCTGTTTTCCTTTCTCCTTCTCCCTCAATTCTCCCTGCAGTTCTCTGACTGTTCTGACTTTTCCACATCCTCCTCCTTCTCCCAGCATTCCCTGCTCCTCTTTTTATCTTCACTGTTCAGGTCTTTCTCTTTCCTGATGCCTTCTTATCTCTCTCCTTCAATTGCTCTACTTCCAAATTGTGTTCGCAATTCTCTTTCTCCAACTTTTTTTTCCAATTCTTCTTCCATGTGCTTTCTGTCCCGGGACTTATCCAATCTGCTTCTCCTCTTTCCTTATATTCTGTATTTCACTCCCCCTTTTGTAGCAAAAAAACCCCGCACCAATGTTGACTAACGTCTTCCTTATGTAGCTTCTCGACTTGCTTGCCTAAAAAAGTACTCTTCTTCTTTTCTTTTTACTCTTCCTCTTTTTTCCTTTTTAATTTTATTTAATTTTAATCTTTATCAAACACTAGATATACCACTCCATGTACTCCTTACTGCCCATACCAAACAAAAAACTCTCTATGAAATTACGTCATCGTTTGCAATAAAACTGGTCTCATTAATAACAGATTGCAACGACGAAACTTATTAAAAATAAAACAAACCAAAATAAAACGTCGCAATAACTCCACCAACCAAAGTCTCTCCGAATACTAACCCCACACTCCATGTCAAGGACCCCACCTTACATATAAGCGGAACCTCCCCTCCCTCGACGGCACGACTCAACGGGTAACTACACACAAAAGGAGTACACACAAAATTTATTTATAAAAGAAGCAACCTCGAAAAAATCCTTTATTAAACAACAAACACATATATTAGAAAAGCTGAAAAAGGTCAATAATGCCAGATACATACCCATGCCAGCCGCTCCGACGAAGAACGCGCAAAAATATGCACAGCAAAAAAGACTCGCGAACAGAGATAATGTCCTCTTGTGATAAAGTACGATCAAAAAAAAACACTGCCCGGCCCAATGCGAATACCAGACAGTAAACGAGAAACATAAATCTAATGAAAACGAAAATGTAATCAATATCGTCATACCCTTTTTATCTTTTGTAATTCAGATCACGATTAAATGCAATGTTTTCACAAACGTTTCTATCAAACGATGACCCTGTAGCCTGCTATCCCATAATAGCATTCTGATGGATGAGAAAGAATTTGCCCGATCAAAGGATCACGGCAATAAAACGTTCTATATTTGCTTTAAACCTTGAATCATAGATGGATGCCATGTCTTTTGAGTCTTTTCCATAGGGTATGGTTGGTTGTTTTTTTTTAACAACTTGAAACTGAATTTTAAAATTTACACACTAAAAGAAACTCAGCAAATAAAGCAGCGGCAGTTTCTATAAAAACCCAACTCACAATCCCTGAACTCTTCTCATGTTTTGACTGTATCATTCTTAGGTTGCCATCCACCACTGGTCCCCCTCTCCACGAATCTAAAGGAAGTCATAAACAATGGTTAAATATTTAAAACCGTAGATTGATAAAAAGAAAACCAATCTAATTGAATACTTCAAGTAAGCCACGATAGCTCCGCATTCAGGATTTTAAATATCAACCCGCATGTTAGTCTGGCAACGTTCCCCTAGACCCTCATATCAATCAAAAGAAAAAAGGTCTGCATTGCCAACGATTTCTACTTTAAAGCACATGTCTCCCGACGTTCCAAAATGTTTCAAATCTTATTATGTAACCATACTTAAAAATACTAAGTAAACTATTTAAAAATTAAAATATTGATGTTTACACGTAGCATCACAGAAAAGCATTGACCCTCAGCGACGGTAACGACTACTAACTGAAACTTAAATGATAGATAAAATTCATTTACCCTATAAAATTGACTGAACAAGTGCACATATACAAAAAAAAATCGTTAAAAACAACAAAAAAGAACAAGCTCCACACGACAAAATAAAATCTTTATCTCAACGTCTCCAAGTCAGCTCCCACGAAACAAACAAAACATCTCTCTAATACTCTCAGCATCCTAATATATTTCAAATCATCATGAATCATAATTAAAAATAACTTTCGTACACAACATGCAAAGACCAAAAGCTTTAACGAATTGAACAAACGATCTTACAATAACACCGTTTAAAAAAAATAAAAAAAACATCTAAAACTATTATTGATAAATGAAAAAATTCTAATAGGAACAAGACACAACCTCTGTATGAATTAAAAAGCAATATTATTATAAAGAATCGAAAGATTACAATGTCAAATTAAAACTGTTATAATAACGATATAAGATTAAGCATTATTTCAGATATCCATTAAACAAAAAATGTAGCTCATCAGTTAATAAAAAATTTAGCATTTATTATAAACTGCAGTATATAAGATTAAAAAAAAAAAACTTTTTTTGATATACAATTAAATCCTACCTAAACCTTAAACGTTAATAATAAGAAAAAAGTACTGAAAGACAAAAAATAATCACTTCTCTAAACTCTTAATGAAACTGTAAATTAACAGATATAATAAAATTAAACTGTCAAAACGAACCTATTCGTACCTTAAAAAAACGCTAACTTCATAATTAACTATAGGAAAGTTGTAAAAATATATCAAATGAACCCATTCAATACGCCCCACTCACAGAATAGCAAATGAGATATTTTTGAATTCATACAACTGAAATGCTATATGTACATTTCTTATGAAAAACCAAAAAAAAAAAAGGATAAAATTGAAAACAACAGGTAAAAGCACAGCTAAACCTATTCGTTCCAGCTCCTGAATTTGCTCCTGTGCATCGCCAAACTTGTGCTTCCGGTTGCACATAATCCAC
>CM068953.1:182528289-182544822 GCA_035128595.1 Eptatretus atami | reverse complement strand
TCTCCTAATGATCAAACAATCAAAATTAGAACCCCTTTTTATTTATTTTTTTTTCTACAATTACCACATCCCCTAACCCTTTACTGCCTTCGTCTGGCTAACCTATCCGCCATCTACTCCCAACCGCCAAGATACCTGTTTCTTGGAGAGGGAAATAATGAGAGATTAGTTAGTCCGTGCTCAGCCCAACAAGTAGCCTCAGAATAACCTCACAGCACAGGTTTCAAGCAATCTTTCCAAAGTAGCCAGCGGCCTACAGAGAGGAGAGATGGATGTGCGAATGTACAAGTTTCCTATCTATCCCAGTAGCATGATAAACCTTTAAACTATCCCGGCGCTTTTCACCACGCCTGTCGAGCTGTTAACTACGTCTCTAAACTGCACATCACGATTAGCGCCAGGTTCGCCTGGTTTGTTGGGTTCCATTATTAATTGGGGCCTAGCCCACAAATTTTCTTCCGTCCCTTGCACAAGTTTGTTGGCTGTGCAGCGTGCTCAACTGTCAGAGAGACTTCAGTCTGGTCCGAACGCTTTTAACTATCGCACCCCTGGCCCTGAGTTTCTCCGAGACCTACTGCTCCCTATGAATCGGGGCGGGGCGGGGGCGTGGCGAGTCGCTTCCGTGGCATTCCCCCGCTTCCATGCCCATCGTGGCTCATCTTTGGTGCGCCGGGGTCGCCTTTCTGAGGTCACGCCGTGCCCCCTACACTATCTTGATCCTTCGGCCGTACTCTATGAGCCCTGTACTAGATAATCCTGCGCCACGGGGGTGCCCTTCACTCTGATTGCTCACCTTTCCACAGCCCACGCCTCCCAGCGCGCAATCGGATGCCTGCACCCTACAAAAAGTTTCGACTTCTTTCCACACCAACACAAACACCTCCTTTTGCGTAAATTTTGACTAACCCGATAACAACATTACACTGACTCCGGTTCGTTCGTGTATCACTCCTCCGCCCACTCATTCATGCGCACAAGGCATTTCCACATTCGCGTCCATTTCACCAAAACCCAACCCGGTGGGCCCGCGACCGCGATTCACTCAATTTGTACATTTTCACTTTTCTCAATTTACACACCAATCACTGCCGTACTACGTCCCCACTAACTAACTCATGTTTCTTTCTCCCTAATCCTACACCTTTCCATTCTTCGTATCACGAAGCAGTCCCCACATACATTTCCATTCTGTCCTGTCTCCCAAAATCCATTTCATTCTACATCTAGACTAAATGTCGCTCACAAGCTTAGTCCGATGTGGCACATGAGAAAACTGTTTCATGCGCCTGAGAGCCAGTCATCTACGTAAACCATCCCCTACTAATGTGCTCCTATAGCCCAAGCAGAGATTTAGCACATCCGGCCGGGCGATGTTACTGGAGCAGCTTTTTATTTTTTTCTTGCCGCCAGTCTCAGGTGTGGTCTCGACTCGCTCGTTCGTCCCTTCCGTCGGACTATACTGCACTTTCGTATTCGCCTCTGCGCATATCAACAGGCGCTCTCTATATCGAGATTCCCCACGCAGAACAACGTGCACTGATTCGCCCCCGTACACTACGCGCCGCGCGGATTTCCCCAGAGGTGATCGCACCCACGCATCCAAACCTGCGGATTTCCCGTCCATCCAGCCCAATTAAGCGTAATTCTTGCCTGGAACCTGCTCTGCGCGATTGCGCACAGAACGACGACAGAGCGCGCAGCCACTTGATGCCCCTCGCATCACGCAGCCACAATTAGAAACCGCGTATCCAAGATATCATCCATACCTTCCGTTGGTAAGCCGTGCACGTGCCGGTTTCTTGTACACGCTTACGAAGTCCGGTCCGGCTTTCCGATTGCGCGCAAACATGCTGCGATTTGCGCCTGGGTTCGCCAGATAACAGCTCGACGACTCGCCACGTCACGTCCGCCGGAAGCCGCGGCAGGTCACAGCCACAACAGAGCTTCGTGCGTCCTACCATGGCTCGCCATTCAATGTTCCTGTCGGACTGTCCAAGCTGACAATTCCTTTATATGCAACGCACTCGATGCACGCCATGACACACTATTCCACACCTTGCACACACTCGGTGACAATTCACTAATCGGGGGTCATTGTTAACTCAAGGGTACTGTGATCTCTTTACCTTCCCCCCCCCCCCCACCAAAACTCTGCATGACCGTCGCATCACTCACCGGCATCAACTCGTATATGCTCTTACCTGGACCCATCTGGTCATGATCTGCGTCGAGGGAGCTTACCTATATCCCTGCTCAGAGGGGTGTTTAACCTGTGCCCGAAAGCCGAGTGGCCCGAAACATCGCCACCAGCTAACCCATCGCCTTCTATCGTTATGTGTGTTGCTCATGTTTAGTTTCATGTAATTTTCCCTCTTTCTCAATCCCATGTCTCTGTTTCGATTTCCTTTATCCGATAATTTTTCTCCGTCAGTCTCCCTATTCTCGTTTACAATCGTCTCCCGCAATTATTTGTTGTTGTGGGTGCGTTTCCGCTCGTCCTGTCGACGATCCTCACACCGTCTGCCATTCGGGCCGAACAACACTTGCGCACGCCTATTATTGGGCTACGATCATTCCCCATGTGCAGCGCCATTCCAATCACTCCGGCCCGCATACCAGCCGCAGTGCAACCTCAGAATGCTCTGCATTTCACCCGCTTTGTATGGGGGATGTGTGCATTATCGTCCCCTCCATCTGCATCCATTTTGTTTTCCATCCGATCTTGCGCATTGCTTTTAAATCCTCAGTCATTGTCTCTCTTAGCATCTCCACCAACTGTTCATTTCAGAATGCTGAAGCTATGCCTCCATCATGTGACGAACCTGCAGAAAGTCTGGTTTGGGTGCTGGGGGAACGGGGGGGGGCTATTGACGGGTCGGGGCTCATATGCCTTCCCCTGTCCACTCTCCAATACCCTTCTGGGATTGTGCATCGGGGAGAAAGTTCTACAGATGGGGTTTCGTCTCTATGCCACGGTCCTTTACCACTTATCTCATACAACCCACCTGCTCCAGCTCATTTTGGCCCACCATGGTGCGTATTTGAGAACAATTTTGACGCTCGTTATTTGGAGGGAACGGGAGTTTTGCTCTGTACACCCCTGATCCGAATCCCGTGAATTTCTCTACGGAGGTGGAGGGGCCGAATCCCACTCCTGACACCAATTTGTTGTGGGCCAGAGTTCGGTGGCGATAAACGACCACGAGGTGGAGCAGTGGAGTCGTCTCCCACCGAACACCCGGAATTTAGGTCGTAACTCTCGGACAACTCCGAAAAGTCACGGGTCACTTAGAGGACGGTGGTCGCCAATATTTTGACGGCGTGAGGTAGGGTCCACTTGTCTAATTCCAATTTACCTAAGTACCCACCGTCTCGACTGCGACAGGCAAGAGCAGGTTCGCTCGCTCGAAGACAAGAAGAAAGGATCGCCAGACCTGAAAGCAACAGAACGCGAGAGTTCGACACTCGATCGAAGCACACGAGAAAGCGTTACGGCTCTCGTCGAACAACCCACCACCAACAAAAGGCGAGAATGGTTCGCCTCGTCGAAAGAGAAAGTGTTACGCCTCGTCGACGCAGAAGTTCGCCTCGTCGAAGCAGAAAGGTGAGCAGCGTACTGGTCGAAGCGGAAGTGTTCGCTAAAAAACTCGATCGAAGCGAGAAAGGTTGTTCTCGACCCCCACCGCGTCGAAAGACAAGACGTGATTGTTGATAATAGTAAACTGAAGAAAGTTTATCGAATATTGACTGCAAGTGTATGTTTCAGAGAAGATAAGTGGCAGTGTATATGTGGAGGATGGCATGAGTAATCGCCAGTACGCACGGACTAGCCGCAAATGCCGCAAACACCCCCACTCCATGCAGCTCTCGACTAACAAACGTAACAGCAGTGAGACATAACTATGCCAAATTGAACACAGAAAAAGTGCCAATATTTGAGGAGAATTTTTTAGATACACGTGAGAAGAAATACCTCACTAAAGTCCAATATACACACAGAGTGTTGAAATCATTTATCCTTCTTCTTCTTGTGGTTTATTATGTATATCAGCGAAGCATATATCATCAGCACCTTCCTGAAATTAGGAACCACCACAATGTAAAATACACCAACTGCGAGACAGTAACCATCTCAGTTTTGGAAATTCTCGAGAAAAGTCCAAATACATGAACGTCTTCAAATCATCTCGATGCTGCGCAAAAAATCACACTTATGCAAAAATTCCAACAACTCTCTCCGAAGCAAATAGCCTCTATCTAAATCTGTTTGTGGAATGAAACCGGCAGCAGCGATGAATCTACCCCATAGCATAACCTCCGCACCTAATAGCCACGTCTTCCTTTTTATGTCATACGTCTCCTATTTATCTCTCGCACATTTTCGTTTCACCAGAGTTTATCACGGAAATACTTCGTGGAAGCTCGCCCAACTCGTATCCCCTCGCAGAAAGCACCGGCATGGCCAGCTCACATCTCCAGATTTTTTCGAAATTTTCTAGAAAGAACGTCGGGAGCCAGCTATAAATAGGCGACCATCGCCCATACCCACTTCATCTGCCCGATGTACTAGGCACGCATGTTCATTGATTTTGTTTGCTGGCGAATTCAAGCACCCAAGAGCATTAGCACCGATAATTTATCGCAAACCTAGATACATCACAATTGACGTTATTCGTTTTTATGACCTAATCATTAACCTAGGTAGCCGATTTAGCTCATTTGAGCTTGTTGTTTATTTCACACTGAACATTCATCTGCTGGCGCACTTGTGTTGGCAACTACCATTCGGGGGCTGGCTTAGTCTTGGGGTCTTTGGTTCAGGCAAGATGATACCATCACTAAAAAGCGTCCCAACACACATGGGGCGCATTTCCATCAACCGTCAACGCACTGTGCCCCCAGAAATTCACTAGACTTGGCAGCACCACAATAGCAGCTCACCAAGCGCTGCACTATGAATAAATTAAAATGGCATAAATATACATCATTAAACATACTTTGCTGGAAAGATTATTTTCAAATTTGTATAGATTTTTTCCTAAAAAATACCGAAATGAAAAAACTACATCCACACAACACCTTGCAGGACTTCTCACTCACAATAAGTCTCTTACCGGTTGTCAAGGTTCATGCGTATAGCCGCAGGGTCTTGCAGAAAACTCCCCTCGCTCCAGTGAACACAGGAGTTCCTCCATAACCAGCAACCCCCTTAATATTTTTCGGTTGCACCGCGACTACGCATACACGTTTACTAATAGTCCTCGCCAAAATACCTCGTATTGCGCACTTCATGTTCACTCTTGCTATCACACTTTTACTCTGCCGCCTAAAAGAGCGGCAATAGGCGTCACTTAAGGTTATACCCCCTGATCTGTCTGCTCCTGTCTAGTACTTGTAGGATATCTCAAAAGTTCGTGGCGCTCTCTCGGCGAACTATAGGTGAGACTCACCGTGTGCTGACAAGAAGGCTCGATCTAACCTCTATGTGTGGAAGCACGCTACACACGCTTTGAAGCCCCAAAGTCTAGTGGCACCGACATGTGAGTGGAACTGACTCGCCTCAGGCGAATGCGACTGGAGCCTTCAGCGAAAGACTCGTGCGGGATGCGGAGCGCGAAACGACGAGAAAGGTGGAGGCAGCCAACAGCCCAGAGGATTAGGCAGCTACTCCATAGGCTGTGGCACTTCATGTTATCGGGTCAAGCCAGCTCACGGTGGATCGAAGGAAGCACCTCTACTCGCATGACGCAGGATTCCCAGTCGAGTGACTGGCTTTGAGAGCCAGGCTTGGAAACACTCGTGGCGTTCCCAGAACAATGATCCACTGGAAGAAAAAATATCTCGAGACCAGAGCATGATGAAAGGAACTCCATTCCAGAGATTGTTGGAAGTAGATGGGGGGGGGGTGGGGGGGCCCGGTTCATACCCAAACCCCCAAAAAGCAAGTGTCCTTCGTGAGAAACCATCATGAGTGTGAGATTTCGTCGCGCAATGAAAGAACGTGCTATACATGTGTTGGAACACCTCTTTAGTGATTTTCATGCACCATCCTGCAGACGACAACCCAAAAAAGAAGCGAAGCACGCTGCTGCTTGCCCGTCTGCACGGTGGACGACACACACTCGACCCAGCGCGGGTGAGTCCTCACCTCAGCAAAGAGATTCAAAGAGGCCTTTTCACAGAGTCGAAGAGAATCAATGATCACACCATTAAAGAACAAGGCTCCCCACAAAGCCTCAAGACACTGCCTTGAGAAACTACTCCGACTAGAAGGAAGAGAGTGACGCAACTCTCTTTTCCCATTTTTTTTTATACTCTCTAAACAGCCCATGCGGGCTTTCATGTTTTCCACAACGAGTTAGGACACCTCAGAATAGGAGAGAAGCTGCGAGCCATGGGTTGGAGAGGCTGGATACATAGGAAGAGGTTTGATGAGAGGCGGGTGGCCGCTTGTCAAAGCAGCGAATTGTCTTGGAGCTATCACGCGCTAGCTGATCCAGCATTGCAAATGACAACAACAAAGTACCATACCCATCCAATTGTAACAACAAAAAACCAAAACACAACCAACCAAACCATGGCGAGAGCACGAAGCAGACAATATCAAGGCTGCGCTGGCGTTACACCCTGGTCTGAAACACCAATGTGTATGGAACTCAGCCAATATGGAGAAGAGGACAAGATTAAATAGCTCCTGAAGTTATTGTGCATGATTCTATGTACCTTGCTTGCTGATTATGGGTAGAAGGAACGCAATTGCGTCTTGCGTTGCGAGGGATCTGTTTTTGCACTTATATATATGCAGCGAGCAACCACACGTAAGTTAGCTGTTTTCCAAGCTGAATACGCATGCGACAGACGCGAACCCTTGAAGAAATCGGAAGAGGGTGCAAGAACAGAAGAGAAGCGAGTGAGGCAAAGCAGAGGAGACAGGTTTCGTACACGTGGGTTCTCGCCAAGATCTACGACTGGTTTCAGATTGAAAGTCGAGGTTTGACAGCAAGCTCTCACTTTGTCAGAGGAAAAAGGACACTGTACGGGAGAGTTGGGTGCGACTGAGTACGAAGCGTAGAAACGTACGACAGCAATGGTTATATAGGACACCAGATTTACATGAAACACGAGTTTGGCATTCGCCTTTTCACGTGCTGTATCAGCAGTTGGCCATTTGGGTTAATGGAGGATTGAGGGGAAATAACCAGAACGATTTGATTAGACGCTTCCAGATTTGGAGGAAGGAAGAGGTTTAGAGTTCACTTGGATTAGAAAGATTGTTTTCTGCCTTCCTTAGGGAAAGACACACACTTGTTCCAGCTTATATGGAAGAACTGAGCTTACTCTTAGTTGGGTTTGCTTTCATAGGCAAAGGCAGCTGTTTCAGGACACTGCCTCACAGGGTGAGTGGGAGAGTTGAGGGGAAGGTAGGGCAAAGTTTTTGAGAAAGGTGAGGGGAAGTTTGGAGAGGAAGAGTGCCGGTTGTTTTGAGAGG
The DNA here is from genome assembly GCA_035128595.1 of Eptatretus atami. Classification (NCBI taxonomy): domain Eukaryota; kingdom Metazoa; phylum Chordata; class Myxini; order Myxiniformes; family Myxinidae; genus Eptatretus; species Eptatretus atami. The sequence continues at coordinate 182,537,333 of CM068953.1, read as the reverse complement.
GAGGGGTGAAGGGGTGATTGCCACTGAAGTTGGAAAAAAAGGATTGATTGATGGAAAAGCAAACAGCTTTGCAAACTGGGTTTTTTAATATTCTTAGTTCGAATGTTGATTTAAAGCAGTTCTTGAGAAGATGCAATAAGGTGAATTAGGAATGGAGAGAAGAAATGTTGAAAAAGTTGTACTTTTTGGGCCAGGTATGAAGGGCAAGGCCACTCGAATGACAGCAGTCTGTTGAAATAGAAAAGAAGTGATGTATGATACTGTATGAGCGTCCAACATGTCGCAAGGAAGATGAAGCATTATCACAGATCGTTGTTATTTTCATGTCTTATTAGGGTACCAGGTACAACAGGACCTGATGGTTAAACCTATTAGTTCACCTTTACGCAAACTTTGTTGCGAAGATTCCTGTCTTGATCGCTGATGTATTATTCAATTTATTTGTGCAATATGTGTGTTTTGTTTTTGTTATTCGCATTAACCTCAAAGTATTAGAACTGAATCGCAGCCCAAAATTTGGCAGAACCCATGGGCGATGCGTTATTTAACCACCCATCTGAGGAACTTTGATCTAGCAAGGTTTGGACGCGATAGCAAGTCGGCCTCAAAGGTCATGGTCATGAAGTCAAAATCGACTATATTTCTACCATAATAGCATGGCATTTAGTATCCAATCTTCGCCATACTGCACTCCAATGCCAAGTCTCAGAAAATTCAATGCCCCCTATGATAGATATGATAGAACTCGACACCAGTGCTCATAACTCCCCTCTCAATTAGCAGCGTCATGGGGGACACGGACAAGGGGCACAGACAAAACAAGGAACAGGCAGCCAGGAGTCCAATGGATTGCAACTCTGCTCCCCCACCGATTTTAGGTCTACCGGGTCAATTTTATCCGATTTGATGAAACCACAACACAACATGTGCTCTCTCTGCTTCCACCATCCCCAATACAATTCCAATCTTAAGACGCTCACACCGGTCAAACCGAGTCACCGGTCCATGAAAAAGGTCCACAAACTCGTCACATCTCCTTGCATCGTAACGCGGATCGATTTTATATCACATTTGCATCGAAACACATGACCAATCTCCTTAGTGAACCTTCCACAATGCCCAACTCTTGTGATATACGACCACATATGAACCAACACGAGAAATTATTAGCACATCATCCACATCTGAACGCCAAGATGGCGGATATAAGCATGGATTAATCCATACCAAATTCAACCGGCGTCTGAGAGAGAGGGAGGGGGCAAAATACTAGCCAGTACCCATAGCGCGCAGGTCTGCAGCTCTACTGAGTGCCCAGTCTCTAGTTTATTCTGTTTACTCCCATATCAAACTATTCTTTCCTCCATTCTCTTTTCACCGCGCTATTGCGGTTCTTTCCTTTAAAAATATTTTCTCAGGAACGCTAAGTTCATCAACGAATTTTCACCATAGTAATGTACTCTTTTTTGACTAGCAACCTCTTAATATTCAGTGAAGTCATCGCTACACAGTGGTACGGGCGCCCATTTGAAAAAAACGAATAAACTCTTCGCGACATCTGATATCTCTGAAATCGAGCCAACACCTGCACCTCGGAACAATATCGCTCCGCCTATCTTGATAATGCCTAATGACCTACCAACCAAATGCGGGAAGGGGTGATATTATCGTGTGTTCAATCAGTGATAGCGGGCTCTCACCTAGGTCGTGCAAAATCGATCCCCGTAGGAACGCTGCATTTTAACATACTGAAGATATTACAATTGTCAGCAATCATTACACAATTCACCCGCTAGAAAAAAAACAGGAACATACTTATGCATCTCTAGGTCACTTGGTTGGCCAGCCATCGTGTTTTGATTTTTTTTTAATCTTCTCCAGACGGAACCAACACACCTGGGAACAGACTTGAGCGACACTTGTACCACACATTCCCAATGCGTCCTTTCAGGTTGTTATTTCTTATTGATAGGATCACCTGGCCATTCTGGGCGGCCATATTGACTTTCAACACTCAAACCTCTCAACATCTTCTTCATCCACGAACGGCACACCTGTACAGATCAAGAGGGAAATTCACACTCGCATATGCTCACATGAAGTGGATTAGATGTTAACATAGCAAACCCCGCAAACACTCTTCTAAATCTGCATCTAGGCCGCATGTATTAGCGCATCCTGTGGATTCAGAAAATATTAATATGTTTACTTGAATCAACAATATTAGGCCATCAGCCATGGACTACAGAAAGTGCCTGAAACTCAGTTTCGTCACCTTCATCGGGCGGGAGAGGGGGGGGTAGACCAAAACACTTAAGTAAATCACGATACAGTCATATATCAAAATACATACGTAATCCAAAAGTTCTCATCACATAGCTGAGACAGTTATTGTGTATTTCATACTAATGACATAACGCAAGAATTACCACGCAGCTCCTCTCAATCTTGACGTCTTTTCTCCTCGGATCACGTGTGGGCCACATGACGCCTCACAGCCAATAGATCGGCTTACATCGAATGCACATTACGTCAGACTGTCATGTGCAGCTAAGTTGATCCAAGAATGCGCTTCCTGCCGGAGGCATCACCGGCAGCCCCTGACTCGGCGTTTATCGGTACTCTTTGATGTAATTTTCCATAAGGGCGGCCCCGTCTCCTCTATTTTTAATGATCTAATCGCAGAAACTCCCCCAGCTGTATCTCTAATTTCCCCGGGACAATGTAAAGTAACAAGAAGTCAAACGTTTACGCCTGATACATATAGACACAATAATTGCAGAGGAGCGTAGTTCAAAAAATCGGCTCGTCTATAGATGTCACGAACGACGGTTAGCGAGCGTGCCGGCGCGGGAGGCTAAACCTACTCGTAACATGGGACCTATTCTGACCCGGAGTGCCGGTTCGCTACAAAAGTATTCCACGCTAACCCACCTCTCTCCAAGTTACTCCCTCAAGGTACTCTCGAAATCGATTCAGTACCCGGGGTAGTCCTTGACAAATCATATTCATATACATCCTACGATTCAGATTACCCCCTCAAAACATATAATTATGTATGTATTTACTTTAAAACAAATTTGTCATATTATAATTGATATTTGAAAAACTAAAATTCAGACCCCGAAAAACCATTGCCCAACACATGACAGCCCCATTTAAGAGTTTGCAATGATTTGATATTTCTAATGCATGATTTTAATTCTCTAAATGGTTATCTAACTTGAACAGTATTTAACTACTCGCTTTAGTTTTTGGCCATTTTTATAAATCCTTCTTCGACATAGTGATCCAATAGATTATGCTATACTTCTTCACCCACTCAGGACATATTACTCCCCGCAATATATGGAAACAACGCAATAAACTCTAATGCTATCAGAAAAGAGCGACAAACGCTTATATTTGGTTCAAAAATAATTTTCACAGAAACAAAAATAAGTGACCACTATATTCGTTATTGTGTGTAGTGCTGTGTCTGTCTGTCTGTCTGTCTGTCTGTCTGTCTGTCTGTCCCGAGCATAGCTCCAGAATGGTTCTCTCGATACCGATCCTGAAATGAACCCATTTAACATGTAGCGAAGTTAACACTATATCAACCACATGATATCTCTGTGACTTTCCTGAAAATGGGCGTGGTCTGCGCCGTATGGGCGGAGCCACGCCAAAAACATGCGCGATATATGGCGGTAGCCGATTTCAACTTCTCGCTTCTCGGGCCAGTTGTCGCATCTGGCAGGTTTTTGGCTCAATCTGGTAGAACAACCCTCCCACTGGCACCTCATACGCCCACACAGACAGCTCGCATCTTATCATTTCTCGTCCCCATTCAGGTCAACGGCCAAAGGTCATGAACTTACGTCACAGAAATTGCGCATTGGTCTCTCTCTCTGGGCAGGTAGCGATTATCAATTTGCATCCTCATCTCCCTCAGGGGGTTAGCGATCTGGACAGCGCGCCAGAGTTCCCGGTATTTGGTTAGCGCCCCCCACATGGCACCCAACACACGACCCACGGAGCTCGATTTCTCCTACCTCTTTCATCCCAAGGTTCAAGCGTTCAAAGGTACGACCTTCGAAAACAATGCGATCATAATGACACTTAAAAATCGTCTCTTCTTCACACACTCCACAACCAACCCCAAACACCCGAGAGCGATCTCGCTTCGATCTCGGCGCGACGATCTTCTCGATCATCTATGGGCGTAGCCAAAACCTCACTATGGCCACCCTGCATTGACGCCCCTCACGGAGCTCCGATTTTTCATACCAGTTCCAGCTTCCAAGGTCAGGTAACACACGGTCCAACGAGAATCTTAAAAAATTGCGATATTCTGACATATCAAAAATACCCTCTTCTCCGCAGAGGGAATCCGACATCTCGCCACGGGGTTCGGTATGTGTTGCCAATGGACACCCTGCAATAGGTCCCCCGAGCACGCCTCGGATCTCTTATTCACCACTCTTTGTCCAAGTCAAAGCGATACACAAGGGTCACGAACTTACGACATCCCGTGCAATTTAGCACCCTCTAAAGACATAATGACGAAAACCGCCCCAACCTTTGCGCGCAGGTACATATTTAGTCTCTTGATGTTGGGTTATTCCCACCTCAAGTCTATTAACACTAATTTTTGCTACAACCACCACCCATAACTCTCGCAAATCACCTCTGCCGCTCGCGCCCATATAAAGTTAGTTCTTTTAACGCTAAGATTTTCATCAAGAGTATGGATAATCCGGCGAGTGACGACATGCATATAGCATAACAAACTCTCATGACGTTATTGTTCTGATCGCTTCAAGCGGACCAGTTTTTGCTACAAAACTAACCACCCCACCCATCAGCAAAAACCCCCAAACGAAAGGTCTAATCCTTATGACCTTCTCGCCTTTTTAACGCTTCCAAAAGGTCAAATTTTCAAGTTGTGGGATCGAAGCCAGGTTTTTGACATCATCTCGCAACAACTTACCTCCACATTAAGCTATAGCAACATATATCCGTTTCTTTTCTGTCCAAACATGATCGTGACCCTTACAGGCTCTACTCGCAAATGCGTCAAATTTTTAAAGTTGTTATGACCAAACGGTTATATACCGAAATTTTGCAGACTACCAATCGTTGATCATCGTACACAACATACACCCCTGTTGATCATTTTGTATACTTGGTCAAAACCATATCATCCATGTCTCCATCCTTGGACTTCGAAACAACTGTTCATCGTCAAACTACCGCTGTGAGACCGACTCGTCGTCTATACAGGACTTGTCTCAATTCACAATTTCATGTTGTATGGTGGTGGTCGACACACACATAATGGCAGCTTAGCTCCGGCGGGTACGTATCATATTCTTTGAAAGCGCGACCTGTGCTCGCATGATGACGCTCCCCACTCCTCCAAAGTTACACCACATGGAACTAGGTACCACTCCTTCTCACGCATCTCTCGGCCAGGCATGACTGTGCCCCTAGAAGGAGACCCCCTGGATGCAATTAACTTTCAGCGCGCGACGGGCTGAAACATCTGGACCCTGGTCCCAAAAGATCGCCAACCGGTACCAACACACTGACAGCCCCAACCAGGCTAACGCACTCCGCTGCTACCATCCTTCCAAGACCACCCAGACAGGTCGCGACCCTCGAAGTACAGCTTCCAGTGTGCCCTCGATCTGGAAACCATTAGAAAGGGCCCCTGCCTCAGCGACAGAGTCGCCTTCAAGAAGATAGCAACCCCGGCAGCTAAGCTTGCATACGACCACAACACACACACACCGACTCCATGACATATAAAACTACTCGCTTTTCAATGACCATTTCCTCCCACACCCAATATCATGCTCCTTTATTGCTTGTTCTCCATTTGTACAATTAGTCTGAGCCTTAGGTATAACAAACATACCAGCCTCTCGTCATTTGCATCCACCCATATACTCCGAGAAGGGATTCCATAACACATGTGGCAAAATACAACTTTGCGACATTACTGATTATTCAATTAACCACAGAACATTAAACACACTAATTTAAAAAAATGAATCATTCATAATAAAATTTCAAAACTCTTATTGACAGATACTCATTTGAGGCCCTCGTGCACAAAAGTGGTCAATGAGTATTATCCTATTAGTTTTCAATACTTAATAAAAATTACTTCTCTCCTTGTAAATAAATACATTTATCTAAATGTTTGAGCGGGAGTACATCTGCCTCGCCTTAAGGGATGAAGAGGTAGTTTGAAATCCGCACTATATCACAGCTTACCCCCCATGGGTAGACGGTACACTTGAAATCGTCTTACGAATTACCGGACGGTTAAACTTGAAGGAGGTTCGCTTGAAGATCTTCCACCCAAACTCCCCACCTACCGGCACTCGGGTACATAGGAACCCAAATGATCGAAGTTAGTTCTCCCGCGTCGCACTCTCGGGCTAACGTCACGCACCAAACACCATCGACCGTCCTACGACGAGCTCTTGTGCCCGTTGACACCTTTAACTATCCATTATATCCCTCTTGGACGTAAAACGTTTTTGATTTCATGCGTTCGCTACATGTTCTGTGTGATATCAATCCACTCGCACAAGCGAGCGTCCTCACGTGGCCATATTTCATCAAAATCGCGATCCCGACCTAGCGTTAGAAACTCTTCCTGCCCTCGGGAGCTGCCATCTTGGACATAATTAGCTCAAGGACTCACACTAGGACAGAATCTGAGTATTATAGCATACCCAGCATGTCAGACCAAAAATCTATGAGTGTCGAAGGCGTCAAGGGCACCACACGATGATACCGGAATGTGAGAGAAAATTCAATGAGAGAGCATGGGATGCATCTTATTCAAGATGAAAAAATACCAATCTGCGCTATTGAGTGAGAGAAACCTTATTGGAATCGTATTGTATATTGGAATATTACTATCATATTATCAAGGTTTTGATCTAACCCACCCCACCCACCACCCCCCCCCCCCCCCCGAATGGTGAGAACGGACTGCAACGATAGAGCTTATCGGACTGTAAAGGAAACAAAACATATAATACCTGTTGAAGGAAAATTTGCAACTATCATCTTCCTCATTTCCCACTACTGTACCGATACATTAGTGAAAAAAACCCCATTATGACGTCAATCAGTAACAAATGGTGTTCTTCCGGTAGACCTCATCTGGAACTAGAACAACCGACACCCAAATACCGAACTTAACACGAAACCTTCACCACGAAATCCACTCAAAGGATTGAACGGGCAATGCGTCACATTAATTATGAAAGTCCAACTAGGGGTCAATGGTTTCGTCCGCACACTCTGGACTTAGAAAATTAATCACAATAAAACACTCTAGGCACACATCAGAATAAAAAAGCAGCACACCAAAACAAAACCATCAAATGATTAAACCTAAAAAAAAAATAAATTAAAAAAAAAAAAAAAAAACATAAACTAAAATCCCACGCCAAATACAACAGTCAAAAAAAAAATACACTCTCCAATCAACATAGAACAATCTATAAAGAAAGAAAAAACATAATCATAAAATATTAAATATATTAATAAAAAAAAATAAAAAAACATTAACAAAACAAAATAAAAAAAAAAAAAAAAAAAAAAAAAAAAGAAACTAACAAAATAAATTAAAAAAAAAAATTTTAACAAAAAAAAAAAAATTCAATGCAAATAAAAAATAACACACCGAAAAATATAAAAAAAACAACAAAAATCAAAAAGTAAAAAAAACAAAAAAATAAACCTAAAAAAATCACAATAAAATAAAACAATTAATAAAAAAACCAAAAAAAAATACATCAAATAATTTTAAAAGCAAAATACAATACACCAACACAAAACAAAAAACAAACAAAAAAAAAAACATAAACAAAAAAAAAAAAATAAAAAAAACAACTTAAATAATAAAAATAAAAAAACAAATCCCATCCCTCAAACAATGCACAGTCTCACACCACCAAACAAAATCTAACAAAACACCAAAAAAAACAAACACAACATCAGCCCAAAATAATATTACAAATCTCTCAAAAAACACACAAAACAAAACCACGAAATACAAAAAACCAAACAAAAAAAAACATCCAACCAACAAAAAGAACTTACCAAAAAAAAACACAACAAACACAAAATACACTCGAAATGAACGTTAAAACTAATATTACAAATTTAAAAAATACTAAAAATACAAAAAACTAACAACAAAAATTTTACAACTACAGCCAAAAAAACACCATCGACACAAAAACAAAAAAAAAAAACTACAAAAATTAAAATATCAACCAAACATAAAATACAAACATTATTAATATAATCCAAACCACCAAGTCCAAACAGAAAAACAAGATATTAAAACAAATGAAATATAACCGCCCGTCTTTTTAACAAAAGCCAATCTGACAAAAAAAAATTAGCATACATCAATCAACAAACCAAAAACCACAAAACCTCTCAAGATTCGCAATCACACTGTAACAACTACAAACGCACATCACAACCATATCATAAAAAATCTATCTCCAAAATTTAAAAATATATAAAATAAACAAAACCTCACAAAAAACAACTCAAATAGAACAACTATATCCATAAAATCGTAAACAAAAACAAAAAAAGTATGCCATCTCAGAATAACCAATAAATAAAAAACAAAAACAAACTAACACAATCAAAAATTTTCAACAAAAACCATCAATCTCAACCAGAAATAAATGACACAAAAACCACAACAAACCCCAAAAAAAATCTAACAAACAAAATAAACAAAAAAATCAATAAAAAAAAAAACAAAAACTTACTACAAAAAAAAAAAATTAAAAAAATAGTGAATACATCCCAAAACACTCAATAAAAAGAATATTAAATATTTTAAATCTTTCTTTCTCCAGAACGGGCGGACAGATTGAGGCAAAATTTCACACACACTTTCCCTAAGACATCCTTCACAAGCTTTGGTTACTATTTAATTAGATAGGTCACAATAGAGTTTGCGGCCCTATTGATTTACCCTAAAACCTCAAATCTTCTCTCCAGATCGG
>CM068953.1:182487739-182501570 GCA_035128595.1 Eptatretus atami | reverse complement strand
CCCCAAACCCATGAACCTTCACACCACCCCGCCACCTCGCACGCTCACCACTCACCTGTACAATCACATGAGACATACGTTCTCCTCGTTCCTGAGAGGTAACCTGAGGTCTCAACTGGTCCCGATACATCCACCAGCTCAACCCATTGTCCCTTCTATCTCTATTTGTGTGTCCCGTCAGTTCATGCAATCCGTCACCCTTTTTGACTTTCTGCTCTCCGTCACCTCGTTTATATTTCCGTTACTTCTGGCTTCATCTTGTATTTCTGCCGCCTCGTCACCTCCTTACTTTTCCGTGGGGGTTCCGTCTCCTGGGCCATCTGGTCCTCAAAGGCTAAACCTACGCGTCTAAACCCACCGCTTACCGCTCATTTTGACTCCCCATGGTGCGTCATTTGAGACCAATTTGACCTGCGTAATTTGACGGAACGGGTTTGCTTGTACACCCCTGGATCATCCGTGAATTTCCTCTACGAGTGGAGGCCGAATCCCACTCCTGACACCAATATGTTGTGGCCACGTGTCGGTGGCGATAAACAGACCACGAGGTGGAGTAGGGAGTCAGTCTCCCCTGACACCGAATTAGTCGGACAGTCGACAACTCTGAAAGGTCAGGGTAATTAAGGACCGTGGGTCTTGCCAATTATTTGACGCGTAGGAGGGTCGACTTGTCAATTCCAATACCACGCCGTCCTAACACCGGGGAAACCACACCACTCGTGCGATCTTGTCCGAAATCGGTCGCTATCACGACTCAGATCCGGCGTAGACTGAGCGGAAATTTACCAAAGCCGCGCCGCGACAAAATGACACTTACGGCCCCGAACAGGCGCTTACTATGTTCTCAATACCGCACCTTGCTTGGGCCATGAAACGAAAGCACAGACAACGAGCTGGACATTTAACAGGGGTATATTATAACAATAATTGATGGGGGGGAGCACAAAGAAGAGCAGATTATCATTATAAAAAAATGCAAAACCCCATGTACAATGAACACTTAACAATTTCACTTATACATGACTGGCCCACACTCACACACACACACACCCAAAATAAATTGGCTGCGGCATGTGTATTTGCAACCTGCCGCCCGTGCGCTGATCGAGCTTGTCCCGGTGGCGGACTGAACCCACCGCAACAACCACGGACCAAGCGAAGGACCAGAAAGACAGCGCCCGGACGCCAGCCAGCATGGGCACGGACCAAATGAGAATGCGCAGCAGCAAAGACGAGGCTTCTCTCTTCTTGCAGGCACCTTTTCGCCGACGAGGCGAACCTTTCTGCTTCGAGCGAATTTCTGCTCGACAGCACTTTCTTGCTTCGACAGCGAACCTCTTTCTCGCAGCTGCTCTTCGACGAGGCGAACCTTTCTTGCTCGACGAGGCGAACCTTTCTGGCTTCGACGAGGCGAACCTTTCTTGCTTCGAGAGGCGAACCTTTCTTGCTTCGACGAGGCGAACTTTCTCGTACGGCAACCTTCTGACCGAAGCAGAACCTTTTACTTGCTTCGACGAGCGATATCTCTCGAAGGACTTCTTGCTTCGAAGCGAACCTCAGGAGGGCGAACCTTTTCTTGCTGTCGACGAGGCGAACCTTTCTGCTTTCGACGAGCGATCTGTTGAGGGGAACCTTTCCTGCTTGACGAGTGAACTTTGCTTCGAGAGGTGAACCTTCTTGCTCTCCACTGAGGGCGACCTTGGCTTGCGTTTGACGAGGCGACCTTTCTTCTCCACCGCGTCGCCAACCAACTCTTATTCCTCGCCCTCCCCCACGGGTCGATGCACCGCTCTTGAGGGACTCGCCTCCGGATTCGGATGAGGGGTGTATGGCGACTCGTGGCCGACTTCATTGGTCGGCGCAAACACTCCATCTGGTGGCGGAGCCACCCTGAGTTGTCAGCCCCCCTGATTGGCTGGGGCGTGCGTGCGATCTCGCGCTTTGCTCATTTGGGGGTGCTGAGGGAATACGCTCTAATGCCCCTCCTTGGAGCGGAACGTCGATCCGACAGCGACGGGAGGCTCCGCCCATGCAGCCTCAGCCAAAATACACGTGGCAATGGCGACCGTGGTAGAGTGCGGACGGTGTTGCTGTTTTGTTGTTTGTTGTGTTGTTGATGTAAAAAAACTTGATAAAAAAATAACTCACAGCACACACGACAATCCCATTAGTACATAGGGGAGGATTCTAACTATCACACATACTTATCGAAATAACTTGAACTACGGGACTCTGGCTGTTTGTGTGCACAAGTTTTCCCAATATCCTAGACAATATAAGGTGGGTGTGTCAAGACTGCATCAGATGTATTAACGTCATACTGAATGTTTTTTTATGCCTACCTTTAAAATCATTATGTTTTTAAATTGGAATTTATCAGCTGCATCCCTTACATGTGTAAGGGTTCTATTGAACTCTCTTCGTTACCGTTGCTCATCGAAGACTATGTGTTTCACTCTTTTCTGTCTGTCTGTTTCTTTGATCTGTGTAAGGATATCTGCAAAAGTTGGACCTGGATTCGGATGCTAAGGTTTTGTGACAAGGGGTGCTTGTGTGACAAGACGAACTGATTAGATTTTGGTGGAGATCCCATCCGGATCAGACGACTCGAGGTTTTTACGTGATGTCTTCAGCACATTGAGAGAAAGGCTCAAAACTAGTATTAGCCACGATATTTCCAAAAATTATTGGCGAGATAGTTCTCGTGGATCAGGCATTATGATGCGAGGTTGCGTTCTACCGAGGTGCTCTTCTCTAGTTTGTCCTTTTTCTGTCAGATTGATATTTTCCATTCTCCTTCAAACACATTTCAATGCTATTTAATAAGTTGGCTCTTTCCAAAAGTTCAAACTTTCACATACCATCGAAAACTCAACACTACCAATAAAGGATCTTTACAAGCACTTCTATGTGTTGTTGTTTGTTTCAGTTTTGCATATCACAATGTCTTTTTCTCAGTTTTGTGTTTTGTATTTGGGTTTTTTGTGTGGTTTACTATTCAGCACATTCTCTTACAGACACTGTCATGCTATCCTTGTCATATTTTCTTGTGTTGCACCTGTCCCATCTGTAGATATTATGCTTCCTAATACGTTGAATGCTTGTCACACCTGGTTGTTGTTAATTTTAGTTCTTTGAATATGTAAATAATTATTTGGTGACAAATCACCAAAGCAAACACACAATAGAGTGTTTCAATATCAATGTTTTCTTTCTTACGCATAGCAGAGTGATGATTTGGAATAAGGCAGCAAAATTCACGCCCATTTCCTGTCCAGCTCATTGTAATTGGCACAGTGTACTCTGGGGAAACACCCCCACAATAGAAGTCAAACTGCTCCCAACACGCAGCAAATGCGGCAAAGGCAAAATGTGGCAAAAAAACAAAAACGATTACTAATAAGGAATGGAGATGAAGAGATGTGTGAAGGAAGCCCATTTTGGCATCACATTGCCTGTAATTTATGCACCTCTTTACCTAACCTTGAAAGTTTACATATTTACCGATGATTGATGTATTATGCCATTTTTACAACTAGCCGAGTACTCACGCCTAGGTGCGATTGTTCTCAAGCCATGTTGCACGTTCTACGTTGATCCATACAGTACCAGATATTTGGGTGTGTCGGTAGGCAACTTGACACACTGTGTCGCGCAAAGAGAACAGAAGTGATGTGCATGTAAGCAAAAAATATAGCCCACTGCTTACAATCGGGGCCCATTGCAGAAGCTTGGTATTAGGCCCAGGCAGTGAAATGTAGCCCATTTCAAAACTGCCTCCATTAAGTATTTTCTTAAGCAGTGCTAAATATCGTAGACTAATCACTTTCGCAAATGCCGTGCAATATGTCTTACACAGTCAATCTTCGCTGACCACAATTGGCTTTGTACTTTTATGCAGTGAACGGAAGGTGTTCGTTTCAGTAATCTCCCACCTGGGGACTTGAACTGAAGACATTAAATTTTCTGTATTGGTAGGCCCATACCCAACATGGCACCTGACCCGCACCTCCCCCCCCCTCTGTTCTGCTTAACAATTCAACAACACTACTCTGCACTTGGAAAAACGTGGACGAGGAATAACTGTTCTGTAAATGGGTGAAGCTTGCAATATCCTCCCACGAAATGGCAGCACTAAAATGTATACACGATTTACATGGAGAATTTGCGTCCACCCGAGCTACCCCCCCCCCGCCGCCACCGCTATTCTTCGACACCTCCCCAAGACCAGCAGCAAAGATAAATAACCCCCTCACCAGCAAAGGATATAAACACCCTATTACATTAATAGTAAGTTGGAAGGAATCAGCCCACAACTAGGAGGAGCTAGACGTGACAAACAAACAAACACCACAAACATCCGTCTCTGAATGATAGTAAGGATAAGGATAGAAAGGGGAAGTGATTGTAAAAGTAAATAAAGATGAATTGATAAATTCACATTGTTCTAACAAACGGGAACAGCAACATACGCGAGCATGGCGGCCGAAAAGGCTCTCTCATATGCCAAAGGTTCCTGTGGTGGCCCAGTTATTTAGTGTGGAGTTTGTTATAGAAAGGAAGGAAATTGAGAGGGAGACAGAGTTGGGGTGAGGCGTCGCAGGAGTTGTGGGGAAGAAGAGCATTAGACGATTAGAGGGAGGGTGGGTGGGTAGACTGGGTTGGAAGGTGGTTGAGTAATGGCGGTTTGGGCAGTTGAGGGCTTGAAGAAGAAAGGGGAAGGAATGACAGATATGATTGGCGAGGGAGGCAGAGGGGGACAGAGTCTGGGGATTGAGCGGGTTTGAGGTTTTGAAGGAAAAGGGGCGGGAAGACAGAGGTTTGGGTGTGTGGGTGCGGGGGCTATAGCACTGGGAGTGTGTGTGTGTTGTGTGGTGTTGTGTGGTGTGTGTGTGTGTGTGTCTGATGTGTGCTGTGTGTGTGTGTGTGTGTAAGGGGGGGGGGGGGTTATGGACCTAAGTCACAATTTTACATTATTGCAGAAGTTCCAGGGTCTTTGGGGTATTGGGTCCCCTAGTATTGGGGTTCTTCGAGGATTTTGGGTCCTCGTGTCTTTTAGTCCTCACGCGCGGTCTTTGGAATGCCGTTATTTTGGTCTTTAGGGACCTTTTTGTCCTCTCGGATCTTTCTGTTTTGGGGTCTTATTCTCTGCCACCGAAGGGTGAATGGAGTTATTTTCACCCCACTCTCTCTGTTTGTCTGTTCTATAGTCTGTCTGTCTGGGTACAGGATGATCTCAACTTGGTGGACTAATCCGGATGAACATTTTGTGACAAAGTTGGGTGTGTTGATCAAGGATTCGAACTGAATGGATATTGTGGCGTGAAGATCAGAATCCGTATCTGACTACCTAGAATTTTGTTAAGTGATTCCTCACCAATTGATGAGATTGAGGCGAAACGATATATAGCACGATTATCCAAAAAGTTTGTGGAATCGGATTCGGACAAAAACTTGGTGGACAAGTGTTGGGTGTGTTGCAAGAAAAAGGTTTCGTATTTTGGTGAAGATCCGACTGGATCTGGATATGAGAATCTTATTATTTTTTTCATGTGATTATATTACCAAATGAGGAAGAGTAGGGCCAAACGATAAGTAACGTAGTTACTGTTACCAGCGATGAATTTTAAAAATGTATTGGGCCCCGGATATGTTCTCGTGGATCAGGTATTTACGTGGTGGAGTAGTGCGCTCTCCGAGTGCCCGTTTCCAGTTTTCGGTCTTGTTGGTCTTTTTGGTATGTTTTGTCTTTCTGGGGTCTCTTTGGGTCCTGGGCACTTTAGATTAATATTTCCGGTTTCCAATTACGATTGACGCCAGGTCAACTGTCCAAATAATATACCATATCATACATATTCTACAGTAATCACCTACACTTGCTCCATTATTATACAGCGAGAAGCACCCGCTCCTAGGGAGTCGGTCAAGGGTCTATGTTATTATTTGTATTGCCTAGTTTTACTCCAAGGGGACCCAGATATACACATCCAAATAAATTGGTTTGAATCGGTTTCAGCCGATTTGCGGTCCTGGAACAGACAGACGGACGGATGGTGACATTATAGTAAGATTACGTTTGATGATAAAACTACGATGCGTATTCATAGAATACTGACCCTTCGGCAATCTTAGAAGGACATTGGTGCGAAGCCAATCTTCTCTTTTTTTTATTTCTAGGCATTAGGCTTTTTAAGCTCTAAGGAGGGCAGTTGTCAATCCAAGAAATATGCACAAATCAAATGGTCATGTAACATGTGGTAAGTTTCAATTTCCTCTGGTTGAACTTTTCGATGTACACTCTCTTAACAAAATGAAGACAAGTATATACACGAACCAATTGCTTTACCCCGCTTTGCGGTTCAGCGTGTAGGGTAAATAATAAAAATAAAATAAATAATCGACTTGTAGGCAACACCTGGAAAAGGCAGAACAGTAAGTGTGAACAGCTACTCAGTAGAGACAATACCTCCGCCGGGGTGAACAGTTTTAAAGTTTTGTTTCACACTGATATGTGTGATCGTGAATCAAAGAAGCGATATCGGCTTCTCTTCACCGAAACAAACCTGCAAATAAACTAAGTTTTGCATAACTCGTCCACAACTTTTTGAGACGTCCATGAATGTACATCTATGTTTTTAACAGCCATCTCTCAATTTTATAATTAGGCCTGTAGTTCACATTTTGACCTCAGATAATAATTTGTGTTGGAATTCAGTGACCTGTATGAAAACCTCTTCAAATCCTCGAGTCAATCATTAAAATGAAAAATTGGACAATTCTTAAAATTCGCTTATGTTGACACTTGTTGGCAAATGTTGACCGCACAAATTAGTTAGTGTTGAATTAAGTGAATGGTGTGGCGAATTCCTGCTCCAATTGAAAGTCAATCGGAATATAAAAATTGAGGATTTCAGGAATTGAGCGCATGTTGACTCTTTTTACTGATGTTGACCTCAAAAATAATTGGTGGTTAATATCATTTGAGGTGATATGAAAATTGACAATTTAAAAAATTGGCCATGTTGAACCTTGTCGGGCAATGTTGATTGCTCAAAATTAATTCGTGGTTGAATTCAGTGAGCTCATATGCAATCCTCTTCAAATTTCTAGTCAAGGCTTGGCAGAAATTAGGATTTTGTAGAAATATAGCATATTGTGACCTCAGATGACCGGCGATTCAATATGGTCATGCAATCATGGAAAGTTTCAATTCATTCGTGAAGATGTTATCTGCTTAACAAAACACAAGACACGTACGACATGCATACTACGCTACCAATTGCTTAATCCCCACATTCGCTTCGTGAGCGCAGTAATGCCAATATGGCACATAGATTTGGTGTAATTACACTGTTGGGTCGATCTTCGTGTCCAATAGTCCTCTTCAGCTTACTGCTAGTTTGCACTACCTTCTTGTTTGATATTCTTCCACAGCAACATTCTCCTTTGAGGTCAAATGTCTCTATCGGTTCCTGAATTGCCTCCATTTGTGCATCAAAGTTGTTGTGCGGTTGTTTTCCAGTTCTGCAGATTTTGTCTTAGAGTTGTCTTGAATTGGGGATGACGGGACAGTGACATGAGGTAATTGCGGATAACAGCTTGAATTATCACGGAAGAAGTAGAAGATGAAACAGAGAGATGAACATAGTTATGGGCTAAGTGGCAGTTATACTCCGTACGGATTGACTTGGTTATTCAAATGGGACAAGGAAAAAACGAGGCAGCCATCGTGTAAGGCTGGTGTGCCGATGTGGTGCATGTGCGTGGGTGGGGAGCGACATGTGCTGGAAGAAGTAAGGAGAGCAGCACATTCATTAAGAGCAGAGAGGAGGCGATCTCATCGGGCCCATGCGAAGTCTGAGCGAGACATAGACCGTGCATGTCAGATCACATGCTTTTAGAAACGAACCCACACTGTTTCAGCTTCCCACCCTCAGGATCAATTTATGAGGGGTTTTGGAAATTGACATGGCTGAATTGCTTATCAATTGATGGACTTGTAGTATTGTTGTGGGGCCGGTCGTCGGAGTCGAGCACGGACCTAGTGGAGCAGTAGAGTCATACTCCCACCGAACACTCGCGGATTTAGGTCTGACCCCACGGGATAGTCCGAAAGGCAACGGGTCCCTTACAGGACCATGAATCGCGAAAATTCGACCACATGGGTGGGGGTTAATTGCCAATTCAATATACCTGAAGACCACACGGAAAGTACCGGGGAATCACACGCCTCGGACAGATCTCGAGCGGGCCGAGCCTTACCGTGCCCGAAACCGTGGGTAAACCCGTAGGCGGATGCGTTACCACGGCCGTCGGTCCAAATGAACAATTTACTGCCGTCGCTATTTTCAACACGCACCGTGCTAGGCCAATAAAAGAAGACACGGTAGGCGGCCATGGGTCGCTGAGCATGCGATTGACCTTGTGACCCCTGAATCTGAGTTAATCTACAAGTACGTGAACCTAAGTCACATTTGCTCTACGGCTAGTATATCTGGCGGCCGTACCCCCCCCCCTGAAATTGACAGAAACGTTGCGGCGGCCGCAAGTTTCTTTGGAGGTGGCCTCAGGGTGGCCTATCGCCGTTATGCGTATCTTTACAGGCCGTAGTGGGGTCGCACGTGGAATTATAGCGTGAGTTTATAATTTTTCATTTCTACGTTGCGGCCGTAGCAATTATGACAATGCGAAGCTTGTGATGTAGAGTGTCGCACCGTCTGAACCTACTAGGCATATGTGGGGCTTGCGGTTATGTCGTGCGCTGCCGTAGGCTCTTGATCAATAAATATGAATTTGCCAAC
This sequence comes from Eptatretus atami, assembly GCA_035128595.1. Taxonomy (NCBI): domain Eukaryota; kingdom Metazoa; phylum Chordata; class Myxini; order Myxiniformes; family Myxinidae; genus Eptatretus; species Eptatretus atami. The sequence continues at coordinate 182,492,769 of CM068953.1, read as the reverse complement.
CCCCAAAATTAGCAGCCAACTATTTCACGGTCGCGTAAGGTAGTCTAAGCGTCCCTGTGTTCAACGTACGGTGGCCTTTGCGGTCAGTGTGACTACTCGGGCACGCAGGGTCGACGCATGTTCCCTACGGCCTGCCGTGCGTCCGTGACTGTAGGACGTCTCGTGCAGTCTTGTCGTCGACCGTGCGCTACCGCTAGAGGATCGAGTATAGCGTGTTTGCCTATACATCCGAACTGGTATATGTTCAGTTAATATAGTATTATAGTGTATTAGTATTAATTAGATATAAGTGTACGTTATATTTCATAACTGTTTATTATTTTTTTCATATAAAAAAGAACTGGTATGAATGTATACCCATTCGTTACCGTCCGTCTGCGCGGCAACGTTCCCTTAGGGTCCCCTGCGGTCGCCTGGGGTCCCTTGCGCACTGCCTTACAAAATGTTTATGATGGCCGCCGCAGGGGATGCCCTAAGCGTCACCGTGCGACATCAATCAAAGACCAGTAGCGGCAACGCCCACGTTTTCGGTCCCACAAGCTTATTAAATACGCCGGGGCTCCCCGATACTAAAAAAAAACGGTGACTGCTACATTTGTGACGGTGGAAATAGCCGGCGCCCGCCCTATAATTCCTAGTGGCCGTAGATTTTGTAGACCGAATACGGCCGCTCGTGGCCAAATGTGGATTAGGCCTAAGTACTTACGAATTGCAAGATCAATTGGTTAAACCCGGTGTATGAGCAAGGGGGCTTGAATGGTGCATTTCTCTGAACAATGCAGCTCATTGACCTTTGACCCGACTTAGCCGAGACTGGGTCAATATGGCGCGAAGCGAGAGATGGTTGCAGTACCCATTGAGTACGTATGTACCTATGAAAACTTCATTTGTATCGAACCGTGTAGGAGCAAGGGGGCTTTGAATGTTCCATGTTTGCCCGAAAAATTGCACTCATTGACCTTTGACCCCTGTACATATCGAGATAGGGTCAATATGTTCTGAATGCATAGTTGTAGTACTCATTGTACTATGTACTCTTATGATATTTCATTCGTATCGGTTAATCCGTGTAGGAGGCAAGGATGCCTTCGATGGAGATTGTCGCCCGAAGAAATGCACTTATTGACCTTTGACCTGACCGAGATTGCTTTCCGAGGGATAGGTCATTAGCAAATGAGCAAGAGTTGATGTACTCATTACGTCTATAAGCATGAAATGATTCATTCGATTCAGTTCAACCGTCTGGAGCTGTGTAGCTTTGAGATTTCAGGCGGCGAATGCTCAAGCCGTCGGGACACCTCAAGTTGAGTAGGGTGCCATTTTGGAAACTACAAGTATATAGAACAATAAGTGGATGTCAAATACCAGATAGCCGAATTCACCTTAAGGATTATGCATACCAAATTCTCAATCGAGTTCCATCTCCTGATTAACTTACTTGGTATCCAATTTGAGAATGAAAGCTCCGATAAAATGCGTGATATCGGATAATTCCAAGAGTTCGAGGGGTGCTGTGGGGAACAAGATATATAATCGAAATAAGGCCCGATTGTTTGTGCACAATGCGATTGCAGATGATTAGTGTGAATTTTCATGACATCTACATAACCGGTTTGGGCTATTGAATACCCGAGGGCATCTTGAAGCGCGAAGGGAACTCGGCAGCTCTTCTGCGTAATTATCTGGTTGTTTTGCACTAATTATTGAACTGGACTCACTCTAATGAAAGTTTAATTCGGTATTAAATAGTCACTAAGGATGTTGCAATTTATTACAATAATTAGCGTGACTAGTACTGCGAAAGTTTTAATTCATCTGCAACTACATGGTGGAGATTACTTAATTTGAATAAAAAATTTTCGAGGATTACCATTTAAGTAGGCGCGGCGTAAAACTAATTATTTACAAATACAGAATTATAATTTAGAGATTCATGATAATTGCATTAGGCAATTAATTCACTGTGGGATAATAGTGCTATTTTTAGAATTAACTTTGCCTTGTGACCGGTACCTAAGATTGAAATGGTATTGTCTGAGGCAAGTTGCAGGATATCTCAAGCGTGCCTATGAACCTGCCAAAGTTATTCGATCGCCTGCACTACCGTCGCTAAGACGTCTCACATTTGGTCAATATCGGGCATACCCATCTTTGAATAGGTGTGGAACGCTACTGGCAAGAAACCAATTGCTTACCTAAGAGTATATTACAAAAAGAGGATCAGTAAGCAGCCAAATAATAAGCCTACTGGATAGGGTTCATATCGTGAACTTACGTGAATTTTTCGGCGTTGCTGAAGGCCCTAGCACACACATTCATCATTATCTAAATGTCTCCAAGTTGGTAAAGGAGTTACAATTGGATTGACAACAATCCAAGAATACTGACAATAATACTATTGACCCGAAAATACAGAACGGACCAAATAGGATCAAATCGGGGGAAGCACATAAGGGCCAGAGTTAGTCCGAATATCAGGCAGGCATATAACAGGTGAGCAAAAGCACTTAACATGCTACTGTAAAGTTGTATCTCACTGGCTGGCGACAGCTCGCGACTAGTGGAGACCCAAGTTGCGATAGAACACAGCATAATTTTCACTTGAATATCACAACTGATTAAATACTAAAAACACAATTTGCGTAGCTCTCAACGCATCATCGCGACGAATTGTTCCTCACGAACTCTCCCGGCGAAATTTGGGATGAACTGTCGCCTAGGTTCGCATACAGTGTCGCTACGACATTCGCGCGACGTTTGGCGACGGTTCAGGTGTGACAGAAACTAGGTTATTTGGCACATGTGCAACTGTCGCGCGACGGTCACACTGACGAGGTCGTGCGACATCGCGCAAATGGTCGTGTCAACAGTCGGACGACAACTGTGCGTGACACATTGAGAAATGCGGTGAACCCACAATATGTGATAGTATAATCATATGTATGATGTGTATACTATATGTGATAATTAGTTATATATATCTATTCATATATATATGTATATATAAGTGTAATTATGTATATTAATATATATATATATATATATATATATATTATATATATAATATAGCTGAGGCTCTATCTTTCCAGCAATCATATTGTCAGTTGGGACGGAGTGAAGGAGTACCATACTCAGATACGACAATGGGTGTGGAGTGTTGCCCTGGAAAACAGGAGTCGGTGTGATTACAGGAGATGCTGACAAGCCTGATTGTTCAAAGTTTCTGTTACTTGTCAATGTTGCACCACAAACATTGTGTGTGACCCAATTGTTCATCTGCCTTGATAGGGCTTGTGGTGTGACCAGATTTTGTGGTGACCTAATTTATGTAAAATATGTGTGACGTGATTAGGAATGATGGGAAAGTGAAAAGTTGCATTGAAGGCCATTACTCAAACAGGAGAGAAAGAGGAACAGACAATGCTGGTTTACAATAGGACTATGAGTTTGTTTGTTTTTTTGTTTTTTTTTTAGTCATATCTGGATGAAATATTGGAATCTATCTACATTACATTGCATGGATAACATGTGGATTTCTATGATAAATAAATTGAGTAGACGATACATTGTGCAAATTTCTGATTAATTCTTTTGAAATAACAGAAACAACATATTGTAGCAAAAGATTTAATAAATGAATTATGACCTCAGTTATGTCGCAATTTCTTCCGAAAAATTCTCTATTGAATCGCAGTTTCTGCCGCGCTCTCATGGGTCCCAGAAACAGATTATCATTTTTTTCTCCACTCGGTCACAATTTATTTCATAGGTCACCAATCCCTCACAAATTGTTTCCTCACATTTGTCACACCCCTTCTGACTCACGGAAACTAAATTGAGAAGGGTTCGAGACGGTTCGAGACACCGCGACGACTCTGTGACTATTTTGAGAGAAAATTGTCGCACGAATTTTTTGAACATGTTCAAAATTCAAGGCGACACCAGAGCGACGTCCTGCGACTCACGCGAGGGAAATTGAGAACCACCGCGAACGTTTCCAGACATTTTGAGAATCCCGTTCGCATTTGTCACGAGCTGTCCACCCAGTGAGATAAAGACTTAAGAGACTGGCCACACACAGACACACACCCAAAAGAAACGGACCCCGTCGGGCTTTATGAAGGCTTCGCTCGAGGAAAGGTGAGCTGGAGACCAAAGCCTGTGCTTGGACCTGTCCGCTCTCGGTCTTCGACGATCTTGCTCAGTGGCGGGACTCAAACCCGCAGCTTTCACGTGCGTCAAGGACGAAGGCCCAGGAGTGGAGCGGCAGAACGCCAGCACGATCGGATGCAAAAACAAGCGAGGAGGCGGTGAGGCAGGCGAAAGCAAGTGATTCTCCTCAGGCTCCGACACACAACCAGGCTCCGACGCCAACACAAACATGAACACGAACACCGAACCCGAATACTCCAAAGGGAGCCTGTCTTTTTACTCCGATCCCAGAGCGGGGCAGAGCCTCGGTGTCGACGCTCTGTGGGCGCTTGATTGGACAGGGATCAGGTGTGTTGACGCACTGTTCGCTCCTGATGGACAGCAAGGGGAGCCTGGTAAAGTGCTAGTTCAGTGGAGGAGCATGAATGGAGCGCGCTGTAAAACGCTAGTTTCAGTGGAGAGTTGTGAACGAACACGCTGTAAAGCGCTAGTTCAGTGAGGAGCCGTGAATGGAATGAGCTCTAAAGCGCCAGTTCAGTGGAGGAGTTGTGAACGGGAACGCGCTGTAAAGCCTAGTCAGTGGAGGAGCGTGAATGGGAATGAGCTGTAAAGCGCTAGTTTCAGTGGAGGAGTTGTGAACGGGAACGCGCTGTAAGCGCTAGTTCAGTGGAGGAGCCATGAATGGGAATGAGCTGTAAAGCGCTAGTTCAGTGGAGGAGTTGTGAACGGCATACGCGCTGTAAAGCGCTAGTTCAGTGGCAGGGTGGTTGGTTTGTCGGATCTAAGGATTTAAAGACCTGACAATAAAACAACTTTGCAGCGCACGTACACTTAATTACCCATTAGACAAGGGACGGGACCCTAACTAGAAACACATA
>CM068953.1:182473527-182486088 GCA_035128595.1 Eptatretus atami | reverse complement strand
GGTTTCTGGAGGGATCATACGGTCCACTGTCAACCCTCTTCTGGTGAAACTACCTAAATACAGGATCACTGCTCACCTCCATTCATTTGTTCCTCTTTGGAACAAACTTCCACATTTTCTTCAATATCATTCTTCCCTCCAGGTCTTCAAGACAGTTGTTCACCACCATCTTCAAGACAGATGTCCCCAATTCAAAACCATGATCTTTTATATCTCCTTTCCCCCACCCAATCCCTCCTCCTTCCAGATTTCCAGTTTTCCCTCCTTGAAGTTTCCTTCTGTGTCCATTTTGAAGTCTCCTCCCCATACCTGCTGTTTGTCTAAGTCTCCCTCTATCTTGACCTTCAACTCTGCTGTTGGTGTTTCCCCACTCACTCGACTGCTCCATTTGCTTGCATCTCCACTGCTCTGTTTGTGAATCTTGGTTTATGTCATGCTATTGTCAATTACGTCCTGATCTGTTCAGTGTACCAGCTCTTCCATGAGCCTCGACGATGTCTCCAAAAAGTACATTAATCACTTATTGAAGATCCACTTTGAATACCACCACAAGTATTGCTTTTTGTCAAAAACATAAATTGCATGGACTGTAACACCAAACGATTTCCTGTCGCTATCAATTTCATGAGCATAGGATTATTTTACATTGGACATTCAGTAGAACACTCAAAGCAAGTCTTATGGCAACATCATTAATTTTCTGAAGATCACATTCTCATTAATACACTGAAGTACAAGGTCAGCCAAAACACATAATTCAAATTTCACTTGTTCTTATCAAAAATTAAGCATTATACTGACCAGCAAGTTGGAAATTGGTCACCAAGGTGATGCCAAAGAAGATGTGTGGCATTTTGTCCAGTGCAGGTATGAAAATGAGCACTGTCACCAAACCAAGAAGCAACGAAATGACAACCAAACTGCCAATGATCCTGATGCATTCAGAGATCCTGTAACACATTGTGACAACAGCTCATGGCATTTTTTGTCAAAAAGATGAATGCCGATAACAAGGCATTTTGACAAGAAAAATCTTTTTCATTATAACCCAAATATTTACACCTCCCCCTACAGCATAACGGAAGGCTTATTGCTGTTGAATGGTTTGTTTCGACAATTGGTGCCCCCAATTATTAATGGTAACAGAGTTTCTTAGACCCCCAGAAGTACGAAACCACCATTTACAAAATAGTTTTTTTTCTTCCGGCACTCTCAACACTCCACATTTCCAAACTCTATCTCTGAGCCGGCTGGGACTTTTGGAATGAAATTTTGCATCAATAATGTGACTGGAAAGTAGGTGGGGTTTACCGAATGTTTTTGACTTTGAACCTATTTTAAGGTCATGCCGTAATTAAGGTAACTAGCCAACCCCACACTCCACGTGAAGTTTCTAAAGTGAGGGTTCGTTAGGACGTCAATATATCCAGTGTTCACAGTGTGATTTATAGGTGTAGTGTAGTGGAGGTGGTTTAACAGGTGTAGAAAAGATCATGATTTTGGATGGGGGATGACTTGAGATGGTGGTGAACAGCAAGCTGTCTTGAACACCTGGAGGAAAGAATGAGATTGAATAGAGCATAGGAGGTGATTCCACAGGCGAGAGAAAAAAAGAGAAATAAATGAGTGGAGGTGAGCAGTGGTTCTGGATTTAGGCAGTTTCACTCGGAGGGGGTTGCTGGTGGACCGCGTGTGTCCTGTAGATACCTGGCGGGTACAAAGCAATGTAGGGTGCAAGTGCAAGGGCAGAGGGCAGAGGGTGCAAGTCCAGAAATGAGGCGGAAGAAGACAGAGAGACAACCAACCTGTCGGCGATGGCAAAGTGAGAGGCCCAGAGACTCAGCTTCATCCTGAGATATTCCATTGATCTTGAAGGCCTTGGTTTCAATGGTATCAAGCAGAGCAAGCTGTGAGGCAGAGGAGTGAGCCCAGAGGGGAGAGCAGTACTTCATCGAGCTGCAGATGAAAGCCTTGTAGGTGGATGGGAGCGCAGGTGTGCCAAGGAAAGATTTTGCATGACGGAGGATGCCCAGTCGGCGTCTGACTTTGTAGGTCAATTTTGAAATTTAGCTTGCCAAAGAAGAGATCATGACTGAAAGTGAAGACCCAAGAGTTTGAGTGACTGAACCTCTTCAAAGGTGTTGAGAAGTAGATGGAAGGGATTTGCAGTCCGGTCGAGAGAGAGAGAGAGAGAGAGAGAGAGAGAGAGAAGAGAAGGAGAGAGAGAGGAGAAGAGAGAGAGAGAGAGAGAGAGAGCGAGAGAGAGCGAGAGAGAGAGGAATTTCTCATGATTGAAAGACATATTCCAAGTGTTTAACCAGTTTGTGATTTTTGTCAAGGTCTGAGGAGAGGGAAGAGGCTGCTGCCTTTCTGTCAGAAGGATGAGAGATGTCACGGCAGAGAGAGAGAGTGAAGTCATCAGCAACGAGGTAAAGATGATATTACAGAGATTCAGAGAGATCATTGATGAAGATTAGGAATAAGATGGGGCCAAAAATACTGTCATGTGGTACTCCAGCCTTGACTGGGAGAGTAGAAAAAAAGGGTTCCGTTGAGAGCCACACATTGGCTTTGAGAGTGGAGGAAGTCAGTAAACCAAGAGTGGAGTTGACATTGGATTTCATTTGCAGACAGTTTGGAGAACAGGGAAGGATGCCTGACTGCATCAAAAGCTCGAGATATGTCCAGAGAGACGGCCCTAATCCCATGTGTAATATCGAGGGCCTCCATCCATTGTTGGGAGTAGAGAAAGCATATCCAAGGTAGAGGGACCAGATCTGAATCCAAATTGATGATCTGAGACGAGGCTGTTGGAGAAAAGGAATGATTTTATGTTAACTGCGATGATGGATTCCATGACCTTGCTGGTGATTGTAAGTAAACTAATTGGTCTGTAGTTAAGAGTTCTGCTTTTGCACCAATATATTACTTCCACCACTGAAGGTGAAGGTTATATTTTCACCCCTTTCTGTCTATTTGTTTTGAGAAAACTAGCCCACCTCAAAATTCCTGCAGGTCTAATGGCTAGGGACTGTATTATACGTATCCGGACAGTGATTATGTCAGGACGGCCATTCTCTCCTTACGCGTCTGGGAAGTTTTTGTCTCCAGACGTGTCTGGATGGTATTTATCTCTGGATGTGTCCAGATAGGAGTTTGTCTCTGGACGTGTCTGGTGGTGTTTATGTCTGGATGGGAGTTTGTCTCTGGACATGTCCATGCGGTGGTAAGCTCCGGATGGCTTGGCTCCAAAGGTGTCAGGGCGGTGTGAGTCTCCGGATGCATCCTGGCAGTGTTTGTCTCCAGGCGTTGTTCATCTCCAGACGTGTCCAGATGGCGTTTGTCTCTGGGCGGTATCCTTATGACAATTCATGGGCAGGTGTTTGTGTGTTTTTGTGTTTGTTTGTCAGGCTACTCCTCCAGTTCTGGGCCAATTACATCCAGACTTGCCACATCAGATCAGCATTATCCCAATTAATGTTTCGGCATGTTTTTATCTTTGCCAGTGGTTTTTTTTTGGGGGGGGGTGGGGTAAAGGGGGGAAAGCAAATTATTTATGTGAGTGTGTATTGTGTATTGTGCAGCACCGCCTGCAAGTGGGGGAGGGTATTGCAAGTCTCCATGATCTACAGTGCAGTCAGTTCCCATGTTTTCCAATGCAGTGAAGTGTTTTGAATTACAAAGCGTGGGATGTTTTGCATTCCATTTTGCATTTTTTGCAAGGTTTATAATTTAATGGCAGTAATGTTATATTTTTAATTTACATGTTTTTGAAAAAGGCAGTGACATCAGTAACAGAAATGACGGTTGGTTTTGTCTGTGTGGGCAGTGCTTGGAGAGAGATGGCATTTGAGGAAAAAGGCAGTGCTGTGGTGACTTGCAAATAAAAGCTCTGATTAAACTATTTCCATTTCCCAGGAGAATCATTACTGGATGCAACAGATGCCTTTTGATTTACACAATGGCAGATGTTTTGAATTTAGATGTTTGTAGATTCCGCTCTAAGTCTGGCCTACTCCTGCGTCAAAGTTCCGGGTAGCATAGGAGGTGAACAAGAGGAGGTAATGAATGAATCTATTTTTTATTTGTTCTTTCGTTCTCTATTTGCAAATCATTCATTAGCATAGGCAGTGAACGAGAGAATCTGCATTCTTTGGTTGATTATTTTTGTTGTTGTTGCAATTCGCTCATTGGTATGGATGGTGAACAAGAGGAGGTAAATAATGAATCTACATACTTTGTTCTTTTTTGTCTATTTGCAGATCGTTCAAGAGGAGATAATTAAACCCTTCCTATAATTCAAGGACGTGGAGTGTGTGTGTGTGCGTGTGTGTGGTGTGGTGTGTGTGGTGTGTGTGGTGTGTGTGTGTGTGTGTCATGCTATCCTCCTACAGTTCTGGGCTGATTACATCCAGACTGTGTTTTTTTTGTATACCTTGTCGAGGCTCGTGTGAGAGTTAACACATAACGCACAGAAGGGGGGCATGAGACAAGAGGGGGGAGTGGGAAGGAAACAAAACAGTGGGGACAGAGACATTAGGAGATCTGTGGAAGGGAGAGGATGGGACGGGGAACATGGGGAATAGAAGATGGACATTCAGGGACTTTCAGGAAGGAAAGCAGGGAATTTGAAGGAGGAATGTAGGTAATTTGGTCACAGGAAATTTGGTCACGGGAAACTTGGTCACGGTAAACGGTCACAAGGTAATTTGGTCACAGTAATGGTCACGGTAATTCGGTCACGTAATTCGGTCACAAGGTATTTGGTCACGGTATTATTATATTATTATTTATTATTCACTGCATTTAAGGCCAGTAAGGCCAAGAGCAGTAATAAACATTTTCATTTCATGGCCGGCGAATCTTGTTGGCATAATGACGTATTGACCAAGTTTACTGACAACTATAATGAATCGGAATTTAAAGTTGAGAGAGACAGAATCGATTCCATTATAGTAGTCAGTAAACTTGGTCAATACGTCATTTATGCCACAAGATTCGCCGGCCATGAAATGAAAATGTTTATTACTGCTCTTGGCCTTACTGGCCGTAAATGCAGTGAAATAATAAATAATAATAATAATACCGTGACCAAATTACCTTGTGACCGAATTACAGTGACCGAATTACCGTGACCAATTACCTTGATACCATTTTACTGTGACCAAATTACCTTGTGACCGTTTACCGTGACAAATTAATGTGACCGTTTTACCATGACCAAGTATTCCCGTGATCAATTTCCTGTGACCAAATTACCGTGCCCCTGAAGGAGGTGGGCTTGGGTGGATTATCGGGGGTAGAAAAGATCGAGGATTTGGATGGGGGATGATAAGAGGTGGTGGTGAACAGCTGTTTTGAAGGCCTGGAGGGAAGAATGGGAATGAATAGAGTGAGGGAGTTTATTCCAAAGGCAGGAAAAAAGAAGAATGAAAGAGTGAAGGTGAGCAGTGATTCATGATTTTGGTAGTTTTACCAGAAGGGGGTTGCTGGCGGACCTTGAGCGCCCTGTGGAAATGTGGTGGGGACAAATCGCAGAGAGAGCAAGGGGGGGGAGGCTGGAGAGGAGACGTAGAGACAGAAAGTAAAAACGGCAGTAATGGCAGTAATGTAAACTTGCTAAATAGGATCAGTGTGACCCCAATTAATATAGTAAGGGTTTTTTTTTTTATCTTTACCGGTGGTCTTGTGGGGAGGGCACACCAAGGTCGATAACACCACTAGAGGTCATCGGCAGCTAGTGATTGTCCGCGGAGTCTGCTCAGCATCCATGTTTAGTCCTTTCATCCACAGCAGTGAGTGGGAATTGACTGGTTTTAAATCCTTAACTGCGCTTTTTCCAGTGCTAATTTCCGTAAAGAGTTCCATAACTTTCAAAAAGCACAAGCCTTCCTTTATAGAGGCTGCCTTGAATGTGTTATGCACTAATTTACAGAACTAGGACATCCGCGCGGCCACATGATCAGCCCTGGGATGGTTTGTTTATGTGTTCCTAGAAGGCTTGGGTCTAGACGGCTTTTTGTAGCGGAGGTTTCCTCAAATCCACGAAATGACCAATTTTGAAGGGAAGTACTTCATTGGGAGTCGAGGGGATTACCGGAATATCGATGAAACCGCACCTTTTAGGGTGCAATATGTACTCTCCGCGGAATTGACGTCATTTCCATACTTATTGATGCATATTTTCTGCTATAATTGTCGTGCATGGGACGCTATGGTCATCTTTCGGTTAACCTGTAAGAGTTAAAACCGCATGTTTCGATTTTAAAAAGAAATAACATTTCTGCATTAGCTTTCATCAAGCGGCCAAGTTGTATAACGAAATACTTACTGCCTGGAGATCGCGTCCGACGAAAATATACAAAATTGATTCACTTCCGTAATCAGTAAATATTTCTTTATGCCGAATTAGTAAACATGAGTCCGTTAGCCGAGTTGGCTCTATTTTGAGATTGTGATTATATCGAGATTACGACTTCTTCATGATAATATTGTATGATCTGAGACCCTGAGAGCCTCTGACAGACCGCAGTGTATAGTAGGACTTGTAAACGTGCTATGTCTTTATCATTGATGAATGCATTTTATGGATAATAAAGGCTTATTTTGGAATATATATAATTGAAGACTATTCGTTTTGTTGAGTTGTTCCTAAAGTATGTTTGTCATTTGTTGACATTGGTCAAATGTCTTTGGAATACCTTCAAATCCAATTCTATATCGCATGTTCCTATTCATTCTCTTATGGGAGTCTGGGCTAAAAGGACTAAACATGGATAGCAGGCTGGCTGGCTGGTGAGGACAAATCAGTAACGTGCAGGGAAGCTGGTGGACTCTCTAGTGGTGTTATAGAGCTCGGTGGGAGGGCAGGACACAAATTCTCTCTATAAATGTGCATTGTGTAGAGCCACCTCCAGGAGGGGAGGGTATTACAAGTCCTCTCCATTTGCAGTTCAGTATTCCTGTCCCCACGTTTTCCAGTGCAGTGAGGTGTTTTGAATGATAATCAGTCATTTCATTTCATTACACACCACTCCTTCCCATTTCCATATCCAGGCGATGCATGATATCATCGCCGGGTGCCAAAGGAAGGAAGTACTCAGTTTTCACTCCGTTCATTCGTTTGTTTGTTTGTTTATCCAAGCGATACCTCAGCCCTCCCTTGAGCTCGGAAGCTGAAATTTGGGGACAAAAGTGAAGATGTGCTTTGGCAAATATTTTATTTTTTATTTTTTGATTAATCAATTATTTGATGAATCACTTAATTATTATTGATTTATTCATTACTTATTTATTTTATTTCTAATCCCGGCAATATCTCAGGCACCTTTTGAGCTAGCTAGGAAGCTGATATTTGGACTAGACAGTGACCAAGTGATTTATCAATGTGCTGCAAGGCGGCATTGGCTGGCGCCGAAGGTGCACCGGCTATGTCGCACACTGAATGATTATTATCTGTTTATTTGGCATGGAGGCGGTGCACTTTGAATGTACCGCTACTTGTTTTCTTGTTTGTTCGTTTGTTCGTTTGTTCGTTTGTTTGTTTTTCTGGATGACATCTCAGCCCTCCTTTGAGCTAGGAAGCTTCAATTTGAGGCAAAAGTGGAGATGTGCTTTGGCAAAAAGAAAAATTTTTTGATTAATCATTTAATTTGATTAATTACTTGATTATTATCGATTTATTAATTACCAAAATTATTTTCTTTTTCATCCTGGCAATATCTCAGGCACCTTTTAAGATAGGAAGCTGATATTTAGAAAAGACAGTGACCAGGTGATTTTGCTATAAACGGTGTTTTTGATTGATCAATGAATTATTTTGTTTCTTGTTTGTCCGGGTCATATCTCAGCCATCCTTTGAGCTACGAAGCCAAAATTTAGGGAAAAATGTGAAGATGTGCTTGGGCAAAAAAAAAAATTTTTTTTGATGAATCAATTACTTGATTAATTACTTAATTATTATCGATTTATTAATTATGTATTAATTTTATTTCTCATCCTGGCAATATCTCAGGCACATGTTGAGCCTGGGAGCTGATAGTTCACCATGACAGGATCCAAGTAATTTGGCTATCAAGAGTGTTTTTGACTTATTGATTCATCAATGAATCAATTAATTATTTTGTTTCTTGTTTGTCTGGGTGATATCTCAGCCATCCTTTGAGCACGGAAGCTTTAATTAATTTGAGGACAAAAGTGAAGATGTGCTTTGGCAAAAATGTTATTTTTTTATATTTTGATTAATCAATTCATTGATTAATTATTTAATTATTGTAAATTTATTAATCACTTGTATATTTTATTTCTCATCCTGGCAATATCCAAGGCACCTTTTGAGCTCGGAAGCTGATATTTGACATGACAGTGACCGAGTCATTTGGCTATAAAGGGTATTTTTGATTTACCGATTAATCAATTCATCGATTATTCATTTTTCGATTAATTACTTAATTTTCAAAAAGTTACAGATTCAGATGAAACAGTGGTGGTTTAGGTGTGCTATTCGGCAACTGATTGAGAAATTTATTACTTTATGATTATTTTTATTTTATTTTAATTCTGCAATTAATCAATGAATTTTTGTGCACCGCTCCCTCCCAATTCCGAATCCATGTGCTGCAAGGTGGCATCTCCAGGCACCAAAGGCGTCCTGGCGGTGTTGCGCACTGGAGGATTTATTATTTATTTATTTGGCATGGGGCCGGTGTACTTTGAATGTACCGCTACTTGTTTTGATCTTACTTCAAGAGCGTGATATTATAAGCAAATTAAGACACAGGTTTGTACTAAACATATCGGATGGATAAACACCATTACATGCACCCTGAATCAGAAGGACCTTTTACCCTGCAGGCCCACAATCAGTAAAATTCAGCCTGGTGTTGGCTGTGGTTAGGGTGGCGGCTTGGGATCCTAGGGTCCTGAGTTCAAGCCCCGTCGGCCGATTAATTAATACACCAGGGGTTGACAACCTGTCATCCTTCCGAGGTCGGCGAAATGAGTACCAGTTCCAGTGTGTGCACTGGTAGAGGGGCACTGCATCAGCGACACAGTCGCGCTTCAAGAAATGATAGCTACCCCGGCAGCTAAGCTGCCATACGAACACAACCAGTAAAATTCAATAGCATGAAATGAATAATGTTGAAGTTCAGGCATTCCACTTCCTCTGATAGTGTCCTCAAGAGAAGATACAATTCAGTATTTTTTTAACAAGTCTGTTATGAGGGAGGGGAGGTACACACAATCAACCAGCCATTAATTATCCTCTCGATGGCCTCAACCCTGACGGAGCTAAACCGAGTACATCATAACTGCCAACAGAATCCATGATATGAAACCATGATGATGCATATAAGAATAAAATATATCACCAGTCACCTCTGATGTAAGGCAGAAACAAGGCCAGAGAAGATGAGCAAAGATGAAAAGTTGATGAAAGTGAGGCTTGGATTGAAGTATTCCTGCAATTTGGTCTCATCGACTGTTGTTGTGGTGAAGTTTCCATGATCGTCAGGATCCAGTCGGGTTTTAAACTCCTATGGAAGAATATTTTGAAAACACAGTAGGTATAATAGTGTAGTAGATAGTAGAAAAATCGTGCAAATTATGATACAAGCATCAAATTTGGCATTTCTGAGGTACGTTCAGAATCTCAACTGCTGTCTTGATGACGTCCATGCGAGTGACGATTCATAGCACGGACTTGGCCTGGTCGTAGAATCTGAGAGCAGCAATGAGGTGAGGGTCACGCCACACTCTGGTTCCTCTGGAATGGACTGCTTGCTGGCATGATATGCAGCCCATGACACAGTCTCGTCTCCCTGTAGTGGTGTGTCTGATGCTACACTAACTGCCATCTGCTCTAGCCACCTGTCAAAATGACAAGAACTCATCAACACAATTAACAAGAGACAGGACCTCAGCACCACACACAGTTAACAAGAGATTGAGGCACATATTGAATACAGAATATGTACATCTTCAGATGATATATTTTCTGTGGCGTACCTGTATTCCACCTGCATTGCTTGAGGGATCAGTGGCAGTCACTTCTGTTGGGACCAGCCAACTTGGGCATCGGTGGTTCACGTTTACCGAGAACCACAGGAGGTACAGTGGTGTATGACTCTGGCAGGTGTGCAGTGGTTGCTGTTGTAGTAACATCATCTGAGACTACTACCCGCAGCCGTTGAACTCCACGCACTTCACTATTCGGGTGCTGGAACAGCGAGATGCCAGTGCGTGGACGAGTCTTGAGCACTAGTTGAGCTGGGATTGTGGTCGATGTTATCCACTGCGCCAGTCGTGAACAGACCACTCTTCAGTTCAGGTGGGCAAACTGCACCCTCCTGCTGGAAGAAGCGGCAGATACTGTTCCCAAGTCCGTGGAGATGCTCAGCACCCTATCATAGGAGACGGAGAGACCCAAGTGGAACAGAGTGTCAACCAGGTCTCGTTTGCGAGTCTTTGTGTGCATCAGCATTCCAGGTACACAGGCACGGGGGTCTCCCGATTGTGGCCGTGCTTGGTAGACTCAATACTCGTACTCTGTCGGCGGCGTGCGTAGCTGTTGAACATGAGGAGCTGTGAGATTGTAAGAGTGGGTGTTGATACAGATGAGTGGCTTGACTGCTCTTGGATCGTGGGACCATTCAGGATCATAGCAACTAGTGCCACGAGAGAATTTGGCACGGATTGTTCTTGGCGAGGGCGTCAAATGAACCACTAAAGGCTGTCTTCATCTTCAACATGTCTCTTCGGACTATGTTCCGGCTCTAGCAAGATGAACACCATCACTATCAGCATCGTGTTCACAGGCCTTGTGAAGGGCTGATCCGATGTCCTCGTTGAAACTAGCAGAACATCTCGGCAGGCTTGTGCTCCTCCATGTCCGGAAAATATGTCATGATCCGGTGCTTGAGTTTGGTCGAGTGAACACGTCCAGTCAAGACTGTTCCAAGCTGTTTCAGCCGGTTGTTGTACAGACTTGTTAGGTCTGCCAGCTTGAACACTGGTGCCACAAGAGCGTCCATGCGGGCATCATCGATGTAGGACACCAGTTCTCCGAGAGCTATGCCATGATTGATATCATCCTGGTCATCCAAGGTTCTCTTTGTGTCCCTTGCTTTGTTATAGAGGGAAACCAGACACTTCACATGGTACAGGGCATCTTCGCCCATCATATCTCCAGCACTCAGTTTAGCAATAAGTGGCTTGTCTTCTAGTTTCAGAGCACATTTCCTGACTCGTCTGTCCAGGTCAAAGGTAGAAGCTTTGCGCAAAGACTCGTTACCTGCTGGCTTGTCACAAAAGAAACACGTTTCGAGCAGTGACTCTGTGCGGTCCACACTCTGACGGGTATACTTTCGTGTCACGCCTTCGGTATCCCCACTGGTTGTTTTCCTCTTCTCTGCCCGAATCAATTGAGTTTTGTTGTATTGTAGTCTGCACGAATCATGCACTTAGCCCTGTGGTGCTGGAAGGTGGACTCAATACCCTCACCATCGTCCAAGGGGACATGTCGAGAGATTTTGGCAAGCAGTCGATCTCACTGAACCTGAGGAGGTTGTCTGCCAGAGTCTGGTATCCAGACCCTCCTGTGCTTCGCTTGGAGTCAGCTGGACAATGAAGAGGCTCGTGGTGTCCATCTGACACAGCACAATAGGTTCTAGTCTGTCTGGTTAATTGATGTAACAGATGTACTTGGCCCTCGCTGCTGGGGGTCTAATAGTTTGAAATGCTTGGCCATTGTCTTGAACCACCACCAATCATCACTGTAAAATTGGGAAGAACCACCACCAAGCAGGGGATTAGTCTTTGGGTACACTACAGTGGAGTTATCACCTGAAACAGAATAGCAGAGTTAAAATGTTTTCAACTACGAACCCCAGCCCAGAGGAGATGCATATATACACAATGGCGATCTTGGGTGATTGTCACTCGATGTCCCAATAGGCCACCATACATTATTTCTTTGCGCTGGACAGGACAATGTTAAACCCAAATCAATATGAACACACCATTGTAGTTTGAACATTTCTATTATGCAATCATGAAAATTAATACAGTGAGTACATCAATATCGATTTCGCAAATTTATGCATTTAATCGCGACATTGCCAGCTACCAGTATGTAATTAATAATGGAAATATTCATGGAGTCTTCCTTTCACCAAATTTGATTTTTGATCTATTTATATTTCCAGAAACAATATTCAGGTAACATTCACATGCATGATCATATTGCAGAGCTCTTGTTCCAGCCATGCATTATTGCGATGGTAAACTGTTATCTGTGTCCCTCATAGACCACCGTAGATGCATTTTTTAGTCAAATATGAAGTAGATAATGAAGCATGTGCATACTAGTTGATAATAATCATATTATACGCACTACATTGTGTTTTGCACCAAGCACATATGACTTTGCTGACCTTGTAGGCAGAATTTGTTATTCGTGGCAGCCATTTTGTAAAATGGCCACCATTTTGACCCTAGGGGTAATCTGGAATGTCCCTATATCCAAATGTTTCCTAAGGGAGTCTATAACTGTGTAGCCAG
>CM068953.1:182405757-182421996 GCA_035128595.1 Eptatretus atami | reverse complement strand
AATTTTTTATTAATATAGTAAACCTCTTTGAGAATCATCCAAAATCACAAAGAATGACTTTACAGAAGGGTGATATCTCTCATGAGCAGTCTGTTTTCATGTAAAGTGCCAGTATAGCCAAAATTAGGTGCCTTTCAGAGAAGGGTTGTGCTCATGAGACGGACCTCTCGATAGTTCACTGTATTAGCCAATGACATTTACAGATATCATAACATATTATAAAAGAGATATAAGATCATTTGCAATTATATTTCAGGAGGATACAATTTCTATTTCAGGAGGATACAATTCTATCTTCAGGAGATAATCCAACTTATTAGTACAATTAACCGCTCATGAATATTGTCATACAAACTTGTTTCTGGTGAATGCACTGTGAATATGGTTGTGGTTGGAAAAATCATTTGCGAAATGTGTTTTGTATCATGGCTTATTACTTATGATATAGTTAACCCACCATGGATACACATATCAGCTTAACACATGTATAAAACATTAAAAACTCCTAAATTGGCTTTAGCGAAAATGCATTACAATTGTCACCATCCACCTGGTATGTTTAACCAATTTTGCCAATTACTTGTACCAACAATCATGACTACAACAGGCCTGGTAGATGGCTAAGTATTTTTCATCTGAAAAAAAAAGACAAGACAAATTAATACTTATGGGGCTACGTCATCATGTTGACCTGGGTATTGCTCCTGGACTACAAGGGAGGGATCATGTTTTCATTTGGGGAGGAGTGAGAATTTATTTTTGTCAAGGAGAGGCGGGGGGAGTAAATGTGCGTGGAGGTAGGCATCACTAGGTCGGCATTATCTCGTAGTGTACCGCTATAATTTTTATATCGATATTACCAATCTTGAATTCTTGAATATGCCGGTTATCTGAGAAAAAAAAATCAAAAAAAAATCTGCAAGTTCACCAACAAAAATCGAAAAGAAACATTTGCCACAATCTTTAAATGCTACAACATGACTTAAAAAGTTTTGAGCACTCTGGTGTCTCAGCTTACACCCTGTAACCTGTGGAACATATGAACATCAGACGTACCAGGAAGTAAGTTGCAGTTGGTTTTAACTTTTAACCATCAACATCCAAGCACCAGACAAGCATCACGTTTTTCTTGCTCATGGCTGGTTTTTTGAAGCAATGCAATTGTTACTTCCCATGAATCTCGGTGTGCATTAGAAAGGCCTGCCAGTGACTACACGGCGATCACGATAGTCATACCGGGTACAAAAGCAATACCAGTACATTCCTGCCGGTACAGCCATCCACATACTTTCTACCTTCTTGAACTCCAGCTACCCATTTCTTTGCCGTCCTTCACCCTGTTAGCTTCCACCAGTAACTCCTCAGTTCCCTTTTCCCTTTGAAACCTCGTATTTCCACGGGAATATTTCCCTCACCTGAATCCACAACGTTCTTTCCTCCATCTCAAACCCCCTCTGTTGGCCTTTGACCTCAAACCCCCCACTTCCCTGCTTTCTGTTCATTCCACATCCAAAAACATCCTTGCACACCACCACGTCACAATTACCTATTAACTCGGTTTCCTCAGAACAGACCCAAATTAATTAACCATTAATCATTACCTAGCAGGCTATAATATACAAACGGACCCTGGTGTGTGCAAAATCATCGTGGAATTAAAGAGATTTCTTTCTTTTCTCAAATTATTTCCGCTGCAAAAACTCCCCAATAAAACCAATAATATGGTGCTTACTATTGTGCTTCATTGTGCGAGATAAACAACACGGCTTGCTACTGGAAGGTGGAATTTTTAAATATTCCATTATACCGGAATCATCACACCATTTGAAAGCCTTGTTGTCCCTGAGAAAGGGGTCAGCTTTTTGTGGGCTCAATCAATGAGTTACCCTTCTGTGGATGTTTTTTATGCCGAGATGCCCCTTCCCCTGATGCCATCCCTTCAGTGCCTTTGACCTGCAAGGTAATTACCAGTATACTTGGTGCTCATTCGCTGACCTTAGGAAGGATGACAGGCTGAGTCAACCCCCTATGCTAAACGCAAGCAGCCAGTGGGGCTCGAACTCAGCACCCCGAGATCCAAGCCACCGCCTAACACTATAGGCACACCAGTCCCATTTATCCATTATACCGGTATACGGTAAAAAAAAAATCAGCAAGAAAACCCAATAATGGAAATATAGCTTATACTGAGCTGTGATGCAAACAATGAACAAATCAAGAAAGATGTTACAATCTTAAACCTGCACAGGACACATGATTGTAAAAAGCTTTGATGCACTCGTGCTACACAGTGGAACGTGTTGATGTCACAAATATGAGAAGCAAGTACAAGTTCGGTTTTTCAACTTTTAACCCTCAGCATTAAGAGCACCATAGAAGCATCACATTTTTCTTTACCCTCATGGCTGTTTTTAAAGCAACTTGCAATTTATTTTAGTTATATCAATCGGGTGTTTTAAGAAAGCCTTGCGGTTACTGACACGCGATCCGGGACAGCACACCAAGTATAATTCCTACTGTTCCAGCGATCATCGGTTATGAAGTGACAGCAATATTAGTCAGAAGCGTATGCAATAATAAGAAGAAAGTCAAGTCGTATGGTCCAGAGTAATTCAGGCTAGTCATTCGATGACATGGCGACAGTGTAGTGATGGATTCCCAGGCCTTTTGTCGATTGACAAATATAAGTGATCTCGCTTTAAAAACCATTCACCACCGCTGCCTTTTCTCCTCCTCATTTGGCTTCTCCCCGTAGCTTTCTGGCAATCCCTACACTCTTCATACACTCTCCTTCCCTCCCCTCGTCCTACCTTCCCCCTCCCTGCTTGCAAAAGCTCCTCCCTCCCTCTTCGTTACACGGGTTGGACATCAAACATCCAGGGGCCTTTTGGCTCAAACCTGATAACCTTCCATAATAAGTTGCCATGACAAACCAGTATATCTGCTTAACAGAAACTTTCTTCCTTCAAGACATCTCTGACCTCCCGAGTAGCTCTAACCTGTTTACTCCTCCTTCCGGTGATGACAGACGTGAGCCTCGTATTCCTTGGCAGCGCTGATTGGTTCTCTTTCGATCAGACTCTCATTCTCGCACTCTCATGCACTGCCCTCAATCCCCACACCCCTAGAAGGCATTTCAGCAAAAAGACTTCTGCGATCATGAGATCTGACATAATCTGTTCAACTTCCTGACCAGGATCTCAACCAACGTACTCCAACTATGTCTGGATCTGATTTTGACCAAATCTCCATGAAAAGTTCTGCTGTTCTTCCTCAGCTCAATCAGTTCATCTACACATTGCTTCAAGTAAGACATCTTTTTTGTGTTATTAGAGAACCACACCTCACGCCGCCTCGAGTCTACATTTCACTCAGGCCGACTGGCAGGTCTCCAATCAGCCATCAAACTTCTAGGACTGGGTTCCATCTCTACTTTCTCTGATGTCAACTCGTCCTGGGAATTTCTTCAAAAAAACTTGCTCTCCCTCATGCACAGATTTATCCCATCTCGTATTCAGTCTGTCCTACACTTCCTCCTGCCCTGGTTCCACTGAAGCTTGTGTGGGCAGTTTAATGAAACAAACTTGCTTCTCATCATGGAAGGCTAATCAGTTAACATCTCAGTACCTCTCCACAAAGTTTGGAACAGTGTGTGTCTACCCGCAGGAGAGCCAGGAAGAAACAACTTTCGATCTTCAAGTCAGCTCTCAACCTGTTCTTCTTCCTCCAAATCCTTGTGCATCTATTTACGCCATTTCTGGGTATAGTTTTATTGTTCTCCCTCCATACCCTCCCATACCTCATTACGGACGCCGCAGCTGACGTCACGTGAAAAAAGTTGAATGCCGAAACTCACTGTTTGCTTCAAAATCTTTGTGTCCCAAACCCATCGCTTTCTCTAATCCACCTTACCATAACCACAACTTCCCTGGGCTTGTTGCTTTCCCCTGACAACGTGAAAGCTTGCTGTCAAACCTCGACATAGATTCTGCAACACGTCCAGATGCTCAGCCCATTGTCCTAAAACACTGCTGTGCTGCTCTTGCGCACCCTTCTCTCCATTCTGTTCACCCTCCCATTTGCTCAAGGTTCATCTGCCATCTGCTTTGGAGAATCAGCATCATCATGCTCTGCATAAAAAAAGTTGCAAAAACATCCTGCAACTACAGTCCAACAGCCTTCTTCAATTATCAGCAAGGTTATGGAATCCCATGAATCGCTTTCACACATTCAAATCCTTCTCTTCTTCGAATGCTTGGAATTCCATCATTCATTTGGATTCAGACCAAGTACACTCTACCCTGATAATGTCGCTATTGCCTCTCCCAACAAATGGATTGTTGTCCTCAATGCCAACATTGAATCAGCCAATCTCCCCGTTGACATATAGTTGTGGCGCGGGTATCGTGCGACGAGCACGACCGCTAGATGAGCAGTAGAGTCGACCTCCACCGACACACCGGAATCTAGATCGTACCTTTCCGATAACTCCAAGGTACGGGTCCTTACAGGACCGTTGAATCGTCAATAATTCAACCGGCATGGGAACAGGGTTATTGCCAAAACTTCAAAATACCTAGAGGCCCACGTGGCGAGCTACGAGAATTCACACCCCGACGGAGCTCGAAAGGGACGACTGGTATAGCAATTGCTCGACCCTGTGCGTAACCCGAGTGGTATGGTTACGAGGTCTTCGGTCGAAAATGCACAACATACGGCAAGCAACGCCTTTTAATCACCCAAACACGCACCGTGTTAACCAATGCAAAGAAAACAAAGAAACGAGGCTGATACATTTAACAGGGGATTTATTATTTACAATAGGGGAAGGAACACACAAAGAGCAGATGTAAACGGACTAAGCAATGCAATCATGTACAAGCGAAGAACACTAACAATTCTTAACTGTAGCGGCCCCACGGGACACACAACAACACCACACACACACACACACACACACACACACACACACACCACCACATCACACACACACCAGAAGATAGATTGACCTCGGGTCTTTATTATTTCCTTCAGCTCGGAGGGAGAGTCGGCTGAGGGACGAGAACGTGCGGTACCTGGCGCGTTCGCACGACTCATAGTCCGCACCTTCCCGGAGCACCCAGTCGGCAAAGAAGACCAGGAAGCGAAACCCAGAGGAGGCAAGACACGGGTGATCTCCCGTGATGAGATGGTCGACCTCTTGTCGTTGTGCGCCAGACTGAGACCCTTGATGCGCGCGTGAGTTCAAAATGCCGACAGGACGAAATCTGCTCGAGCAGACCGGGACGCAATTATTTCTTCTTTTCTCCTTTCCTACATCCTCAGCACGGTCCGCTCATCCGTGGCCGCTCTCATTGGCGGACGCAGTCGCGGCTCCCCTTCTTGCAAAGGACTGCCCTGCTCTGATCTGCTCGTGCCCATTGCCGCAAATTGACGCATAGCCTTATTTGTGGCACCAGGCCAGAACGAAACGTTCGTGAGCGCACGAACGAGCGTGAAAGCGATGCTAGCAGTGTTTTGTTGGCGTTGTTTGTAAAATCCTAGCTTATAAAATAACCGAAGCACACACATGCTAATTCCCATTAGACAGGAGGGATGTGATTCTAACTGTACAACATACTTATCGACATCACTAACTTGGACCTGAATGTTGAGTTGCTCATGGCTTCCAGTTCGCACAATATCACAAGCTTTTGATATGGTCTTGGCACCATCACTGCTCACCAAACTCTCTTCCTATGGTATTCAAGGCCATCTCCACTCATGCTCGTAGACTTTCCTCTCCTGTCACAGCAAATGTGGCCCTAAATGGCAGTTTCTCTCATCCCCTCTTTCTATGTCCAGGCTGATTCCTCAAGATTAGCGTTCAGGCCCGTGTTTTTTTCTGGCTTTCATCATGATCTCTCTGACCATCTGGAAAACCCTCTTTATCTCTTTGCTGATGACTCCACCTCTGCTCCATCTGCCCATCCCTCAGATGGCAATCAGCAGCCTTTTCAACTCTCTGCAGATCTGATAAATCACAAGCTGGTCCAACACGATGGACATGTCTTTCAATCCTACCAAATTTCACACTCTCACTTTGTTTCTCTGAAGGACCGTCTGGAACCCCCCCCCCCCCCCCCCATCTACTTTCTCAACATCCTTTTGAAGAACTCCTTTCCTTCAAACTTTTGCCTCACTACATGCCCATGACCTTTCCTGGAAAGCCACATATTCAAGCTCGTCTGAAAGCCAGATGTGATGGGCATCCTCTTGTCGTTACAAGTCCTTTCTATGGCACACCTAAGTTCCTGACCATGTAGAAAGCTTCATTCTGAGCCTGATGGAGTATGAGAAGTTGAAATAGAGACAACTGCAAAAGAGGATGGTTTTTGGACCGAGGAATTGTTAGCCGCAGTGTCGTGACTTTGGAGCACAACGACAACAAACACACTATCACTTGCAGTTGACGTGGATTTTATTAAACCCACCTTATTGTGATCGTTGTTACTCTGAAGGATTCTAACTGGCGATTGTGGATCCATATTTGACTAATAAAAGAGTTTAACGTTTTCCGGATTTGGTTATAAAATCCTACAGAAAACCCTACGACACTGATAAAACTGATGTCACACAAGTCCTTCCTTGTTAAACAATTATTTTCTAATTATACACCATTACACTTCTCACCGCGTACTATGAACTTAGAATCCCATGTGATTGCAAAATTATTTGGTTTCTATTCCCATTTATTCTTACTTTAGTTACAGTTCGACAACCCGATTCCAATTTCACTTCATACATTACATCAGACAGTTTTATTCTAACTGACTTGGTTAACAGTTCCAAGGAGTACAAAGCCACTGAGATACATACTTCCTCACTGTGGCTTGCACTGAAATTTTTTTACATTTGAAGCATTTTAATACTTTCATGAGAGATGAGTTAGGGGCTATTCACCCAGACTGTAGACTGTCCTTTAGACGAAAAGCCACTTCGTACTATTTCTCAAGCAAAGGTTCATTTATCAGCTCGTCACTTCTGCTCCAGAACAACACATTTCTTATCATTAGGGCAAAAGTCTTTTGGCCAGAAAGACAGCCAATTCAACTTGCAGATTTAAAGGTTACATTTTGAAACTCCATTTGTTACAATTTAAATGACATTAATATAATTTTTCCCCCACAGTTAATTAAACGATGAACTGTATGGAAAACAAAAAGGTACAACGTTTGAATGTTACAGGCAATATTCACGGTTATATTCAGTCAGTCCATGCTGCACACGTGTTCTTTTCGCCATTCCATAGAGCTGGTTTTCTTGGAAGTGTCCCTGACGCTTCCGGGATTCTGTGTTTGTCACTCTTTGCATACAGTTCAGCAGTCACTCCAATCCTGATCACAGAACAGTGTACGTCTTGGTCCTGTCTGAATCAAGTCTAGATGAATCCAGGCTATGCAGGCTCTTCAGCATAATTATAGAGCTCAAACGCGTTCTCAGCTCCACCAAAGTCCTAAGTATTTCCACCCTACACACAGTTCTGATGAGGTATAATACACTGCAAAAATCTCAACGCCCGATGTACTAAAACTGATATTATTCTCACTTTTTCAAACCACTGCTAAGCAACTGACCACTTGGCCCACTCCCTTCCTTCTATCTTTTCCCATCTGAGGGTTAAAAAAAAAAATACAAACAGGAAGCGCGCTGGAACATCTCGACTTCTCGCGAGCATTCCTTAAACTTCTTCGACATCCCACATTTTAACATTACTTTTGAAGGCATGAGACATCAAGGGTGTCTCCTTGGCATGCAATCCAGCAGTATAAGTAAAACTATTTGTCTCCGACCAAAACAATAACACCACATCGGCAAACAAATTGTACTTGCCCCTTGAGGGAATTTCTGTTTACCAATGAATGATACTACGCGATTACACGGACACAGTTTAAACGATGAGTTGAATGTGATAACTGATATCAGTACTTACTTGCACATCACCACATTTACACTGTGAGTAAAGTGATCATCATTGAGCTTTTTATCAAAGATAATATACTTCGTTGCTCATGCTGTCTCAGAATATTGATAGTTTGTACATACTGCACCATGAATTCTATATACACCATTGATCTACGTTTAAACTGACAACAATCCGATACTAATAAGTGTGTGTGGTCAGTTGTGTTCTCCTTCGTCACTCCAAAACCACGAAACCTAGCAGCCTGAAACGTTGCATGCACACAAAGAGAAACTCCAAGGAAGTGCATGAGTGAAAATTGGGTGTTGGGTTAATTAAAACTTGCCCTTTTGAACATAACTTTAAGGGCATTATTTAATATGTTATCCTTTTATCAGGCGCATTCCTCAGCACCCACTCTCTCTCGGTTTGAAGGCGAATCCTTGCGTCACCTCGCTGGGTCTGAACGCCACCATGTTTTTTGGCCCTGCTCAACCATGCCTATGACGGAAAAACAGGCCACAACGATTTTTACAATATACACTATGAGCCAAACTGATGACCACCTGCCTAATTGTTGTTGGTCCTCGTGTGCTGCCACAACGAGTGCCGACCGCCGGGCTTGGACTCTACAAGACCCTGAAGGCTGTCCTGTGTATCTCGGCACCAAACATTAGCATCAGATCCTGTCAACGATCCTGTAAGTTTGCGAGGTGGAGCGCCGTTGATCGGAGCTTGTCGGTCCAGCACATCTCACAGATGCTCAATCGGATTGAGATCTGGAGAAATGGAGCCAGGGGCAACACCTGGTGAACACTTCATTCATGTTCCTCAAACCATCGACCAAGTGTGCAGTGTGGCAGGCACATTATCCTGCCTGAAAGGGGCCACTGACATCAGGGAATACCAGCCATTGAAGGCGTTGGAAACCTGTCTGCAACAATGTTTAGGTTGGTGACACATGTCAAATTGACGTCCACACGAATGGTCGACCCAGGGTTCCCAGCAGAACATTGCCCAGAATCGCACTTCCCCACCGGCTTGTCGTCTTCCCACAGTGCATCCTGGTGCCATCACTTCCCAGGTAAATGTAGCACACATACACGGCCATCCACGTGATCTAAAAGAAAAACGACTCATCGGACCAGGCGATCTTCTTCCACTGCTCCAAGGTCCAGTTCCGACGCTTCGTGCTCATTGTAGGTGCTTTCGATGTGGACACGGTCATCATGGGCATTCTGACGGGTCTGCGGCTATGCAGCCCCATACGCAGCAGGGTCGATGCATTGTGATTATGACACATTCCTCCCGTGACCACCATTAAAATTTTCTGTGACTTTGCCACGTAGACCTTCTGTGGTTTGACCAGATGGGATAGCCTTCATTCCCTCGCGCATCGATGAGCCTTGGGCGCCCAACACCCAGTCGCCAGTTTGTGCTTTGTCCTCCTCGGATCACTGTCAGTAGGTAGTCACCACTGCTGACCGGGAGCCCCCCCCCACAAGCCTTGCTGTTTCAGAGATGCTCTGACCCAGTCATCGCCTAACATTGACCTTGTCAAAGCTCGCTCAGGTCTTTACTCCTGCCCATTTCTCCTGCATCCAACACATCAACTTCAAGAACTGACTCACTTGCTGCCTAAATATGTCCCACCCTGACAGGTGCCTTTGTAACAAGATAATCAATGTATTCACTTCACTTGTCAGTGGTCATAATGTTTTGGCTCTCAGTGTATATTCTTCACTTTCCTCATTTCATATTATCGAATGTCTGTTCATCATAGGTACATTGCTTGCATAAGTACATCGGTGTATACATCACTTTTGTCAGTGCTATTGATTTCAAATTAGGAGCTTGGAGTGATTTCATGTATTATATGATGCCATTTTCCATGATCTCCTCTCATGGACTAATGAATGTACATCATCGAAGATATTATTTCGGCTTGAGGAGCATAAATCATCCGGACTAAACAGAGTCCAAATCTGGAGTGAAATCTGATAATCTATCTATAATTCCAGCAATGTGGGTTCTGTCTGTCTGTCTGTCTGTGTGTTGTGTGTGTGTGTCTTGACCGCTGTTTCTCGACAACACTGGTCCGATGTAATTGAAACTTGCCAGGTATATTGCTGGGGCCCTGTGGATGTGCCTTTTCAAGGTTTGATATTAATCGACAAGAGCTTCTCAAGTTATGGCCATTTATTTACCAACCAATGAAAGGACAACGTTGCTGCATAGGCGTGGTTGCGTAGACCGGTGCTTGGCCAGCCCGACGATGACGTCATGTGCCGTGCGGTTACAATGGGATCGGTGCCTTAGTTACCGTGGCGTAGGAGTGGCAATGGGTCAATGGCAGCGAATGTCATGGCAAGCAAAGACAGGGATGTAAACTTGATTTAATTTTGATTTTAATTAACTCTGTGTGTGGAAGTATCACAGCAGTTTTTACTTCAATGCAAGCGATAATTCATGGAATGCATGTGAACATTCATTCGGGCACGCACCACTTCCAGATAGTGATGACTTAATGTATTCTAATAATTTCTCGATTTCTTATGCGCCTTTATAGATAAACACAATGCCCCAACCCAGTCGTCGTTTACGAGAGCGAAGGAACGGCCTGTGTGGTTTTTGAAAGTTTTTTTTGGGGGGGGGGGGGTGCACGTACGGCACGTACGTACAGGCACGCGAGAGCGAAGAAAACGGCCTGTATGGTTGTTCTGGCTCTCGGTTGAAATTTTTTTTTTTTTGTTTGCACGTACGGTCATGCACGTACAGACACCCGAGAGTGAAGGAACGGCCTGTGTGGTTGTTGTTTCTGGATCTCGGTTTGAAAGTTTTTTTTGTTGTTTTTTTGCACGTACGCCACGCACGACGGGCACGTACTAGTTTAATTAAATAACATATCTAAAAACTAAGCCTATATACCTCTCACTCTAAGCAAGCAAGGCTATGGTCCCTCCTCCTCCACATATACACAAAGAAAATGTGAAATTTCCAAAGCATTAAACTTGCTTTTTCTCCTGTTTGGAGAGTGATATTGCGTGAACAAAAGATTTACGAATGTGCCAAAATTAAAGCTTCATTGAGCGATATGATTTAAAGCATTCACTGCTTGACATTGCCCTTTCCCCCCAAGGGAATGCTTATCGATGGTGTCTGCCAGATCTGTGTCCTATATTTTCAGAGGTTCATGAGTGCTCTCCAAGGAATCAAAGCAAATCTGGTGGAAAAGTGGACTTTTTTAAAACAGTTATAACGTTTGCGTGGACCGCAAACCAATGTCCACTTGAAATGTGCACAGAAGAGGCAATGTGTTGGATTATCTGCGATGTTTGATTTCCAGGCAATTAAACTTCACAATGTCTCCAGGGTTGTTCTACATTATACAGCAACTCTTTTTGTTGATTAAAATCATTGTTTGAACAAATTCATTTAATTTCTTTAACTGCTGCAGGCAACGTGAAGTAGAGGGATCCCATATGGTATTATGTTGCAGTCACCACAGCTTGGCCTTGCTGTCAAACCTCGACTCAGATTCTGCAACCGGTCCAGACAGCATCACCCACATGTCCTATAAACCTGCTCCTCTGCTCTTGCTCACTCTCTCTCTGTTCTATTCACCCCTTCATTTGCTCAAGGTCATCTGCCATCTGCTTGGAAATCAGCAAAACATTCACGCCCTGCATAAAAAAGGTGCAAAAACAGATCCCTGCAACTACAGACCAATCAGCCTTCTCCCAATTATCAGCAAGGTTAAGGAATCATCATCGCTTCAGACATTAAATCCTTCCACTTCTTCAACGGCTTGATTTCCGTTCATCAATTCGGTTTCAGACCAGGTCACTCTACCCTGGATATGATGCTTCTGCTCTCCCAACAATGGATGGAGTACTCAATGCCAGATATGAAATCAGAGCCACATCCCTAGACATATCATGTGCTTTTGACACGTCTGGCACCCTCCCTGCTCACCAAACTCTCTCTTCCTATGGTATCCAAGGCCATCTCCTCTCATGGCTTGCTGACTTCCTCTCCTGTCACATTCAACGGGTGGCCCTAAATGGAGTGCTTTCATCCCCTCTCTGATCAGGCTGGGGTTCCTCAAGGGCAGCGTTCTGGGCCCTGTTATTTTTCTGGGTTTCATCAATGATCTCTCCGACTCTCTGGAAAATCCTCTTTATCGCTTTGCTGATACTCCACCCTCTGCCGTACCATATGTCATCCCTCAGACCAGCAAGCAGCAGCTTCTTCGCTCTCTGCAGATCTATGTAAAATCGCAAATGATCCAACATGTGACCATGTCTTTCAATGCGACAAATCTCACACTCTCACTCTGCCTCTCTGAAAGGATCGTTTGGACCCCTCCCCCCATCATCTACTTTCTCAACAATCCTCTGGAAGATGTTCCTTTCTTGCACGCTTCTGGGTCTCACATCTGCCATGATCTTTCCTGGAAAGCCACATTTCTAACCCATCCTCCAAAGCTAATTGCCGACTGGGAATCCTCCGCCGTGCAAAGTCATTCCTCGCCCCACCTGAGCTCCTGACCACACACAAAGCTCTCGTCTGCATCCTGATGGAGAAATGCTGTCCCCTCTGGGCTGGTGTTCTTGCCTCTCACCTTTCTCGGCTTTACGCTGTGGAAACCAAGGCATTTCAGATCATTGGCATCTCCCGCAATGAGGCTGCAGGCTCGATCACTCTCTCACTGCAGCTGGTCGGTGGTCTTTCTGTTTTCTACCATCTCTCTCCTGTCTCGCTCCCCTGCTCTGTCTGCAATTTGTCCCCACCATATTTCCGCAGGGCGTCAAGGTCCGCAACAACCCCTTCTGGTTAAAACTACGAAAATCACGAATCACTGCTCACCTCACTCTTTCATTTCTTTTCCGCCTTTGAATAAACTCCTTCACTCTGTTCAATCCTATTCTTCCCTCCGGCCTTCAAAAAGCTGTTCACCACCACCTCTTTTGTCCACATCCAAATCCTCCATGTTTTCTACACCCGTTAATCCACCCCAAACCCACCTCCTTCAAATTCCCTGATTTCCTTCTGGAAAGTCCTGTGTCCATCTTGTGTACCCCATGTTCCCACCACATCCCTCTCCCTTCCACGGAATCTCCTAATGTCTCTCTTCCTCACTGTTTTTCCTCATGCCCCCCTTGCTGTGCGTTGTTGTTAGCTCTCGTACCGAGCCTTGACAAGGTATGCAAAAAAATGCAATGAGCTTGATCTCGCCGACACTCCTCCCCAGATCCAGTCCATACAAGTGCAGAAAAGTGTGGGGGCCAGAACAAACCCCTAACGAACTCCGTAACAACTGAAGTAAGTCGGAATGGTACCACCACATCTCACAGCACTCTCGGTTCCACAGTATAGTTCAGACATCAGAATGATCAGTTATGGTGGCACCTCACGAAGACCAAGATCCTCCAGAGGGCATCCCGATCAATAAATCAAAATGCTTTGCAGAGATCAACATAGGCAGCAAGCAGCTCCTGCCAAAACTTTGTCTGCATTTGGTGACGAACAAAGGGCAAGGATATGTCAATCGTTGACCTCTTTGTGTAAAGCCTGACTGCTCTGGGTGCCTGTGTTAATGCGGATGGTGGCAAACCCTTTCAAGAATTTATCTGAGCGAATACCTTTAGTCCGGGAGCTAGGTGAGCTTTGTTCAACATGGAAGGTGCAGAAGGTTTTGGTGCCAGTCTGCAGAATTAGGTTAGGGGACCCCAAAAAACCCGTTCTTAAGTTACGCCATTGGTGGGTGGGGTGGTGGTGCCACCCCAAAATGCACCCCAAATTGTATTTGTTCAACATGAAGGGTGCAAATATCACACCAGTGTCATTTGGTGGAGGAAAGTACACTGAATGAGAAAATTGAACGTAAGAATGAGGATTTGTGGTGGAGAGCGGTACTTAAGAACGAGGTTAATTAACTGCTAATTTGACAATTTATTTAACATTAAAGGTGCAAATCTAAAACCAACATTAAAATTTACCCATAGACAATATAAGTTTTATTCATCAACTTAGAATGTAATTGTTGGGGAAAGTTTACTTAAGAAAGGTCAAGGTCACGGATAACCATTTTGACTTGATGACCCTTTTGCAGGTTTTCAATTCACAAGTTCACAGAAATGTTGTTTATAGAAAGATGCAACAGGGTCAATACAAAGTCAATAAAGCTTGGGCCACCTTCTCAGTAAAATGTAATTTTATAACGAAAATCACACTCTTTTGACCCCTTGAACAATTAAAATTTAATTAACATAAAAAGTGCGAGGATGAAACCTTGCATTTAATGTGGATTAGAATGATGCTATGTTGATCACTCACAAGAATGATATTTCTGGTGGTAAAGGTACATAAGAAGGGGTTGAAGTAAGTTATGCACCGAGTGACCCCTAATTAAAATGCAATCAACATGAAAGAGCAACAGTGAAACCAGTCGCTAAAGTTTGAAATGGGTACATAGATTAGTATGGTGGTAAAGGTACTTAAGATGAGGAGATAGACCAGTTGGCATGATTAACATCAACTCAACATCAACTCAACATCAATAGACCATTTAGCATCAATCAATGACAGTGTAGTAAACTGGTGATGATATTGAACATCCCTTGTATATTCTGAAAAATTATTTAACATCGCTTGTGAGCTCAGTCACTCGTTACCGGGCTAAAGGTCAATTTGCATTGTATTACCAGCACTGAGGGTAAACACGGCGTCATGCATTGCAGAGCTTCGACCTGGTGTTTGTTTCATTTCAGCTACCGCCACAACTAATCTTCATCAGAAGATAAGCAGTCTTCATCATCAGATGAAGAAATGCTGAAGTCGCTTCATCAGAGCTTTCTGGATCCAAGGCATCATCTTCGTCTGGGTGTCAAAGAATCTGTAAGTTGAGGACGTCGAACAAATGATTTCATATTGATCATCACCAACTCCCACCCATCAGCTTGATGATGGATGCTGGCACATTTCGATTTGTCGAGCATTGCGCCCACATCTTTGCCACGAATGATGATCGCTATTGTGTTTGAACCTCGGATTCACAGGGAGGAATCAGGCTGCGTCAATGCCTTCAGCTTCGCTAGCAGTTCTCACCTCACCTTTGCGTCTATATGTCTTTTCAAATATGTGTAGCGATGGTCATTGAGTAGACATCTTTTCCCTTTAGACCGTACATCTTGGTTGTAAATTTGTTCAGGGATGTCTCTGTCTTCATCGGTTATCGTTCCTTTGGTCATCTCTGAAAATGCTTTCTGGGCATCATTGTCTCTTCACAAGCTGTGCAAAAGGGGGCGAACTTTTCCTTCCGTGGAAAGAGGCAGTGTAGTTGTCCGGGTGAACCATGGAATCCTGGTAAGGCAGAGCAGAGAGGCTGCTCCGATGCTGGCACCAATGGCAGTGATGTCAATGTTCTGGAACTATTTCCTGATATGTTCCAACATCCATCCAATCCGTGTAGCCATATCTCCCGGTGTGAGAGGAGGATGACGGCTCGTCTGGTCAGACCCCCTAATGACAATATTGCAAGTGTGGTCTATCTCCTTGGCAATTGATTTGACATGTGCCAGATCAGGGTGTCGGCCTCTTCTGGTTGGTTTTAAGCTCGACCTACTTCTCTCTCGCGACAACCTCCCCGTCATGGACAGGAGTGTACATCACCAAGGTATGAAATGAAGACATTTCTCTCCCGATTAAAGTGCATACCGACGACTCCCACTCGGAGGCCAGGAACTTCGGCAGTTCTGATTTGAAAATCTCGACGTCATACTGTCACTGATGTTCCTTGGCGATGTTGTCTGGTCCTGTATGATAAACACCCCTTCTCCTTTCGTCAAGCCTCTTCATGCTCTCTCCACTCTCCTTGATAGATGGATGGGGTAGGCATCAAAGACGAGATCCACTGTCTTCCGTACTAAGTGATGTCACCTGTTGCAAGATCCAGATACTAGCCCTCCATAAGTGCCAGGTAAATGCGGTGGCAGTGTATGCATGAGGTAATTCCCATCAACAACGTAAGCATCAACTGATCGGGGAGAGTGTGTTGCCGGGTACCTTCTTTCCAAGAGGTCAAGGAGAGCACTCTTCTTCGTTTTTACCACTTACGTTGTTGATGGGAATTACCTCATGCATACACTGCCACCGCATTTACCTGGCACTTATGGAGGGCTAGTATCTGGTATCTTGCAACAGGTGACATCACTTAGTACGAAGACAGTGGATCTCGTCTTTGATGCCTACCCCATACCATCTATCAAGGAGAGTGAGAGAGCATGAAGAGGCCT
>CM068953.1:182378457-182388977 GCA_035128595.1 Eptatretus atami | reverse complement strand
AAGAGAGAGATATTTCTATTTCAGGAGGATACAATTTCTATTTCAGGAGGATAAATCCAACTTTAGTACAATTAACCGCTCATGAATATTGTCATACAAACTTGTTTCTGGTTGAAGTGCACATGATGAATATGGTTGTGGTTGGAAAATCATTGGAAAATGTGTGTTTTTGTTCATGCTATTATTTTATGATATATTAACCACCATGGATACACATATCACTAACACATGTATAAAACAATTAAAACTCCTAAATTTGGCTTTAGCGAAAATGCTATACAATTGTTCAGCCTCCACTTGGTATGTTTAAACCAATTTTGCAAATTACTTGTACCAAATTCATGACTACAACAGGCCTGGGTAAGTTGCTAAGTATTTTTCAATCTGAAAAAAAAAGACAAGACAAATAAGTACTGTATGGGCTACGTCATCATGTTGGACCTGGGTATTGCTCCTGGACTACAAGGGGAGGGATTCAGTTCTTCAGGTTTGGGGAGGGAGTGAGAATTATTTTTGTCAAGGGGAGAGGCGGGGGGGAGATAATTGGGTTGGAGGTAGGGCATCACTAGGGTCCGGCGATATACGTTGTACCGCTTAATTTTTCATATCGATATACCAATCTTGAATTCTGAATATGCCGGTATCTGGAAAAAAAAATCAAAAAAAAATCTGCATGTCACCAACAATCGAAGAAAGATTTGCACAATCTTTAAATGCTACACATGACTTAAAAAGTTTTGATGCACTCTGGTGTCTCAGCTATAACCTGAACCTGTGGAACATATGACATCAGACGTACCAGGAAGTAAGTTCAGTTGGTTTTAACTTTTAACCATCAACATCCAAGCACCATACAAGCAATCACGTTTTTCTTTGCCGTCATGGCTGGTTTTGAAGCAATTGCAAATTTGTTATTTCCCATGAATCTGGTGTGCATTAGAAAGCCTGTGCCAGTGACTGACACGGCGATCACGATAGTCATACCGGTACAAAAGCAATACCAGTACATTCCTGCCGGTACAGCAATCCACAATCCACATACTTTCTACCCTTCTTGAACTCCAGCTACCCCATTCTTTGCCGGTCCTTCACCCTTTAGCTTCCGGACAGTAACTCCTCAGTCCCTTTTCCCTTTGAAACCTCGTATTTCTCACGGGAATATTCCCTCACCTGAATCCACAAGTTCGTTCCTCCATCTCAAACCCCTCTTGTTGGCCTTTGACCTCAAACCCCCACTTCCCTCTCTTCTTGTTCATTCCACATCCAAAAACATCCTGCCACCACCACGTCACTAATTACCCTATTAACTCGGTTTCCTCAGAACAATGACCAAATTAATTAACCCATTAATCATTACCTAGAGGCTATAATATACAAAGGATCCCTGGTGTGTGCAAATCATCGTGGAATTAAATAGATTTCTTTCTTTTCTTCAATTATTTCCTGCAAAACTCCCCAATAAAACACAATAATTGGTGCTACTATTGCTTCATTGTGCGAGATAAACAACAGCGGCTGCCTACTGGAAGGGTGGAATTTTAAATATTTCCATTATACCGGAATCATCACACCATTTGAAAGCCTTTGTCCCTGAGCAGGGGTCAGCTTTTTGTGGGCTCCAATCATGGTACCCTTTCTTGTGGCAATGTTTTTTATTGGCCGGATGCCCTTCCTGATGCCATCCCTTAGTCGCCTTCGACCCTGCAAGGATAATTACCAGTATACTGGTGCTCATTTCGCTGACCTTAGGAAGGATGACAGGCTGAGTCAACCCCCTGATGCTAAACGCAGCAGCCAGTGGGGCTCGAACTCAGCACCCCGAGGATCCAAAGCCACGCCTTAACCACTAAGCCACACCAAGCCCATTTCTCCATTATACCGGTATACCGGTAAAAAAAAAAATCAGCAAGAAAACAATAATGGAAATATAGCTATACTGAGCTGTGATGCCAACAATGAACAAATCGAGAAAGATGTTTACAATCTTTAAACCCTGCACAGAGACTACATGATTTGAAAAGCTTTGATGCACTCGGCTACACAGTGGAACGTTTGATGTCAAACATATGAGGAAGCAAGTACAGTCGGTTTCAACTTTTAACCTCAGCATTAGAGCACCATAGAAGCAATCACATTTTTCTTTACCCTCATGGCTGTTTTTAAAGCAACTGCTAATTGATTATTTTAGTTATATCAATCGGGTGTGTTTTAGAAAGCCTATGCTGGTTACTGACACGCGCGATCCGCGACAGCCACACCAGTATAATCCTACCTGTCCAGCGATCATCGTATGAAGTGACAGCAATATAGTCAGAGCGGTATGCAATAATGAATATGAAGAAAAGTCAAGTCGTAATGGTCCAGAAATTCAGGCTAGTCATATGAACATGGCGATCAGTGATAGTGATGGATCCCGGCCTTTGTCGATTACAAATAGTGATCTCGCTTTAAAAACCCATCACCACCGTGCCTTTTCTCCTCCTCATCTGGCTCTCTCCCCTAGCTCTTCTGCAATCCCCTACACTCTTTCATACAACTCTCCTTCCCTCCCCTCGTCCTACCTTCCCCCTCCCCTGCTTGCAAAGCCTCCTCCCCTCCCTCTTCGTTAACATGGTGACATCAACACATCCAGGGCCTTTGCTCAAACCTGACTAACTCTTCCATATAAGTTGCCAGTGACAAACCAGGTATAATCTGCTTAACAGAAACTTTCTTCCTTCAAGACATCTCTGACTCCCGAGTAGCTCTCCCTGGTTACTCCCTCCTCCGGTATGACAGACGTGAGCCTCGTCCTGGCAGCTGAGTTGTTCTCTTCATCAGACTCTATTCCTCACTCTCCATGCACTGCCCTCACTCCCCACACCCCTAGAAGGCATTTCAGCAAAAAGACTTCTGCGACTCATTGAGACTGACATAATCTGTCAACTTCCTGACCAGGATCTCAACCAACGGTACTCCCAACTATTCTGGATCTGATTTTGACCAATCTCCATGAAAATTTCTGCTGTTCTTCCTCAGCTCCAATCAGTTCATCTGACACATGCTTGTCAAAGTAGACATCTTTTTTTGTGTTATTAGAGAACCACCTCAGCGCCGTCGAGTCTGACATTTCACTCAGGCCGACTGGCAGGGTCTCCAATCAGCCATCAAACTTCTAGACTGGTTTCCCATCTCTACTTTCTCTGATGTCAACTCGTCCTGGGAATTCTTTCAAAAAAACTTGCTCTCCCTCATGCACAGATTTATCCCATCTCGTATTCAGTTGTCCTACACTTCCTCCTGCCATGGTTCACTGAAGCTTGTGGTGAGGCAGTTGTAATGAAACAACTTGCCTTCTCATCATGGAAGGCTAATCCAAGTTAAGGCTATCTCAGTTCCTTCCACAAAGTTTGGAACAGTGTGTGTCTACCCTGAGGAGAGCAGGAAGAAACAACTTTCTAATCTCAAGTCAGCTCTCAAACCTGTCTTCTTCCTCCAAATCCTTGTGGCATCTATTTACGTCCATTTCTGGTGTATGTTTTATTGTTCTCCTCCATTACCCTCCCATACCTCATACGGCCGCGCAGCTGACGCTGCACGTGAAAAGGTTGAATGCCGAAACTCCGTGTTTGCTTCAAAATCTTGTGTCCCAAACCCATCGCTTTCTCTATCCACCTTACCCATCACACCCAACTGTCCCTGGGCTCTGTGTGCTTTTCCCTGACAAGGTGGAGAGCTTGCTGTCAAACCTCGACATAGATTCTGCAAACAGTCCAGATGGCATCACCCATGTGTCCTAAAAACCTGCTGTGCTGCTCTTGCGCACCCTCTCTCCATTCTGTTCACCCTCCATTTGCTCAAGGTCATCTGCCATCTGCTTGGAGATCAGCAATCATCATTTCCTGCATAAAAAAGTTGCAAAAACAGATCCCTGCAACTACAGTCCAATCAGCCTTCTTCCAATTATCAGCAAGGTTATGGAATCCATAATCGCTTCACACATTAAATCCTTCCTCTTCTCGAATGGCTTGAATTCCGATCATCAATTTGGATTCAGACCAAGTCACTCTACCCTGGATATGTCGCTTCTGCTCTCCCAACAATGGATTGTGTCCTCAATGCCAGACATAATCACCATTCCCTTGACATATTGTTGTGGGCCGGGTATCGGCGACGAGCACGACCGCTAGATGGAGCAGTAGAGTCGGCTCCACCGAACACCCGGAATCTAGATCGTACCTTTCGCGATAACTCCGAAGGTACGGGTCCCTTACAGGACCGTGAATCGTCAATAATTCAACCGCATGGGACAGGGTTATTTGCCAAACTTCAAAATACTAGAGGCCCACGTGGCGAGCTACCGAGGAATTCACACCCTCGACGGAGCTCGAAAGGGACGAGCTGTTAGCATGCTCGACCCGTGCGTAACCCGAGTGGATGGTTACCGAGGTCCTGTCGGTCGAAATGCACAACTACGGCAGCAACGGCCTTTTTAATCACCCAACACGCACCGTGTTAAACCAATGAAGAAAACAAAGAAACGAGCTGATACATTTAACAGGGGATTTATTTATTTACAATAGGGGGAGGGAACACACAAAGAGCAGAGTTAAACGACTAAGCAATGCAATCATGTACAAGCGAAGAACACTTAACAATTCTACTTGTAGACGGGGCCCCACGGACACACACACACACACACACACACACCACACACACACACACACACACACACACACACACACACAACCCAGAAAAGAGAGATGGACCTCGAGGTCTTTATTATTCCTTCAGCTCGGAGGGAAGTCGAGCTGAGGGACGAGAACGTGGCTGGCTACCTGGCGCGTTCGCACGACTCGATGTCCGCACCTTCCCGGAGCACCAGTCGGCAAAGAACGGACCAGATAGCCGAACCCAGAGGAGGCAAGACACGGTGATCTCCCGTGATGAGATGGTCGACCTCTTGTCGTTGTGCGCCAGACGAGACGCCTTGGATGCGCGCGGTGAGGTCAAAATGCCGACAAGACCGAAATGTGCTCGAGCAGACCGGGACGCAATTATTTCTTCTTCTTTCCTTCCTCATCCTCAGGCACGTGTCCGCTCATCCGTGGCCTGCTCTCATTGGGCGGACCGCATGTCGCGGCTCCGCTTCTTGCAAAGGACTGCCCTGCTCTGATCTGCTCGTCGCCCATTGGCCGCAAATTGACGCATAGCCTTATTTGGCACCAGGCCAGAACGAAACGCTTCGTGAGCGCACGAAGAGCGTGGAAAATGCGGCGAGCAGGGTGTTGTTGTTGGCGTTGTTGATGTAAAAATCCTAGCTATAAAATAATCCGAAGCACACACATGTAATTCCCATTAGACAGAAGGGATGGATTCTAACTGTACACATACTTATCGACATCACTAACCTTGGACCTGAATGTTGAGTGCTCATGGCTTCCAGATTCGCAACAATATCACAAGCTTTTGATATGGTCTGGCACCATGCACTGCTCACCAAACTCTCTTCCTATGGTATTCAAGGCCATCTCCACTCATGGCTCGTAGACTTCCTCTCCTGTCACAGCCAATATGTGGCCCTAAATGGATTTTCTCATCCCCTCTTTCTGTCCAGGCTGGAGTTCCTCAAGGTAGCGTTCAGGCCCTGTTCTTTTTCTGGCTTTCATCAATGATCTCTCTGACCATCTGGAAAACCCTCTTTATCTCTTTGCTGATGACTCCACCCTCTGCTGTACCATCTGCCATCCCTCAGATTGGCAATCAGCAGCCTTTTCACTCTCTGCAGATCTGGATAAAATCACAAGCTGGTCCAACACGTGGAACATGTCTTTCAATCCTGACAAATTTCACACTCTCACTTTGTTTTCTGAAAGGACCGTCTGGAACCCCCCCCCCCCCCCCTACTACTTTCTCAACAATCCTTTTGAAGACTCCTTTCCTTCAAACTTTTGGGCCTCACTATCTGCCATGACCTTCCTGGGAAAGCCACATCTTCAAGCTGGTTTGAAAGCCAGATGCTGATTGGGCATCCTCTGTCGTACAAAGTCCTTTCTTGGCACACCTAAGTTCCTGACCATGTAGAAAGCTTTCATCTGCAGCCTGATGGAGTATGGAGAAGTTGAAATAGGAGACAGACTGCAAAAGAGGATGGTTGTTTGGACCGAGGAACTTGTTAGCCAGTGTCTGTGACTTGTGAGCACACGCAACAAAACACACTATCACTTGCAGTTGACGTGGATTTTTTAAACCCACCTTATTGTGATCGTTGTACTCCTGAAGGATTCTAACTGGCCGATTGTGGAATCCTATTTGACTAATAAACAGAGTTTAACGTTTGTCCGATTTGGTTATAAAATCCTACAAAAACCCTATCGACACTGAATAAACTGATGTCCACACAAGTCCTTCCTTGTGAAACAATTTATTTTCTAATTATACACCATACACTTCTCACCTCGTACTATGAACTTAAGAATCCCCATTGATTGCAATATTATTTGGTTCTATTCCATTTATTCTTACTTTAGTTAACAGTTCGACAACCCGATTCAATTTCACTTCTACATTACATCAGACAGTTTTATTCTAACTTAATCGGCCAGTTAGAATCCTTCAGGAGTACAACGATCACAATAAGGTGGGTTTAAAAAATCCACGTCAACTGCAAGTGATAGTGTGTTTGTTGTCGTGTGCTCACAAGTCACAGACACTGGCTAACAAGTTCCTCGGTCCAAACAACCATCCTCTTTTGCAGTCTGTCTCCTATTTCAACTTCTCCATACTCCATCAGGCTGCAGATGAAAGCTTTCTACATGGTCAGGAACTTAGGTGTGCCAAGAAAGGACTTTGTACGACAGAGGATGCCCAATCAGCATCTGGCTTTCAAGACCAGCTTGAAGATGTGGCTTTCCCAGGAAAGGTCATGGCAGATAGTGAGGCCCAAAAGTTTGAAGGAAAGGAGTTCTTCAAAAGGATTGTTGAGTGTCAGAAAGCACATGATATGTCTAGGGATGTGGCTCTGTTTCATATCTGGCATTGAGTACTCTCCATTGTTGGGAGAGCAGAAGCATCATATCCAGGGTAGAGTGACCTGGTCTGAACCGAATTGATGATCGGAAATCAAGCCGTTGAAGAAGAGAAGGATTTAATGTCTAAAGCGATGATGATTCCTTAACCTTGCTGATAATTGGGAGAAGGCTGATTGGTCTGTAGTTGCAGGGATCTGTTTTTGCACCTTTTTTATGCAGGCGAGTAATGTTCTGATTTCCAAGCAGATGGCAGATGACCTTGAGCAAATGAAGGGGTGAATAGAACAGAGAGAGAGTGAGCAAGAGCAGGGAGCAGGTTTTATAGGACATGTGGGCTGATGCTGTCTGGACCGTTGCAGAATCTGAGTCGAGGTTTGACAGCAAGGCCAAGCTGTGGTGACTGCATACATACCATATGGGATCCCTCTAACTTCACGTTGCCTGCAGCAGTTAAAGAAATTAAATGAATTGTTTCAAACAATGATTTTATCAACAAAAGAGTTGCTGTATAATGTAAAACAACCCTGGAGACATTGTGAAGTTTAATTGCCTGCGAAATCAACATCGCAGATAATCCAACACATTGCCTCTTCTGTGCACATTTCAAGTGGTACATTGGTTTGCGTCCACGCAAACGTTAAAACTGTTTTAAAAAGTCCACTTTTCACCAGATTTGCTTTGATTCCTTGGAGAGCACCTCATGAAACCTCTGAAAATATAGACACAGATCTGGCAGACACCATCGATAAGCATTCCCTTGGGGGGACAAGGCGCAATGTCAAGCAGTGAATGCATTAATCATATCGCTCAATGAAGCTGGTTAATTTTGGCACATTCGTAAATCTTTTGTTCACGCAATATCACTCTCCCAAACAGGAGAAAAAGGCAAGTTAATGCTTGGAAATTTCACATTTTTTGTGTATATGTGGAGGAGGGGACCATAGCCTTGCTTGCTTAGAGTGAAGAGGTATATAGGCTTAGTTTTTAGATATGTTATTTAATTAAACTAGTACGTGCCCGTA
The DNA here is from genome assembly GCA_035128595.1 of Eptatretus atami. Lineage (NCBI taxonomy): Eukaryota > Metazoa > Chordata > Myxini > Myxiniformes > Myxinidae > Eptatretus > Eptatretus atami. The sequence continues at coordinate 182,380,945 of CM068953.1, read as the reverse complement.
CGTGCGTGGCCGTACGTGCAAAAACAAACACAAAAAAACTTTCAAACCGAGATCCAGAAACAACAACCACACAGGCCGTTCTTCACTCTCGCGTGTCTGTACGTGCATGACGTACGTGCAAACCAAAAAAAAAAACTTTCAACCGAGAGCCAGAAACAACCATACAGGCCGTTTTCTTCGCTCTCGCGTGCCTGTACGTACGTGCCGTACGTGCACCCCCCCCCCCAAAAAAAACTTTCAAACAACCACACAGGCCGTTCCTCGCTTCGTAAACGACGACTGGATTGGGGCATTGTGTTTATCTATAAATGCGCATAAGAAATCGAGAAATTATTAGAATACATTAAGTCATCACTATCTGGAAGTGGTGCGTGCCCGAATGGAATGTTCACATGCATTCCATGAATTATCGCTTGCATTGAAGTAAAAACTGCTGTGATACTTCCACACACAGAGTTAATTAAAATCAAAATTAAAATCAAGTTTACATCCCTGTCTTTGCTTGCCATGACATTCGCTGCCATTGACCATTGCCACTCCTACGCCACGGTAACTAAGGCACCGATCCCATTGTAACCGCACGGCACATGACGTCATCGTCGGCTGGCCAAGCACCGGTCTACGCAACCACGCCTATGCAGCAACGTGTCCTTTTCATTGGTTGGTAAATAAATGGCCATAACTTGAGAAGCTCTTGTCCGATTAATATCAAACCTTGAAAAGGCACATCCACAGGGCCCCAGCAATATACTGGCAAGTTTCAATTACATCGACCAGTGTTGTCGAGAAACAGCGGTCACAGACACAACACACACACACACACAGACAGACAGACAGACAGACACACACATTGCTGGAATTATAGATAGATTATCAGATTTCACTCCAGATTTGGACTCTGTTTAGTCCGGATGATTTATGCTCCTCAAAGCCGAAATAATATCTCGATGATGTACATTCATTAGTCCATGAGAGGAGATCATGGAAAATTGCATCATATAATACATGAAATCACTCCAAGCTCCTAATTTGAAATCAATAGCACTGAAAAAGTGATGTATACACCGATGTACTTATGCAAGCAATGTACTATGATGAACAGACATTCGATAATATGAATGAGGAAAGTGAAGAATATACACTGACGAGCCAAAACATTATGACCACTGACAAGTGAAGTGAATAACATTGATTATCTTGTTACAAAGGCACCTGTCAGGGGTGGGACATATTAGGCAGCAAGTGAAGTCAGTTCTTGAAGTTGATGTGTTGATGCAGGAGAAATGGGCAGGAGTAAAGACCTGAGCGACTTTGACAAGGTCAAATTGTTAGGCCAGATGACTGGGTCAGAGCATCTCTGAAACAGCAAGGCTTGTGGGGGGGGGCTCCCGGTCAGCAGTGGTGACTACCTACTGACAGTGATCCGAGGAGGACAAAGCACAAACTGGCGACAGGGTGTTGGGCGCCCAAGGCTCATCGATGCGCGAGGGCAATGAAGGCTATCCCATCTGGTCAAACCACCAGAAGGTCTACTGTGGCACAAGTCACAGAAAATTTTAATGGTGGTCACGGGAGGAATGTGTCATAATCCACATGCATCGCACCCTGCTGCGTATGGGGCTGCATAGCCGCAGACCGGTCAGAATGCCCATGATGACCCCTGTCCACCATCGAAAGCACCTAAATGAGCACGCAAGCGTCGGAATGGACCTTGAGCAGTGGAAGAAGATCGCCTGGTCCGATGAGTCCCGTTTTCTTTTAGATCACGTGGATGGCCGTGTATGTGTGCTACATTTACCTGGGAAGTGATGGCACCAGGATGCACTGTGGGAAGACGACAAGCCGGTGAGGGAGTGCGATCTCTGGGCAATGTTCTGCTGGGAAACCCTGGGTCCGACCATTCGTGTGGACGTCAATTTGACATGTGTCACCAACCTAAACATTGTTGCAGACCAGGTCCAACCCTTCATGCAATGGTATTCCCTGATGTCAGTGGCCCCTTTCAGCAGGATAATGTGCCCTGCCACACTGCACACATTGTTCGGGAATGGTTTGAGGAACATGATGAAGTGTTCACAGTGTTGCCCTGGCCTCCAATTTCTCCAGATCTCAATCCGATTGAGCATCTGTGAGATGTGCTGGACCGACAAGTCCGATCCACGGCGGCTCCACTCGCAACTTACAGGACTTGAAGGATCTGATGCTAATGTTTGGTGCCAGATACACAGGAATCTGCAGAGAGTGAAAAGGCTGCTGATTGCCAATCTGAGGGATGGCAGATGGTACAGCAGAGGGTGGAGTCATCAGCAAAGAGATAAAGAGGGTTTTCCAGATGGTCAGAGAGATCATTGATGAAAGCCAGAAAAAGAACAGGGCCCTGAACGCTACCTTGAGGAACTCCAGCCTGGACAGAAAGAGGGGATGAGAAAACTCCATTTAGGGCCACATATTGGCTGTGACAGGAGAGGAAGTCTACGAGCCATGAGTG
>CM068953.1:182325125-182337926 GCA_035128595.1 Eptatretus atami | reverse complement strand
TGTTGTTGTTGTTGTTGTTGTTGTTGTTGTTGTTGTTGTTGTTGTTGTTGTTGTTTAACGAATTTTCCTTCCTCGTAACAAACAGATTCGCCATTTTCCGCCATTTACTAATCCGGTGACTGGATGTAATTTATAATTTGAGGGAGTGGAGTCATTCATGTCCACCCAAATCACGTTACCATTTACACTCAGACAACCAAGAAATTGAAGCATCAGTTGCAGAATTATCTTCACTAATCAAAACAAATGTGAAAGACGTGACGTGCGGTTCAGCTGTGATGTGACTGTGAGATGTAATCCAACGAATGAAGACGAAGAAGAAGAAGAAGTTGAGGAAGAGTGCCTCACCACGAAGACAACCAATGGACGAACGAAGCACCATGAGACTTTTTGCATTCTTCCTCAGCACCATTCTGTGAAAATAAAACACACATCTTTAAATCATTCACACGTTTCATTCACGACAATCAAATGAGAAAGACAAGCAACAACAAAAAAAAACCTTTCGCTGAGGGGAAAATCGACCAGCGGGAAATGCGAGGTGCTGTAAGAACGTCCACGGGAACAGAGTAATGACACCGAGTCTGAAAGGAACGTCCTTATCGCTGGTGCAGTGAAGGAGACAAAGTGAACAGCGCGGGAGTGACAGCGCAACGGTCCGGATCTGTGCTCGCTGGTGAGTCAGCAGGACCAAAGCAGGGAATGTCGACTGCGTGAACACGTGCCGCCCCATCGCCTGGAGAATGCGATGTTCTGGCAAATCGAGTGGGTGAGAATTGAAGTCACCGAGTATGACCGTGAGCACAGTTCTGTGTGGAGATTCCAGCAAGACCTGTAATCTTTCCACATGAACAGCAGGGCTGGCTCGAATTGAACTGGTATCAAATCCGAACAGATATTACCCTTGAAGTGTGATAACAATACTCAGAGTAACATAAGCTTGGCCAGGTATGAAATGGCCTTTCATGGACACGACAATATCGTGTGTACCAAGATTCAGTGAAGGACAAAAAGTTTGCTGGCGAGTCGGCAGGACCAAAGCAGGAATGTCGACTGCGTGAATGGATTGTTTGTTTGTTCAACATTACCTTGCGCCACACACACACACACACACACACACACACACACACACACACACACACAATATAATAATTGTTCGAATGGGAATTCGATTGCACACAACATTCAGGTTCTTTAGTCAGTTACGTATGTCGATAAGTGCTTGTTCCCTAGATAGTTCACCTTCCATTGTTTAATGGGCAGAAATCGATTAAGTGCGCTGTGAGATTCAATTTAATAGTTAGGAGCGATCATAACACAATGGAGACGCCCTCCCCCTCTTCTGCGAAGAAGAAGAAGCCCTCCGTCCTGAATCACGGACGTAAAAACCCCCTCCCACCCGCGGTTGTGCGGCACGGGGATGAGTCACGCCAGGAGCGGGGAAGGGCGGAGAGAATAAGGAAGAGTCCTCAGTTGGTTCGGGTGGTTGTTCAGCAACGTGACCACTCCTTGGATTTTCCCAAGATCTTGGGATTTTGAAGTAGTCTTGGGATCTTGGGATTTTCTTCAAAAAATAGGAGAATCTTGGATTTTTGGTCATGTGGAAATTCGACCGTGCTTGACCAGCGCAATTGTCGGTACAGGCTAGTCTGGCAAGCGAAACAACGTGTGGTAAAACAGACTGGGCCAGCCTCATTGCGTCCTCTCCGCTCTGGGCAGCGCAGCGGAAAGCAGTGGGCCCGGATCCAGTCTATCGCGCCGACTCGCGCGACAGGAATCTTTGAACATGGAGTGGCACACACCTCGACGTCTCCGTGTGGTTTCGCTTTCTGTCTAAAGAATTGCGAATTCAAACTTTCTGTGTTTTTCGGCCCTAGTTGGCAAGGCATGATGGACAGAAATGATGAACTATGGACTCTGGTGACGAAGAGCCAAAGCGTAAGTACTATCTAATGAGCTTCAACAAAGAATGGTTGAAAGATCCCGATTTAAAGCCGTGGATAGGGCAGGACCGTGATATGAATACAGTGTGCACAGTCTGCGACTGCAAATTCAAAGATCCAAACAAATCGCTCTAAAGAAACACGGTGCACAAGCAAGCACACGAAGGCTCTCGCAGATAAAGCCACGACGGTGAACATTGACCAGTTCTTCAAAAAGAAGTCGACTGAATCAGATTGACTGAAAAAGTGGCGAGAGCAGAAACGCTACTCGTGCTGGGTCGTTGCCGGCACAGGGTTCCCTTTCGACAGATAGGATCATCTCTCTGACCTCTTTGCATCCATGTTCCCCGACAGTAATTAGCCTCAACCATGAAAATGAAGAGGACGAAGGCATCGTACATCGTACAACATGGAATCGCCATGACCAAAAGCAGTACGTGTCCACAATCTGCCAGAAAATTGGTTTTCTCTGATCAAAGACAAAAGTACGGATATCTCTGTATCACAGGTACTGGCAATCGTCGTGCGATACCACTATCAGGGTAAAGTCTGCGATTCCCTACTGGCCTATCGAGGTCGAAGACGGCAGCGCTAAGCTCTTTACGCACTGTAAAGAGAGAGTTGACGACAGAGACATTCCACTGAAATATCCTGGCCTTCGCCAGCGACACTGCTCTACGATGATGGGGCACGGAGTGGTTTTCAAGCTCAGCTGAAAGAGACCTTCCCCACGTATTTGTACTGGGTGCATCTGCCATTCTTTGGCGTTGTTGCGAGTGCTGCAAGCCACAAACTTCCGTCATGGCTGGAGGCTTGGATAAAGGACGTTTGCGCTATTTCTCCGCAGCAGCAAGCGCCAGCACGAATTTCATCTGATTCAGGAGCGCTTCAAAGCCCAAGGCAACAAAATACTGAAGTTATCCCAAACGAGGTGGCTTTCTCGCGGTGCGTCATAGCTCGCATCATTGAGCAATGGGACGCGCTCATGCTCTCTTCCAGTCCCAGTCTCTGTTGACAAGATCGATGGCACGTATCAGATATATAAAACCATGATACCAGTGGAACGAACACATGATGTTGTTTCTCAACTACATCGTGCCGAAAATCGACACCTTGAATTTGGAGTTCCAGTCAGAAATCCTTCCGCTTACATCGATATTCGCGTCGATAAGGGACGGTTACAGAGAAATCCTGAGTATGTTCGTAGGGAAAGCGTCATGGAAAGTGCCGACCTCGCCGAGATTGACCCGACTAAATACCGCAAACTTCAAACCATGGCAAGAAGTGAACGTCGGCGGCGATGTACAGCCGATCTGCAGAGGGCGCCACTTAGGACAGGAGAATAATCTTCAGAGAAGACTGCCGAAGTTATCTGGTCCAGCTGTGCTGTGAAATAGAAAGCGCTCGACTTGACACCAACAGTCTTCTCGCACATCTGCCGTGTATTGACCCAGAAAACGCCCTGTCCACCAACCGCGTTAAAAGCGTGTTTCCGTTGGCCATTAAGATGCCGCAGCTGGTCAGCGAAGAGGACCTCGATGAACTGGACGATCAATGGAGAGCACTGGTGCATTACAAAGAACCGAAGGACGTGAGCATGGACCCTGCCAATTCTGGTATCATATCCAACAGGTCAAAGATGGAACGGATTCCAAAGTCTCCCGTTCTCGGGAAATTCATTGTGCCTTGCTTGTGCTCCCACAGTCCTTAGCCTGCGTGGAACGCATTTTGGTCGAGGTGAATATGATACAAAACACCTCGCACAAATCGTCTACACGCGTCGTCTGTGCAGAAGCGGATCTGGCACGCCAGTGTTAGCACGCACAGCGGTACGTCGTGTCATACTGGAACCCCGAAGTGTATCGTGGAAGACGTCATGTACGGTCGATGTCACAAACGGTACGTGGATGCCAACCAAACTCGCAAGAATGAAGACTGTTCGATTCTACGATCCGGAAGATCGTAAATCGACCAGTCCTCTTTCTTGAGAACAGTTGGGTTTCTGGATCGTGCCACTGCTCGCTGAGGAGTGCCTAATCTGAGACCTCACCGTTTATCAGACCTGGCAAGTAGAGCAGGTTTATGAGACACTCAGCTTAGACATTGCTTGCTGTGTACCGGTGCACCTCTTGAGGGACGCTTGATTCTTTAATTTTTGATTTTTACAATTGCTTGACAGAAGTATCAAAATGATACTTGTGAAAAATCAATCCTTGGTGTATCTAGAGAAATATCAATGGAAAAAAAATCAAAACATGAAGCGCTTGTTTTCCTGTACATGCGTAGCTGGTTCCCCGCTTGACCCTACAAGCCGGGATCCAGGCTAGTACATGCGGTTTATGATATTCAAATTTGTGACTATTTTACAGTTAAGACGATGTATGCGGAATCACCGAATGTGTTATATCGTAATACACAAGCTGGAGAGCATAATTGTTTGTTGTACAGCGAAACCTGCGCCTGGGATTTCTTGGGATTTTCGAAAGCTCATTCTTGGGAAATTGCAAAAGTCGGAGTGTCACGTTGTTGTTCAGTAGCCTTCGGGTCTGCTTGCTTGGTTAGGAGGAGGCTTTTTGAGGCTTTCTGCTTTGCTGGCTTTTATAAGCTTTTTGCTCGGCTTGCTTTTAAGCAGGCCTTGGTTCTGCTTGGCGAGGGTTGAGACTTTGGTTCAGTGAGCTTCGGTCTGCTTGCAGGTGGAGGCTTTTGGAGAGCTTTTTGCTTCGGCCTGGCTTTTCAGGCAGAAGACTTCGGTCTGCTCGGCTCGAGTTCTTTGGTCCTCGCTTGTTCACGGAAGAGAGTTGAAGCTGGTTGCTCGTCTGAGCTGCTGGTGAGGCTTCTTGCTCTTGCTTGTGTGTTGAGAGGCTTTGTTCATCGGAAGAGATTGAGCTGGTTGCTCGGCTCGGAGTCTTGGTTCGTGTTGTGAGAGGCTTTGTTCATCGGAAGAGAGTTGAGCTGGTTGCCTCGGCTCGGAGCTCTTTGTTCTCCGCTTGTCCCCGCTTGGTCGACTCCTTGGCCTCATCTTGGAGGCTGGTTTCTTCGAAGCGACGCATCGACGGAAGGATCGGCGCTCGTCTGACTACACATGTTCAGAAGCGCGAGAGGATTCCTGGAGGCTCGGAAGGATCCGCTGCACGGTGATTGGATCCAGCTCGCTTCGCTGGAGCCCGGTCCGAACAGCTTGAAGACCAACACGAGTTGGAGAGTTCGAGATAGGTCTGGGTTTCAGCTCATCTTCCTCGAGCTGAGTCCGTTATTAAAGGTATCAGCCACCAATTTCTTGGTGTGTGTGTGGGTGCGAACGTGTGTCCGTGGGCCCGTCTAATAAGTAGGAAACTGTTATAGTGCTTTGTGTGCTGTAAATGATTGCATGTATTTCTATAGTTTGCATTACATGCTTCCCGAGTTCCCCATTATTATTCATAATACCCAATTGTAAATGTTTTCAGCTCGTCGCGTCGATTCTTTCATTGACTGAGCATTTCGTGTGTTGGTAGTTAGAAAGCCGTTGGTTTGCGTAAAAGGGACATTCGGACCGACGGTTCTTGGCGATTAACCGCTCGGAATCGCAAACGGACAGCTCGCTTAGGCGGCTTGTTTCGTATGAGTTCCGTGAGGGTGGAATACCGTAGTTGGATCACGTGGGTATTTAGGTAAAGTGAAGTTGCAATCGACCCTACCCCACGTGTCTGCCCATTGCGTGATTTGGTTCTTGCACAAGGCCGTCGGCTTCGGAGTTATCCGGCGCGATCTATATTCGGCAATCGGCTCGGCCGACTCGACTTGCGGCTCCGTAGAGCGGTCGGCCTTCCGCGCGCCGACTCCACCGGCACGTACAAACACTATATACTATATGCATATATACAATATATCTTCTTCTTCTCTTTCGCGCTTGCTCCCGTAGGGGTCGCCAACGCGATCATCCGTATATCTGCTAGTGATTTGGCAACATTTTACGCCGGATCCTCCTGGACGCAACCCTGGTCACCTCTTTACGAAACACAGGGATATGGTACGACTATTTTAACCGGGAAAACCGGGCCCAGTACACATGGTACTCCACTTCGCCGACTCTGGAGGGATGACAGGCGAGTCCAACTGCTGGTGTGTATTAATTCAAGGCCAACGGGCTTTGAAATTCAGGACTTTTGGATCCCAAGCCGCTAACCCTAACCAACTATGGCCAACACGCCAGGCTCATATATATATATATATATATAATATATAATATATTTATATATATAATTATAGTTTGGAGAAAAAACGTATAGGTTTTGGAGAAAAAACGTAGAATATTCAAAAGTTCACAAAAGCCGAAACTTTGTCTCATGCATTGTGTGACTGTCGAGCCGCCACGCATTATAATTTATTGCTTAAATAATTTATATTTTATATATTATTACCGGTATATCGGGGAATCGCATTAAAAAATTAGTAGGTTCCAAGGGAAAACCGCGATGAACCGGGGGCGCGATAGGTTGAACACGCGATATAGCGGGGGGATACTGATATATGTATATATAATATATATATATAATATATATATATATATATATATATATATGATATGTTTACAGGCCGGGGGGGCCGCCAACCGACCGCTCTGTAACAGAACCGCAGTCGAGTTCGGCCTGACCCGATCGCCGCGGAATATATATAGATCGCACCCGGATAACACCGAGCGTGGGTCCTTGTACAAGAACCGAAATAGCGCAATCGGCAGAATCACGTGGGGTAGGTTGATTGCGCAATCTTCAATACTAAATACTCCACCGTGATGCAACTACCGGGTGTATTCCACGCCTCTACGGATCTCGTAGGAACAAACCGCGAGGCGAGCCTGTCCGTGCGCGAGTCCGAGCGCTTAATCGCCGAGAACCGTCGGTCAAATGTCCCCCTTTTAGGCAAACCAACGCTTTCTAACTCCCAACACACAAATGCTCAGTCAATAAAGATCGACGCAACGCAGCTGAAAAATTTAACAATTGCGGGTATTTATTAAATAATAATGGGGAACTAGGGAAGCACATAAGAGCAGACTATACCGACTTTACGAAATGCGATGCAAACATTTACAGCACACAAAGCCTTAACAATTTCAAAGCACACAAAGCCTTATAGACTGGGCCACGGACACACGTACGCACACACACACACCCCAAGAAATGGTGGCTGAGCCTTTTAATAACGGGCTCCAGCTCGGAGGACAGGTGTAGCTGAAACCCAGAGCCTATCTCGAACCTTCGCCACCTCGTGTGGTCTCAAAGTTGTTGGACCCGCGGCTCACAGCGAGAGCGAGCTGGATCCAATCGCGTGAGCCGTGATCCTTCCCGAGCTCCAGGCGAATCCTCCCGCGATCTCTACACGTTGCTGGTGAGACGAAGGCACGATCTTTCCCGTCGATGCATGCGCTTCCCCGCAGGAACCACCTCCAAAGAAGAGGCGACGAGTCGCACCAAGCCGGGAACCAAAACGGAGAACAAGAGCTCACGAACCAAGAAGAGAAGCCACCACTCGCAGCTCGAGTCCGAGCACCGCGCTCAACTCTCTCCAAACAAAGCAGCTCTCCAAAAGTCTCCCCCGGCCAAGCCGTGGCCGGAAGCTCTACTGAACAACCAGCCAAGCCAGAAACCGAAGCTCTACTGAACAACCCCCGCGAACACGAACCAACTAGAGGATCTCTTTCCTTATCTCTTAGCAGCTCGAGCGTTTAAGCTCTTCTACGAACCACCGAACGAACCAACTTTAAAGAAGGATGCTCCTGTTTATTCCTTCCCGCCCCCTCCCCACGCCCCGGCGTGAACTCATTGGCCCTCCTGATCCATTTCCGCTGCTAACCACGGTGGGAGGGAGTTTTTGACGTCATGAATCAACGGGACTTAAGGGCTCTTCTCCTCTCGCAGAAGAGGGGGAGGGACGTCTCATTGTTCGTTTCCCGAACTAGTAAATCGATCCGCAGCGCATTCTAATCGATCTAAACATTTAAACAATGAAGGTGACTATCGAAGGGAACAACAACTTATCAACATCGCTGACTAAAGGAACCTGTATGTTGTGTGCAATGATTCCGAATTCGTAACAATATTCTTCTTCTTTCTTCTTTCGGCTGCTCCCGTTAGGGGTCGCCCACAGCGGATCATCCATATGATCCGCATAGTGATTTTGCACAGGTTTTACGGCCGGATGCCCTTCTGAACGCAACCCTGGTCACCTTTACGACACGGGATATGGTCACTATTCTAACCGGGCATACACCGGGCCCAGTACACTGGTATCACTTCGCCGACCTCGGAAGGATGACACAGGCTGATCAACCTCTGGTGTGTATTAATTCAAGCGGCCAACGGGGCTTGAACTTCAGGACCTTTTAGGACACAAGCCGCTACCCTTAACCACTACGTCAACACCACCACCAGGATTCGTAAAACAATATATACTATATACATCAGTGGGGAGAACAATATTGATACAGTGCCGATTTTTGCAGGTTTTTCCCACTTACAAAGCAGTAGAGGTCTGTAAATTTTTATCATAGGTACACTTCAACTGTGAAAGACGAATCTAAAACAAAATCCCTGAAAATCAACAATAGGTATGATTTTAAATAATTAATTGCATTTTATTGCATGAAATAAGTATTGACCACCCTACGCAACCAGTAAGACTTCGGCCTTGCACAGACCTGTTTGTTTTGTCTTTAAGAAGTTTCTCCATTCTACCACTCATACCGTATTAATGCACCTGTTTTGAAGTCGTTATCTGCATAAAAACAGCTGTCCATACTCAATCAATCAGACTCCAACCTATCCACAATGGGCAAGACCAGAGAGCTGTCTACGGACATCAGGGAAAATTGTAAGACTATGCCACAGGCTGGGATGGGCTACAGGACAATAGGGCAAGCAGCTTGGTGAGAAGGCACAACTGTTGGCACAAATTATTAGAAATGGAAAGAACTTAAAGATAACTAGTGCATCTCCCTCGTCTGGGCTCCATGCAAGATCTCACGACCTCGTGGAGCCTCAATTGATCCATGAGAAAGTGAGGGATCACCAGAAGCTACACGGCAGGACCTGGTCAATGACCTGAAGGAGCTGGGACAAGTATCAAAGAAACCATAAGTAACACACTATGGCCGTCATGGATTAAAATCCTGCAAGTGCACAGCAAGTCCTCTGCTCAAGAGCCAGCGCATGTTCCAGGCCCGTCTGAAGTTTGCGCCATGACCATCTGGATGATCCAGAGCGAGGATGGGAGAAGGTCATGTGGTCTGATTGAGACAAAAATAGAGCTTTTGGTTTAAAAACCCTACTCCCGTGTTTGGAGGACAGAAAGAAGGAGTGAGTACACCCCCAAGAACACCATCCCCAACCGTGAAGCTGAGGTGGAAACGTCTTCTTTGGGGATGCTTTTCTTGCAAAGGGGACAGGATGACTGCACCGGATGAGGGGGACGATGGATGGAGCCATGTATCGCGATTCTTGGCCAACAACCTCTTCCCTCAACAAGAGCATTGGAAGATGGGGGCGTGGCTGGGTCTTTTCCAGCATGACACGAACCCGAAACAGCACAGCCAGGGCAACTAAGGGAGTGGCGCCGTAAGAAGCAATCTCAAGGTCTGAGTGGCCTAGCCAGTCTCGCAGACGCTGAACCCATAGAAAATCTTTGGAGGGAGTGAGAAGTCTGTGTTGCCCACGCGAGCAGCCCCGAAACCTGAAAGATCTGGAAAGAATCTGTATGGAGTAGTGGGCCAAAATCCCTGCTGCAGTCTGTGCAAACACTGGATAAGAACTACGAACATCTGATCTCTGTAATTGCAAACAAAGGTTTCTGAACCAATATTAAGTTCCATTTTTTGACGTATCAATACTTATTTCATGCAATAAAATGCAATTAAATTATTTAAAAATCATACAATGTGATTTTCAGGATTTTTTGTCTTTAGATTCCGTTTTCACAGTGAAGTGTACCTATGATAACAACACAGACCTCTACGTGCTTTGTAAGTGGAAAACCTGCACATCGCAGTGTTCAATAACTTCTTATCCCCACTGTATATATACATATATATATATATACACACACACACCATCACACACACAGCAACACAACAACACACACAACAACACACAACACACGACAATATATTGGCTGTTCGCACAGTAATATGCAGCATTTAAGGTTCTTATCTTCAGGACTTATCACAGAATCCTAAAGTATCCATAGAATACCACGCAACTGTTTTAGAATGTATATAATGTTCGCCCAATCCATCTGTTCGGAAAAGTTTGCTTCGAGATAGGCTTACATCATAGTGTAGTGGGGAGGTGCTCCATCTTGCTGAAAGTATCTCTTCAATCGCGTGGACCGAGGAATTCTGCAGCAAGTTTAGTAAACATCCCCAGTGACAGTTTGGTTTGTCAAAAAGAATGGCCTAGGATCCCAATGCTGATATGGGCCAACCACACATGTAAACCCTTGGTAAGTTTAAATGGTGTTCCATAGTAAACATGCGGATTTTCAAGGAGCCCAGTCGGTGCATTGTGTCGGTTAATTGGCCATTTATACTTGAAGCTGGCCTCATCCTCAACAATTTTGGATTGGAAATGCTGCATTTCTTCGCATTTGCCAATACCATCTCAAAAAATTCAGCTCTCCGGTCAGGATCGTTTCATTTTAGAGCGTGGATTCAATTTTGGAATGTAACTTTTCCAATTAATTCGCCTCAAATGCGATGGGCGCTTGATTTTGGGATTCCTGTCTCACGGAGCCATTTTCGTACAGATTTATCCGTGGGGTCGTGACGGGTTTCCAGCAATTGAATTTTTCTTTGCGGGGGTGGTTGATGGCCGTGGTCTTCCTGAAAACCGTCCTTATGGACGTCCATGCCACGTTCCTCCTGTTTCAAACTTATGCTCTGTGATGAGAAGCAATGGTGGCGTCGCGTTGGTGATTCTTTATGAAAATGTCTTCTTAAAGTTGGTCCTTTGCACTTCCTGATTTTTCCCTGTTTCCAAGGTAGGCACTTATGAATAAATTTTCTTTCTTCAAAACCTAGTCGTACTTACTGCCATTATATGGTCAATTTGAAATCTGAAAATAAATGAAAAAATTCAAATGAGTTATGCAATGAGCCAAATGTGAGTACTTTTTTTGGGACACCCTGTTATATATATATATTATAATATGTTATAGGATTTTCCGTCGGCAAGGGATGCAACGAACGCGCTTTCAGTCAATGAGTCGCGTGCCCACCGAAGGCCGGAATCCAGTCGTAGCTTTCCGGACAAACCCGAAAACCACTACGGGTGCCCTTTTAACGGCACCCATAACTTGTCATTATTCTGTCCACGCGCTAGCAGGGTAATCGCCAATTGTCGATATACTAACTATTCGCTCGGCGGACTAATCCGGAGAGTTTATACCTCGACGGGACTCATACGGAAACTAGCCGCTTAAGCGTGCTTGTTCCGTGGTGCGAAGGCCGAGCGGTTTGGAATTCGCCGAAAGTGCCGTCGGCGCAGATTATTCACTTTCATTCAGCCTTATAGCTAGTTAACATCCCGAGCGCGGCCGTGGCAGTCAATGGCAGTAATATGACTGCAACCCGCAAGCAGGTTGGCTCATTCAATACAATGGGACATTTATTTCCAGTAATGCACGTAATCATTGGGGGATGGGGAGGGAGACATCGAGCAAAAAGCCTAAGCCGAATTTCCTTATTTCTAATACAAGCACGTACTTATGGCAGTTCCACTTAAATGGAAGACAGGCACCAAAGACTTTCACGTAAAAACCAAGGAAAGAACGGGCTCGTAAGCCTTTAATGTACTCAGAGCCGGATGACGCAAAAGGCCCGAGAGGGCCGGCCGGTTACCTGGCCCCCCCTGGTGCGACTCGGTGGTCTGGTCCGGCGACCCTTGTGGTGCTCTGTTCTCGCTGCCGGTGCCAACGGCGGCGGCGGCTCGAATGGCGACTGTGGTCGGTCGGGGGCCCTGGCGGCGTTGTGCCCGACGCTCAACTCTCCTCAACGCCTTGGGCTTGGTTGGTCAGGGCCTGGTTGGTGCGCCTACTCTCACATTGCTCCGCTCTCCTCGGAACGGGCGTCCAATGAGCTGCCCTCCCACCAACGACTCACTCTCTACGAGAGCGCTCCTCGGCGTCCAACGCGCCTTGTTTATAGACGCGGGGGGGTGAGCAGCCCGCTTAGGTTTCTTCTCCAAGCCGCGCTGCTCCTTGGTCAGCCCTTAGAACCTTCACACCCCAGGCTGGCTTCCGCCCTTCTACTCTGATTGGCCAGTTCCTCAAGGCAAAGGCCTGTTTTGATGCCGTTATGCAATCAGCTTCTTCACGGCTGATTGTACTACGGATGCTGGGAGTGGTTCATGGCGGCGCGCGTGTCCGCGTCGACGGGCATTTTTGGCCGTTCTGTGCTGCGGAGGGCGTGATGGTGTCGCGGTTGATGGCATTGTGGTGGGGATGGCTGTGGTTGTAGAGTTGTTGGCGTTGTTGGTGAGGTGGCGTAGTTGTAGGTGAGTTTTGTTGTTCGAGGAGAATGTTGTTTTTTTAAAAAACTAAAGTTAGGAAAGAATAAACGGCTCTCAATTAGATTCACAGCCCGGCACTTCGAAACAATTCCCTTTAACCTCGGTTGGGGGTAACCGACCGCTGAAAGAGTATTATCAGAATAACTGATTCTGGGAACCTGAATGGTGTCTGTGAATTTCCAGCCAATCGTACAATATATATATATTATTATATTATATATAATTATTATTATTGTATATATATATATATATTGATTTATATTAGTATATTCAGTATGATTTACCAGTATTTACGCGTATTATATAGTGTGTAA
>CM068953.1:182269888-182285109 GCA_035128595.1 Eptatretus atami | reverse complement strand
CACTTTCACCTCTGACCCCCACTGGCTCCGGCCCTCTCGCTCTCCTGATCTGAATTCCGAGGCGAGGTTCGGGGCGAGCGGACGTGGCAGGAATCATCGACGCTGAAGGGAGAGCGGACGTTAAAATTGGCACCCTTAAGATGAAACATTTCCAGCGCATAACTTGGTTTGTTCGAAGAACACAGGGCCAGTACGCATGCCAGTGAGATTTTTGAAATGTGCATTATATTTTTATCGTCTGCCATTTTCCACAAGCTAATGCACGTTCCTCTTCTTTTCTAAAGTTGCCACGTGGATATACCATTATAAAGGGGCCTTCTATCCCTGGATATGTCTCAAAGAAATTGCTTTGTTTTTAAATGTACCCCAGCTTGTATTCAGTCTTTCGCTTCATTGGTCCAGCAATGGTCCAACATTAGCCTGCCAGGAAGTTATATCCCAATAATCGTTTATTAGCTTGGTGTGAACTTGGCAGCTCTGGCTCCGGACTTGCACCTGATTTGGTAAGGTTAATAGCAAGTACGCATCGAGGGCATGATTTCCTGATGTAGACAGCATTTACCACAGTTAAAACATTAGTCAGACTAGTCAGTCATTTAACCACTGGGTCACGTGGTTAATGTTGCCGTTCACAGTCGATTACCGACCCGCCGCGGCCACGGATTATTCGTGTAGTGACGGCCTCTCCCGGTGAGTTCCAGGGAGAACACAGGGAACACCCCCACACTCATGGGTGGTACTGGGTTCACGGGTCAAACACAATTCTTTGTTTTGTTTATCCTGATCTGGGTGGTGGGTTTTATTTCTCCATTGTTTGAACCTTTTGTTTATCCTTGGTCTCCGGGTGGATGTTGAAAAAGAAAATTCTTAAATTTTCATCTCGCAGTCTTCGGTGTAGAGGATTTTTATTTATTTTTCTTGGAATCATTTAGGTTTATACGTGTCTGGAGGAGAATTTTGTTTCTTATTATCTTTTGAACTTTTCTCTTCGCAGTGTGCCTCCAGTTGTAGGCAAATGTTGAGCCTCGAGGCCTTTTGGATAATATCCGTATCCTTGGGCATTCTCATAATTCCAATTCATTGTGGCAGTTGAAAGTGCTAATATAACATAACTTTGAAACAGTGCAAACACTCATTACCCTTGCAAAGGAGAGGGTTTTGCCACTTGGGTCCGTTTGTTACTTGGCGAAAAAAAATTTTCGCCAAGGATGTTGAGCTGTCATGTTTGTTCTTTGTCTGTTGTCAGTCACATGATTTTTTGGGCCACAGTTTTCAATCAATTGTTCTGACATTTTTTTGTTTGTGTAGATGAACTGCCAAGGAGAGCAACCACTCTTATTTGTGGTGAAGATCGGATCTGCAAGAAGTTCTCAAGTGGTTTCTTCAACCATTTCAGAGGATCGGCCAAAAAACTATATATAACAGCTAATCTCAAAAAGGTAGGATGATTATACATGAAACTTGGTGGACAGATTGGAGATGCCACCAGGAACAATTGATTCAATTTTGGTAGAGATCCGAATCCAGACTTAATACGCTAATTATTTAATTTTCACGTGATCTTCACCATTGAGAGATGAACGCTAAAAACAATATATAACACAATGATTTCTCAAAAAAGTTTTGGATGGATTGTCTGTAATAAATTTTGTGGACAGGTGGGTGATGTAAAATGGACATTGATTCAATTTTGGTGAAATTGAAATCCCCGAATTCAGATTGAAATTTTTCAAGTCATTCTTTCGCCATTGAGAGATGGCCAAAAACGATGCTGTAGCATCGATCCTCATTCCATTGGGACATACTGTGTGCAGAGCGTTTGGTGTTGCATCGAGCAAAGTCTCCTTGCTATTGGGTACAATCCTGTGACGGTCCCACTACCGACAAAGGATACCAGCAGCTGCACTCATTTTGCCGATCTCTGAAGTGATGGGCAGGCAGTAGAACCCCATCCTGGCGTATAAATTCAACAGCGAGGGGGATTTCGAAACTCGGTCCTCGGATCCAGCACACCACCCTAATCATTAAAGCCAACACCAGCATATTTATAGCATGATAATCAAAAAGATTGTGAGAGTTTAAGAGACAACGAGGTGATGATTGTTTGGTGACAAGAAGAAGCCGATTCGATTTTGGTTTTAAAGTCCGGATTCAGATCCGAACCTATCAGTGGATACAATATAGAAACTGTTCAGCCTGGTGGAGCTACGTGCTCTACCGAGTGCTCATCCGTTTTCACCAAGTGTCACTGAATTTTTCATTTGTTTGTCCGCAACAGAACTTTAGTGTTTTTCTCCGCAACCATTTGTTGGATTCGAGACAAAATTCATCACACAGGAGTGGACTACTCAAGTAGAATGTTTTGCATGAAATTATGACATAAATAGGTCACTTGTGTGTGCACCTGTTGGAAAAACAGAAAAAAATTGGACCGATGTATCTGTAAACTAATACCATGGGAAAAATTTAAAACTGAGAATCAGATGAAAATTTATTACTCCTGGGAATAATGTGTGCGTTTTTTGTTTATCTTTAATTTTTTTTAATGATGTTCATCGTTAACGCAGAAGAGTTACATCATCTATGATAGTCAGTAATTGCATATGTAGAATGTGACGATCTGATCAGTATTAAAAATTATTTGAGCATCATCTAGAGTATAATGGTCCAGAAATATATTGTATGACACACAACAGATCGAGGCGAAACTTTACAACGTTGACTCGCCTTATCCGTGAGGAAACAAAGTTCACACATATTGATGCATAGGTCACATGGTTTGGCAGCCTGTTGGATTTATCCGAAATCCTATAAAAATCTTTCTTCTCCAATACGTCTGGACCAGAGTCGAGGGAAACTTCAACAAATGTTCCCCAAGCTCGTTGGAGTGGACAAGTTTGTTAAAGATCATTGAGAGGTCACAGGGTTTGGCGCCTTATTGATTGTAAGAAAATATTAAATCATGTTTCTCTGGAACCGCTTAATCGATCGATTGAAATTTCAAAATTATGATCTCGTCGAGATGGGGAATACATGTTTTAATTTCAACTTTGATTGGATGCATGCTGGCAGCCAGAATTAATTTAAATTTAATGTTGTAGGTTCCTTTTTTTTTTTTTTATTCTTTAACAAGGCTCACTTGACTGTGCCTGGCATGAGTTGAGGGAAAAGAAGTAGCAGGCTGAATGCGAATCCTATCCATTGTTTCATCCTGATGACTTCATACTTTGCTTTTTGCTTCTTTTGGGTTCCTTCTGATGCACTCATGCAGGACTGTACACTATTTAGTCTTTCCACTTGATTGAATTGAATTTATTTCTTAATTCTCATCAAAATTCAATTGAACATAATAATAATGTTAAAAAAATGTCATGGGTCAGGGTTCAGTGTTCCCATCAACAGCTGGGTTGCATCAAAGTGGAACGTCTATGGTACTCGGTTCATCATCTGCCAGCAGTTATCAAGTGGCAGATGCTAATTAGTCTCTTTTGAATTCACAAAACAACCAGTACACAAAATACACCACACAAAAACATATCCTGTGAGTGGTGTTGCAATCTCTGATTGCTCTTTTTTCTTGTTTTTAAGTAGGATGCTTGCGGGTGCTATTAGTGGGATGAAAATTTCCCTTTTGTGCATTTTTTGCCAGGATTATTCAAAGAGCTTTGAATATATTTCAAAAAACTTTCTTTTGCACAAGCTGAAGCAAATGAAAAGATACGGCAATGTTGATGTCAACATGTTCCCGAGGACGACAAATTTGTCTGAGGCGTCTGTGCACAGATTACAAGGCTGCGTCTTTCTGCAAACATGCATGAGGAAAGGACTTGTGGACGTGTCAACCAAGTGTTCTTTTTATTGGGGTTCTTTTTTACTTTCTTTTACTTCAATCTTAGAATCAATATATTCTATCAAGATGAGGCCATCTCTATCATGGCCTGCAGGACAACCTATATGTATGCACCACTCATCTCTGAGATGTTCTAGCCTGGGTTTTGAGTCTTAACCAGCTATACATGTGCTACCATTACTTGGATGGACATTTCGAACTGTCCCATCTTCTATCACCAGATGTTGGTGGATGTTAATAAGTCCCATTCATATCCTTCATTTCATACCAAAGACTTGAAATTGTCCCATCTTTCTTACTTGCTTGCCACCAGTATTACAAATGAGAGAGCAACTCACAAACATCCACGGGGAGGGAGAAATCCTTCTCATTGGCTTTGGCTGTGTGATAGTAAAATGATGTAATTAAAAGATTGATGGCGTGCAACTGTATCTAGAGTGTTCTGGGAAAATGCTGTGTCCTTCCTCCAAGCTCAGCGGGTGTATTGTGTCGGTGTCTGATATTTGCGTTTGGCAGGTCCTCCTACTTTATAACCTGTACTGAAAGGAAATTGAGATTGTCGCATTGGAGGCCGTCGTAACCGGTCGCTTTGACGCGGATCCCAAAAACATGAAAAAGTTTTCCCCCAGTGTTTTTTACAGAAAACATTCCAAAATATAACACTTTTGGAATTTAAGCCAAGGAAAATTGGCCCAACCTAACTTAAAGCCTTTGGAAAACCCTTTGGTGGTTGGTTTGTTGTGGGGTTTCCCATGGTTTAAAAGAAAGGGAAAAAAATGGCAAACGTTTTCTCACAATTGAATGGTATATTGGAGGGGAGAGAGATGAGACGCAATAATAAATAACATTGGGACAGACCAGGCGGCTCAAAGGACAAACTAGTAGGGAAGCACACATGTTTAGGTTTTAGGCTTTATTATATTTCATTGTACATCTACAACTATCGGTGTCTAAATAAATACCGATTCTCGCTCAACAATGGGGAAGGAGTCCGGGCTTGAGAAAACAAGTCGTCAAAAAAGGTTGTGGGTGCAATATGCGCCCGAGCGATTGGGATCTGTGCAGGCTGGATGGCTGACATCGGTGGGAGGATGGTGATTAGGAGAGGAATTGGTTGATGAGAGGGATCTGCCTCTGCCCAAGTCTGACCCCCTCCCAAAATGAGAACTAAAAGTCCAAAAATCCAACTCCACAACTATAACTGCACAAGTGGCATGGTTAGGCCTTCGTAAACAATTGGCCACTAGCCTTTTTAGGTGCGTGTCCTGCTTAATTAGCCGTTTGCTTCTGTGGAGGCCATCCTGCCTGCCCCATCTTCAAGCCATCGCCCCACCGGGCAGTTTCATGCAAAAGAGTCTTGCATGTTCCCCCTCCAAGAGGCTCTGGCAACTGATCTAAACCCCCGGCCTGCAGTACTACCAGCCAAATAGTTCCTGCTGATTCTCTAAAGTTGTGTCTTGTGCCCAAGTCCTTCAACCTGGCCTCGCTCAAAAAGAAGAGAGTTTTACATAACGCACTGACTATCTGCTTTAGTATTTAATCACACTGGCATCCTCTAGTGCACGTTTAACAAAACGACTTACTCTGACAATTTTCCCGTTACTGCAGTATATCTAATTATAATAGTCACGGTCCATACTATTCTTACCACAATTCTAGTTCTAGATCTCTCCCCCCCTCCCTCCACTTTCCATTAAACATAATATCACAATCATTCTTTAAACTAAGATGTAAAGTTTGTCGGCACAAGACTTTTACATATTATGCTCCTCCTCTGTCTTCAAGCCTGCTCATACAACCTCTCAATCAGTGATTCTTTTCTACTCCTTTCACTGCTAATCTGTGCATCTGCTCCTGTTATTATTACTTATCACCTCTTACCTTGCTTTCTCACTTGTTATCCACTTGTTTTTGCAACATTACTGTCGTTCCGTTGAGCTATCTCTGCATTTCTTTAACTCCCAAATATTCCAATGTATAGAAATATTTATAGAGAGTTAATGCATTTCTTGAAAAGTGTTTATTTTATATTTTCACAATAATAAAAAACAACCCCACCTTTCACTTGTTTATTTTACTTCTTTATCCTTTTATCATTGAGGTTGTGTTTTCATCATCAATCCGGTTAATTACGGTGGTCTCCAAGAATATCCAAACTTGCCTTCACTGTTTACGTGTTTGGAAATGCATCGTCCTTATACTTGAATCGATTGTCATTGACCAGGGTAAACGCAAGAAGAGTTCATTCATATTTGCAAACCAATCGTGCTTCACCTGAAGGAGTTTTTGAAGCACATGACGAAGTTGAGCAGTTGCCCAAGGAGGTATGAGGACGCTGCTGGTGAACTCGAGCTTCGGAGACTGGGTCGGTGAAGATGACCCCTCGAGTAAGACTTCAACTGCGTTTCAAAATTTGGACCAATTTGGGTTTGCATTTTTTATGTTGGCAGTTTAAAAGGGAAACGCACCGGTGTATCAAAGGGAAACGGTTCAGTTTGGCATTTTTAATATGAAATGGGCAAACATAGAAACGAACGAAACCTATTATAATTACCCTTTGGAACCGTTAGGATTAAACACGTGTGTTAGTAAAGGTTTTTCTTCATTTTTTATTGGAAGGAAGGACGTACCCAAATATTTAGTGGACTTCATCGCTTTTAAAATGTTTCTATAAAAACTTCCGAAAGGGAAGTTTTTTTTAAATAGGAGGACACTGGAAATCTGCTGGTTTTTTTCTCATGTTTTGAATGTAACATAAAGTATTCTTTGCTCTTATTCAGCTTAAATTGGATGCAGAAATCGACTGAAATGAAGGCTTTTTGAGAAGTGGAGTTTTAGTAATGACCATTGACAAGGCATTGATTATGTGCCAGATGCACAACTTTAAAGATGGGGTTCTCTTTGCTCTACGAAAAAAGCTCATCGTAAGTATTATGCTTTGAATCTTTGTTGCCGAGTCATGATTTGTTTTTGGACATTGACCCTCCATCTTTTTGATTGCAAACCTGTCATATTCATGTTCTTGATTGTGTGACGTTGATTAATGCATTTATGAAAGTTGTTCTTTGGGAGCTTGTGGATTTTATCCCGAGGCCAAGATCTGGCAATGGTGAGTAATGCAATGAATAAAGTGACGTGGTAATTTTTTTATTTTAAATCTCTTGTGTGTTCTATTGATGTTTCCCATACCAACAGGTTGTGCAGTATCACTAGGCAAGACGATTAGCCACACGTGATAGAATCTTGCAAAAACGTTTGGCGATAAAGAGAGTGGATTGTGGGAACAAAGTTTTAGGCTAACTTTGACTAGCAAGAAGAAGAACTGCAACAGTACATATATGGAAGTTTTGGAGCACATAGACTCGAACACCTGATGTTGCCGTGCTGTAAGTTGGGTGTGTGATTCTACAAATTGTGATGGTGGTGCGCCTTGCCAACAGACTTTCCTGATGAAAGGACTTTTGGCATTAAAATTGCTTGTTACCTTCGCAAAGGAGGGTATTGCGTTTGGTCCGTTTGTTTGTTCTGTCTGTTTTGTCCGCAACAGAACTATTCGTGTTATCTCCGCAAAACCGCTTGACGGAATGCCACAAAATTTTCACCTTTGGTGCGACTACTCACATGTATGAATGTTTTTAATGATAAGTATAGACGTCATAGTCCGTGGTTGTGGGCAGCCCATATTGGGAAAACTTTAGAACCCTTGTACCTCTGAAACCGCACCAAGTGGAAAAATTGAAACTTGGCACATAGCATAGTACTCTCATTGGGGAATCGAGTGTGATATTATTATATTATTAATTTTTTTCATGACGTCATAGTTGCATATGTTAGAACGCCACAATCCGATCAAGTATGAATAATGAAGTCATCTCGGTATAAAATGGTCCCAGAAGAAAAAATTGATGTCTCACCAGCGTCCGTGATTCAGCAGGCATTTTTTTATTTTTTTAACTTCAAAAATCTTCTTTGAGTGCTGAAAACAGTCGAATCAACTTTACCACGTTGATGCCTGTCCAATGAGAACAAAAGGTTCACACATGATGTCATTGAATCACAATGGTTTGCGCAGGGCATTTGATTTACCCAAAAACCTATAAAAATACACCACTCCAAAAGAAGTATTAGCGAGGGTCTGCAACTCTGATTGCTCTTTTTCTTGTTAAACTTGTGGCATATGGAACAAGTAGGCAATAGTTGGCGGTGAATGGGTGGCAGCAGTGAGCTTGGTGCTACGAAACTCAAACTGACCTTAATTTTTAAGGATTTCTTTGTATGTATCAAAGAACGTTGTGCCGCATCTACGTTGCCTTCCAGATTCCAGAAAAAAAAGTTTAAAATCTGCTCACTTCATGTGCTTTGGCTTTTGCTTCTTCACGTCAATTGACCGTTTCACAGTGCGTCTAAAGACTCCCGAAGGCTCCTTGGTACAGTTGCAAGTTGGCCCCTACTGTCTTACAACAGAAAATGTATGCTTCTCTATTGTAACGACTAAATGCTCGTATACCTGCGCTTGCAAGCGAAATGTGGGGTTAAGCAATTTTAGTTGCGTCTGTCTGTCTACAACCGTCAGTTTATGATCAGAAACAAAATTTAAATTGAATGTTACATTTTGAACACAAATCAGAAAACGAAGTTGTCGTTTCACAAGTACTTTGGTTGCTGCATTCAGGCCCGCTCGCACATGCATTAGAGTTTGTGTTAAAAAAAATACTGTCTCCTGCCGGCAGTCAAACATCATTGAAAATCTTCCAAAACAGGAAAGACTTATTGATTTTTTGTTTTTTAAAGGACTCATAAAGGGCACCAAACGACAGACACAAGAAGGCAGGAATGTTAACGTGTTAAATAAGGTGTGTATCTGCAGTAGTAAACTTCTTGGATTTTTTTTCTATTACCTCTTAAAGTTTAATTCATCTTTTTTTAAAAAAAAAAAAAAAAAAAAAAAAAAAAAAAAAAAAAAAAAAAAAAATACAAAAAAAAAAAAAACACTTTAAATTAAGTCTTTAATTTTGATTGAATGATACACTTGAACACTGGAGAACACAAATTGCCTTTTGCACTTTCCAAACGCTTCCATGTAGCAGTACTTGGACATATTAAAGAAGGTGGTGGTATTAAACACTGCATCAATGCACAAAACGTCCAGCATTTTTAATACGACCTTTAAAATCATTTTTTACTGGCACACTGCATGGGCAAGGTGTTATATGAACTCTCTAGTTAGCCCATCCCCTACGCAGCGGAAGATGGGTGTTTGCACTCGTCGTGCGTGCGTGTGTCTTGGCCGTAACTTTTTGTATACCATTTTGACTTTTGGTCATCAAATTTTCAATAAGCTTTGATGCGAGAATATGGAGAGACAAATGAAATAATTTTTAAAAAATGTTTTCATTAATATTAATATATTATTGTTATTCTTGGACCCTTTTTTGGCCTTTTTTTTGTGCTCTATTATCTTTCTAATAATTTTTTCTCAACAACCACTTGTCTTGACAAATATTTTCACTGTAGGACGACCCCTCCCCCACCCCATGAAGAATATTTTAATTAGAATATGACGTCATAGGTATGTGATATGGCAGCCATCTTGACATTAAATGCAAAAAATTAAAGCATACTTTGAAACCACTGTATGGAAAAATTTTGAAACTTGCACATCTCATTCGACATTCAATGGGAATAAAGGATTGTGAGTATGACGTCATCAGTGAAGTGGGTGACCAGCATAAATGTTTTAATCAAAAATCCTTGTTATCCTTGAGAATCAGTGTGTACGTCGAGACTAACCATTTTACCAATTGAGATTTTTTCATCAAAAATCTTTTAAGAAGCCTTTATGAGATTGGAGAACACATGAATAAATTGTACATATTTTGTTTTTTTTAAACTGTAGTTTTCATGAAGGTTTAGTTGAGTACAAAGCAGACGACGGACTGGCTTTGGCTTTTGAGAATGCTTCTGGTTACAAATTGTGTGTGTATTGTGTGCCGAGAAGGGTTTAGCCATTAAAAGCTTTTGTGTTTTATTTTTTTTTCATAGTCGAGGCAGTTGGGAAGGGGAGAGATGCAAAATTCTTGATGTAAAATGTGTTGCCGCCACTTGCGGAGAGAGTGGTATTTCAAGTCCAGCTGTTTACTTATCACAACAGCAATCGATCCATGAAAACTTGTATAACAAAAAATACTTGGCAATTACATATGTTGCTTTGTATTTTACGCTCTCTGAGGACAAATATGTTGAAAAGTGGTGGTTTTATTTGGGCATGCATGGAAATGTTCTCCTAGTGGGATGCCACTCCAACCTTAGATTTTACCTTTTGTGGCAATTTTGTGGGGATCGTCATATCCTGATAATGCAGCTCCTGAACACAACTTAAACTGGATGTTATCACTAAAAAAAAAATATATCGAGCGTCTCGGAAGTGTCCATATCATTTGAAAATACTCCATTTTCTATGTCCTATGTAAGGAAAATGAGTCATCATATATGTATGTATAATACTAGTGGATACACACGCGCGTTGCCCGGGGAAAAAATAGGTGAATAGAAAGGGGTAAATTTGTGGCGTGCTTACTATAGATCACATTACTATATACACATTTAATTTGGACACATTCACATTTCTTTGTCGTTGTCAGCGTTCGTCATCAAGTGCTCATGAGGCTGTCACGGAGGTTGGCTAGTTATCAGCAAACAAGTTATTTGCTCCCGGCGGATAAAGGCCCAGTCGCTCTGTACTCGATGTTGCAGTAGACATCGGACAGAAAAACTGCTGAAAGAGTCGTCACATCTGCAGTATGATGTTGCCCTCTCTCAACCATGATGTGGTAGCTGTAGTACTGCAGCTGTGGAGAGTTTCAATCCATCCTGTCCAGTAGCATTCTTGACCACCAGATGGATGCTGGACCATCTGTTCCATAATGGGAACACTATGGGATACTGCGAGTGCATCAATAAGTCATGCAGCTAACTGATCCTTTTTATGTGTCCCATCACGAAGTCCTGAGGACAATGTCTCTGGGTTCTGTTGGCTCATTGTCCATTAGGATGGTGACTTCTGGTGCAGACTGGGCATTGTCAGGCGGCGTGTGTGCTCTCCTTGCGGTCGCTTGTTTTCTCTGATGATGACTGGCGCATCTTTCCAGAGTTGCCTCCTTCTGCAAGTACATCTCTTGCAGTCTTGAGCTCATGGACCAGATGGTTTATTCTCATGAAACCACTTGTGAGCATTCTCAAGGAGTGTTGGTTTGAGGACGCTGTGTCTCCTGGCAGCAGCTCCTGGCGTGTGAGGTCCAGGAAGTAGAACTGCAGGAACTTTGGCTGGCCCTCTACAGTGGGAGCAAGCTGCCATGCGGTGGTAACACTTGACCGTTGGATCCGGAAGCTCGGTTCCAAGCCCTGCGACTTCAGCTATCGCTTGTGCCCGAAGCTGGGCATCGCAAATGCTGGCATTATACGTCCGATGTTTGTCAGGAAGTGCTTAGCTGAGGGGATTCTTCGCCTGATGAAGAAGTTCCTTCAGCAAGGGAGGAAGGAGCAGGAAGGGCCTCAAGGACGACCTTGCCATCGCTGCAGCACAGCACCTTAGTCTCTCCCTTGAACTTGTAAGCAGAGGGGGCAAGTTTTTTGGGTTGCAAGGACCCTTTTGTCCATTCGGCCGATGTCTGCATGAGTTGTTGGGTTAGCCTGGGTCATCCACGTAATGCACCCTGTTGGCATTGTTGTGCTTCTTGTGCCCGAACCAGGCTCGGTGCTTCTGGCATGCGGTGACGATTGCCTCAAGTCTTGCACATCACTCTCTCTCAGTCCATGCTCGCCGCTGTTGTGTCTGATGAGCCTGTTTCATTGAGCTGACTGATCGCTCCTCTTCAGTTTCATTTTGTTGTGGCTGCTGTTTCCGCTGTTTAGCCTGTTCATGTTAGGCCTGGCACTTGCTCTCTCTTCAGTTCTCCTGTTGTCTTTAGTTGTTTTGCTGAGCTGCAGAGTCTTGGGACATGGGCTATTCCTTTTTCGGGGAATCTTAAAATCAGAAACTTATGTAAAACGTTCAACTGGTCTGTCCATACCACTGCCTGTATTTGTCTTATTTGATCAGGATGTGAATAAAAAGTCGTGCACACGGAAAATCATTAATTGCAGCAGAAAAATTGAAACGGCCAAAAAAAATCCAGTTTTTTATTTTTTTTTAACATCTAAGGTGTGCTTAGTACCTCTGAGACGTGTTGATTCGAATATGCCTTTAGTTTTTGCTATGTGATGCATAGTTCGTGAGTTTATAAGAGGACAAACCAAACATGCACTACTACTATATATTTTTTACTGGCTGTGAAATTTGCTGTACACCAGAAAGGTCCTCAGTTAGATATATCATAAGTTAATGTGTAGTTAGTCCACACCGTTGTTTAGAGGGAATATGTGTGATTCATCTGGGCTGCGACGCTTTGAGTTAGCCATTTTTCTTTCTCTATCGTTATTTTCGACAATAAGCCGCCAACAACTCAAACACCACCACCTTCGCCTCTTTACCTACACAACTCCACCCCGCAAACATCGCTTCACCGCCATTCTCAAACGAAGCCCGCCAACAACTCAATCACCACCACCTCCACTTTACCTCCAACAACTCCACCCCGCAAACATCGCTTCACCGCCATTCTCAAACGACGCCCCCAAAACCAAGCCACCACAGCAAACCCCCACCACCTTCGCCTTTCTCCTTCCACAACCATCAACACACCACCTGCCAACACCGAACGTCGTGCTGTCCAGGGCCCGTTCGGTGATTGTCGCAAACGCGTCGAGCCGCAAGTACAAATGGATGCCTTTGCAAGAGGGAAATCGGATCAGGAGAGGCTCACGCCCCTTTTTGCCCGACCAATAGCTAAACGTCGGGTGGCGTGCCCCGCCTCCAAGCACGTTTCGATCCGCGAATTAGCATACACGCTCCTCCCCGGTCTATAAATACGCGAGCAACAAGGCGACTCGCGTGTGTCGTGTTGGGTTGTTGCTGAGCTGTGCGGTGCTGTGCTGGCTGGGCTGTCGATGAAGATGAAGGTCGTCGTTGAGGTTGTCGTTGCGGTCGAGGGACGAGTCGCGGAGTGAAGCAGGGACGCGGAAAGGGCTCAGGGCGAGATTTCGCCGGAGTCGGTGCGGTCCCAAGGCCCCGCGCTAGCGGGACGGAGCGTCCGCCATTCCTCTTCCACCCCGAGCATCAACATTTCCCCCATCCGCGCTGAGATAGTTGTGGTGTCACTGAGATAGCGACACAACCGTGGTTCGACGACCAACACGTGCCTGCGCAACGCACGCGAAAGGAGGCTCACCGACCACGCCAGGGGCCGACGGAGTCAGGCACGTGACGCTGACATTGCGGCTAGCCCGCCATCGCGCCACGAGGGGCGGGTAAGACCCTTCGGTCTCGTGGACCTGGCTGCTCACCCAGGTCCCACGTACATTTGGTCCACGGACCTGTCTGCCCCTTGCCTATGAGGGTGGCTGTATTTGCTTTTTGTGTAAATGTGTGTGTGGCGCCAGTCTTTTAAGTAAACAATACTGATAGTGCTTTACATTGCTTTATTCGGTTGTAGCTCTGTGTTGCTTTTATTGTTTTGACTGTTAATATGTGCATTCTTACTGTATGGCTGTGAATACGGCTTTGCCTTGTGTGTGTGTGATGTGTGTGAAATAAAAGTGCTTGCTTTTTGAACTGTTTTCCCTTTTCGTTCGTCGTCCTTTTTCATTTGAAAGTTCCATCTTGCATCACGTAAGGATTGGTAGTGGGTGTAGACACCAATAAATAATCTGAACCGTCGAGGTCGGCGATAACTCTGCTCGGTTATCCCTGCCAGCACGGAACGAGCCGCTTAATGCGGTTCGTGTCGGAGTCGACCTGCGGCGGTACAACTCCTCGGTACGCTACCTGCGCGGTACTTAGGTATATCGACATTCGGCGATTCACCCTATTCGCGCGGTAGAATGCGATGGTTGTGGTGAGGTTAAACCCCCACTCCGTGACTAGCTCTTGGCGTAGTTCCAAGAGGGTCACGACTGAATTGTCCGTCCGTGGGTGACGCGTCGCGATTTGAGTTACGTGGCCGATCGCACTCCGGTGCGGGCGAAATTCGTAACAATATACTAGTGAATGCACCCGGCGCTGGCCGGGTTCTTTTGAATGAATTAATCTTCTATACATATGTCTGATGCGAGCACAGTATCAGTTCGTCTATTGGGCCATGGCAGTCATAGGCTAAGGGGGTTGGTGAGGGGAAACACACACACCCCCTCCCCCCCACCCAGCCGAAGGCCTTGCCACATAGCCTATAACCTTCCCGGGGTCATCCCGACATTTTTTTTCAGTGTTAGCTCCTATCTTTCACCTTCAGGAGATTAGCGTGTGCAGACAAACAAACAGACAAACAAAAACTTTAAAATCATATGTTAGATATATTGTATATGCGTTGGCCCCATGTCAATCGGCTGAACTTAAAAATGAACGTTACAAAATCAGGTGATGACGTCATAATTCGGAAACCGGAAGTCGAAGTACAATTCTTTTACATCGGGACACTCCCGGGTACATATTCTGTCAGCCTGTGAAGGTTGGTGAGGATCAGTCCAGTACTTTTTCGTTGCATAGGTCACAGACAAACAACAGACACACTTTCAACTTTATATATATTATATATATATAATAATATATATAATATTGTTACGGCTGTGGAAATTGCAGAGCACCATATAGTCTTAGTTCAGTTATGCTGATAAGTCTGTGTTCAGATAGATTTCCCCACCGTTGTCTAATGGGAATTATTCCGTGTGATCAGGGTGCCTGTGATCTTGAGTAGCCCTTTTTCTTTCACTATCGTTATTTGGACCAACCGCTCACAACCACCACCTCCACCACCAACAGCGCTCACAACCGTTACAACAACCACCCTCCACCACCAACAGCGCTCACAACGTTCACACAACCACCTCCACCACCAACAGCGCTCTCACAACCGTTCACAACAAAACCATGCTCCACCACCAACAGCGCTCTCACAACCGTTCACAACAACCACCTCCACCACCAACAGCGCTCTCACAACCGTTCACAACAACCACCTCCTAACCAAACAGCGCTCTCACACTGCCTTCACACAACCACCTCCTCCACAACCGCCCTCACACAACCACCTTCTCCACAACACCAACCACAGCCACCATCTCCCAAACCGCATCTCCCCAATACCCAACAACGGAACAACATCGCTTCACCTTCAACTCCGCGGGCACCGCCATCTTTGCGCGCGGCCAACTGCAAGGTCGCTGCAAACAAACGCGGTGGTTTCCTTGTTCCGAAGCACGGTGATTTCTACCACTCCGT
>CM068953.1:182249811-182269863 GCA_035128595.1 Eptatretus atami | reverse complement strand
TAGCTTAAACGTCGGGTGGCGGGCCCCGCCTCCAAGCACGTTTTGATCGCGAATTAGCATACACGCTCCTCCCCGGTCTATAAATACGCGAGCAACAAGGCGACTCGCGTGTGTCGTGTTGGGTTGTTGCTGAGCTGTGCGGTGCTGTGCTGGCTGGGCTGGTCGATTGAAGATGAAGGTCGTCGTTGAGTGAGGTTGTCGTGCTGCGGTCGAGGGACGAGTCGCGGAGTGAAGCAGGGACGCGGAAGAGGGCTCAGGGCGAGATTTCGCCGGAGTCGGTGCGGTCCCAAGGCCCCGCGCTAGCGGGACGCGAGCGTCCGCCATTCCTTCCTTCACCCCGAGCATCAACATTTCCCCCATCCGCGCTGAGATAGTTGTGGTGTCACTGAGATAGCGACCACAACCGTGGTGTCGACGACCAACACGTGCCTGCGCAACGCACGCGAAAGGAGGCTCACCGACCACGCCAGGGGCACGGAGTCAGGCACGTGACGCTGACATTGCGGCTAGCCCGCCATCGCGCCACGAGGCGCGGGTAAGACCCTTCGGTCTCGTGGACCTGGCTGCTCACCCAGGTCCCACGTACATTTGGTCCACGGACCTGTCTGCCCCTTGCCTATGAGGGTGGTTGTATTTGCTTTTTGTGTAAATTTGTGTGTGGCGCCAGTCTTTTAAGTAAACCTGAATAGTGCTTGTACATTGCTTTATTTTTCGGTTGTAGCTCTGTGTTGCTTTTATTGTTTTCATGTTAATATGTGCATTCTTACTGTATGGCTGTGATACGTGCTTTGCCTGTGTGTGTGTGTGTGTGTGTGAAATAAAAGTGCTTGCTTTTTGAACTGTTTTTCCGTTTTCGTTGCGTCCTTTCTTTCATTTGAAAGTTCCATCTTGCATCACGTAAGGATTGGTAGTGGGTGTAGACACCAATAAATAATCTGAACCGTCGAGGTCGGCGATAACTCTGCTCGGTTATCCCTGCCAGCACGGAACGAGCCGCTTAATGCGGTTCGTGTCCGGAGTCGACCTGCGGCGGTACAACTCCTCGGTACGCTACCTGCGCGGTACTTAGGTATATCGACATTCGGCGATTCACCTATTTCGCGCGGTAAATGCGATGGTTGTGGTGAGGTTAAACCCCCACCCGTGGCTAGCTCCTTGGCGTAGTTTCCAGAGGGTCACGACTGAATTGTCCGTTCGGTGGGTGACGCGTCGCGATTTGAGTTACGTGGCCGATCGCACTCCGGTGCGCGGCGAAATTCGTAACAATATACTAGTGAATGCACCCGGCGCTGGCCCGGGTTCTTTTGAATGAATTTAATCTTCTATACATATGTCTGATGCGAGCACAGTATCAGTTCCTTATTGGGCCATGGCAGTCATAGGCTAAGGGGGTTGGTGAGGGGAAACACACACACCCCCTCCCACCCCCCCAGCCGAAGGCCTTGCCACATAGCCTATAACCTTCCCGGGGTCCATTCCGACATTTTTTTTCAGTGTTAGCTCCTATCTTTCACTTTCAGGAGATTGCGTGTGCAGACAAACAAACAGACAACAAAACTTTAAAATAATGTTAGATATATTGTTATATGCGTTGGGCCCATGTCAATCGGCTGAACTTTAAAAATGAACGTTACAAAATCAGGTGATGACGTCATAATTCGGAAACCGGGAAGTCGAAGTACAATTCTTTTACATCGGGACACTCCCGGGTACATATTCTGTCAGCCTGTGAAGGTTTGGTGAGGATCAGTCCAGTACTTTTTCTTGCATAGGTCATAGACAAACACACAGACACACTTTCAACTTTATATATATTATAATATATCATATATTATAATATTGTTACGCTGTGGAAATTGCAAGCACATATAGTCCTTAGTTCATGTTATGCTGATAAGTCTGTGTTCAGATAGATTTCCCCACCTTTGTCTAATGGGAATTATTTCGTGTGATCAGGCTGTGATCTTTTGAGTTAGCCGTTTTTCTTTTACATATCGTTATTTTGGACCAACCGCTCACAACCACCACCTCCACCACCAACGCGCTCACAACCGTCACAACAACCACTCCACCACCAACAGCGCTCACAACGTTCACACAACCACCTCCACACCAACAGCGCTCTCACAACCGTTCACAACAAAACCCCCCCATCTCCACCACCACAGCGCTCTCACAAACCGTTCACAACAACCACCTCCACCACCAACAGCGCTCTCACAACCGTTCACAACAACCACCTTCACCACCAAACAGCGCTCTACAACTGCCTTCACACAAACCACCTCCTCCACAACCGCCCTCACACAACCACCTTCTCCACAACACCACACAGCCACCATCTCCCAAACCGCATCCCCCAATACCCAACAACGGAACAACATCGCTTCACCTTCAACTCCGCGGGCACCGCCATCTTTGCGCGGCCACGCAAGGTCGCTGCAAACAAACGCGGTGGTTTCCTTGTTCCGTAGCACGGTGATTTCTACCACGTCCGTCTCTCCCTTCGCGTCGAGATCCTTGCCACGTCCGCTTTTCGGCCCGAACCTCGCCCTCGGAATTCACGACTCAGGAGCGAGAGGGCGAGCCAGTGGGGTCAGAGGTGAAAGTGCGGAGATCAGATCTCGCCTCACGAACCTATAAAAGTCGTCGGGGTTGGAGGGTGTGAGGAGCGGAGTTGAAGCCCTCAGTAGATCTCCGAGGGAGTGGTAAGGTCCGGGCTATCACCGAGGAGATGTAGAAGCGGGAGTCACAGCAGCCTGGCCGTGCCACGCATTAAACGGCGCTGTTCATGATGGGACGCGAAGAGGTGCCAGCCGCATCAAACGGTCCGCATGGTTGTCGGGCTTCGGGACAGTCCCGAGCGCGCTGACAGGGAGGGACGGGGCTCTTAAAGAGAGGATCAACTCCGAATAGAGAATTAATCCCCGTCGTTTCCTCTTCTGAGGCGTTGCCTGGGCTGGCCGACATCACCAGGCCGTCATCGACGCGCTGGGCCGGATAGCGCCGCGTCACGACAGCGGCGTAGGGACGGACGTCGCTGAGTCGCCCCAGCGAGGTGAAGTTACAACAGCGCACGGCCTCGCGGAGCCACTGTGCTCTACACGGCTCTTGCCAAGAAAGACCCAAAAGAGGTTCAGTACTTATTTAGTACCTAAACCTCGTCTGTTCCGGGTTTTTTTTTTTTTGTTTTGAATGAAGTTGTGCGTCGCCATGGTCCGCAAGTAGAACTGTATAACGGACTGCTACATTTAATTAGTGACCGGTAGTAGCTCTTTTTGCATTGCTTTCTTGCTTGATTGATACCATGATCTGCATGCCGTGTTTGCATTACCTGCAATGACTGCATCATGTTTATATGTGCTTCTGTGTTTTTGTTAAATAAATGTGCTTGTTTAAATGTACCGTTTCGGTTCGTCTTTCCTTAATTGACCGCCATCTTGTCTACTCGGAATATAGCTTTGGTTTTAAATAGCCGGTAAGTGTGATCGCGGTCCAACGGCGGACCTCTCCTGCGCGATAACACCCCGCTTGCTTATCCCAAAAGAAGCGAGTGCCTTAAGCGGTGCTCGTTTCCAAAGCCCTCTCGGTTCCGTTGATGGGCTACAAGTCTCTCCGGTAATCTTCACCGCGCCGATCTAATTTATTATACTCGAATTCTGCGATTGGACTCTGTTAGCCTCGGGAGAGTACGGACAAGGGTTTGTGTGTGCTCAAAACACAACCCGTTGGCTGGTTTCCGGCGTTGATCCGGAAAGCGCGAACTGGATTGGCCGTCCGTATTGGGCCGAAGCGGCCGCTATTGGTTAAACGCAGGTTCCCGTTCTCCTTCTCCGCACGCCGGCGGGTGAGAATCAAACACCTCATATTTATATTATATACTACTTATACTATATTATTACTACTATATATTATGTATATTACATACCTATTAGCTATATATGTTTATTGTAATATTATATCGTATATGGGTAGCATTTGAAATTTTTTGCTGGTTTGTGGCATTGATTGTAACTTGGCAAATTTTTACATCGGTGTGCCATGGCCATTATTCCAATAGTTGGGATGGCCATATTCAACTCGGTCTTTATTTTTCCGTGAAAATGGGGAATTTGTCATAATTTGACACCTGCCTGTTCTCCTTGTATTTGATCTTGGATGCACTCGTGCACCACTGGTTAGAATGTCTTGAAAAGTTGAGCTTCTCCGGTATACTCAAATTAAGTCCCCCCCCCCCTCCTTGCTGATCCTGCAGAGAGTGGAGCGGGTGTTTCCTAGTTGGAATAATAATAGTAAACTATAGAGTATTATCTTTCCTGTAATGGCATTAAATTAGTCCAGTAATTTAAAATAAATGGTTATTGTAGAATGCCCTTTGAATGTACCTGGTTTGCTTTCCTGGATTATCTGATCTGTAAACATGCAAAATGAAATTCCACTAAAAACGATTTGTTCGATTTAATTTGTTAAGTGTCTAAGATTTAATTTAATTCTTGGCCGAGCCAGAACACAGGCATTGTTTTGTTTGGGCAAAGAGGAAAAGGCAACAATTCTGCTTTTAATAGTGTCAATAAGAGTGCATATCTCACCAACGATGCTGTTGGCTTATAACTACATTTGTTATCGTGCACTCCTTATAAGTACTGCACTGTCTGCTACTGTATTCTGGCTATGATTGTATAATTATTTTCGTCTCCTTTTCAGTCGTTGCAAACATGGCTCGGAACTCAACAGCAACTTTCGGCTTCGGTGAAGGATTATTTATCGACGATTTGCAGCAGGAACAGAAGAAAAGCCGATAATAAGAATGATCAGTCTATTTGAAATGGAAACTGAAGCATCCAAATCAGTCCAGGAGCTGAAATCTTAGGTTTTGTATTGTAGTATTGCACTGAGTTTGTGTGCATTCTTACAAATGTTGTTTTCATGTTGAAAAATCTTTAAGGCTTTGGGTGAGTGGTTGGATTCCATGTTATGAAAGAGGTGCAGTTGATTTGCAAGGTGGAATAAATTTCAGATGACAAAGCAGGTACAATTACATTGAGATGGGAAACGATCTTGCACTTGGGTAACAGAAGTACAGCGGCCAAACAAGTTATCCTAAAAATTGCTCGTCCACAAGTATAGGAGAATTGTCAGCAATTATTTACAATATTTTAAGTTCATGTAGCCTTTTTCCAGTTATCATCACATTGCCATTTGACTTGCAAATAATTTTGACATTTGGGATGCTGCAGAAAAGGTAAATCTAAATTTATTGTTTTGACTGTTTTCTCTCAAATGAAAAATATTCACTCAATTATGTCTCTCCAGCTTCTGTTCTACGTGTTTCACCCCACATAGCAGGAAATACCTCTGCCTTACCTTTACAGCCTTGTGATTGCTTTTTCGATTGAAGTGCTGTTTCATGTTGTTGCCAGTGGAAGGATTTTTCAGTGACAAAGTGCAGTGTTTGTAAAACCCACTGGAGTTGCCATGGTGAATTTCCTTTGTGGCATGCTTATCACCAGATGCTTTTGAAACAGTATGAGAGAATGAACTCGGAATGTCCAAGCTTGCCTCCTGAAAAATCGTAAATTTTGGACCTCCGTGAAGCACAAGAGCAAAACCCACAATTTGTACGAGCATTTTACAACAAGGTATGTTGTGGGAGATATTCAAATGTCATTGGAGCTCTGGAACTTTTATTTTTCCATCATAGTTGCAGGATCTGCTGGCGGATGGTGTTGGAAGCAACACTTATTGTGAGCTGTGAGTTGGGTTTGATTCCTGGCTGTGACTACCAAACTCAGATTGTGTTTACACATTGGGCATTGCTTTAACGATGTGCGTCGTCCCCTTTTGGCAGAATACTATTCTGCTTTTCTGTACTAATCTGCACGTAGCTAGTGGACAAAGATACCATGGTTTCTTTCACAGAGTTGGTAAGGTGTTGGCACTGAAACAAATTTCTAATCCTTTACAATTGGCTCCAGTTAATAACAAGTGGGTCCAATTGGCTCTTTGAAAGACTTGTTCTGTTTATGTTTTCCCAGCTGATTCACCTGAGCGAAGCAGAATTGGGCATGTAAAATAGTAGTGAAAGAGTTGCAGATATACCTATTTTTATTGCAGCTCGTACAAGTTTTTCCTCTTATTTTTCAGTTGGAGCACTCGAAGATGGATTTTCGTCTTTGCGGATTATTTCGGGAGAGGGTGTTTCAACAAGATTACCTTGGTACGGATATACACCACAAGAAGCAGGACAGCGGGAATGGATCCCATTACCAGAGAGAACCTTGTTTATGCCACAAGGTGGAATCCTTAATAATCGCTTCTTGATACCCTGAGGTAAATGGAATGCGAGATTATTTATTTTTTATTTTCTTTAAACCACACATTCAAATTGTGTCTTTTCAGTGTCATTAATGTCATGTCTTGATCAATTGAGGTAAGTGTGCTGAAGTGGTTATTAATTCTAACTCTTAGCTTTCCTTGATCAACGTTACATCTGCAACGATGACATTCTGATCTGCAAAAGGATGCAAGACATTTGATTAAACCACTTTTAAAACCACTTAATATTACAACACATTTTTGCACATTTAAAATTATGTATTTTTTTTTTTTGATTCTGTACTACTTGCTTTGGAGAAAATTGTGCATGCGTGCATACATCAGTTGATGGCCGTCTGTGTATCGCTGAGAGGAACGTTAACTCGGGGGTCATGTCTGTGTTTGGTGAGATGGTAAGGCCCTGGCGGTGTCCTTTTGGAAGAGTAGGCGAGCTATTGTTGGCACCCTTGAAACAAGTTACAAATTCTGCCCTACCTATTCGTAAAACGTAAGGTTCGGTTGCTGGTTATTTGAATTGGGCAAAACTTCCTTGCTGACTTCAAAATTGGTGGGGATAAATGTGGCTGTTAAAGGATCATTTATACATATACATATACGTATAATTACCCATCTTCCCTTGCACCAAAAAGCGCTGCATAAAGAACCAATATAAGCTACACAAAGTAAGACCTTTTTTCTGTTTCTAACCTGACCGGGTCCTCCACGCCGCAGGACATTTACAAGTAGTACATGCTGAAACCCCAACGTTGAAATGCCCCCATAAGCTGCCGGACTAATTTCATCACAGTAACGGTTGAGAGATGTGATTGAGCTTTTATTATTTACTAGCAATACACCGTCGCTTCACAGAGAGGATTTGTATAATTTAATTTATTATTATTATGAAATACAAAAATTTTGTATTTTTTTTTTGTATATGAGAGGAAGGGGGGGGGAGAGCAATGCGTCACAAAATGTTATTATTCACTGTGGAAGGGGAGGGTGAGGAGAACAAGCAGGCACAGGTGTGGAGGAGAGTTGCTGCATTTTCTTTGGAGGAGGGAGTGAGAAGGACAGACAGACAGAGAGTGGGGGGGGGGGGGGGGGAGAGAGATAGGTGATATGTTATGCTTAATGTTAACACAATAATAATAAAAAAAATCTCATGTCAGAATCGCTGTACACACAGTCACAACAGCATGTGTAATGTTAATCGCTGAGCCACATCTGCAAAACTTGATATCCAGTTCAGAAATTGTTGGAACATTAACCAAAAGCATGGACGAAAAACTTGAAAACCGCTCACGTACGACTCAAGTCCCATCGAGCAATGAACATCGAAAAACAAAGCATGTGACCAGATTATTCGTACTTGGTACAAAATAGAGAGAAGGGCATTGCTAAGTGAGGTGTTATTCTTGGTGATTTTTTGGATTTAACGATGCAGAAAACAAGAATGACCAAATATTCAATTATCTCAAGAATGAGTAAAGATCTGGAAGCTGAAGAATGGCCAAAGTTTTGTACCAGTGATGGTTGGAGTAGGGAAATGATGACAAAGAACCTCACAGAGATATTAAAAACAATCCCTGGGAATATCACTACAATTGAAGCTCAGTTAACCGATTCGAGAGAGAGAGAGAGAGAGAGAGACAGAGAGACAGAGAGACGAGAGACAGAGGACAGAGAGACAGAGAGACAGAGAGACAGAGAGGAAGAGGAGACAGAGAACAGGAGAGACAGAGAGACGGAGACAGAGAGACAGAGAGACAAAGAGCCCGAGCCCTCGGCACAAACTTTAGACAGAAAACTTCACAGCTTGGTCCATGAATCGTGATCCTTCCTGAATTAAGGTTTGGATGCTTTTTGAGCCTGCCCTGGAGGACTCCATTCCAATTCTGAAACCCACATATGTCAGATACCAATTCATTGACACACAACCACGACACACCTGAACCCACCCACAGTGGAGCTACCAGATAACAGCAACTTGATGTGTACACACACACACACCACACACTTCAATATGGGGTGGATACTTTTTAGACCTGGGAGGCTCCATCCCACTTTCTGAAACCTGCATATGGAGATACAATCAATAACAATATAACACACGGTGCCAAATGCCATTGTGTAATACGTTTATGTTAACATACATACACACACTGCAAATGTACACACCCGCATAAGTAAATAAAAATGACAAACGCAAAGATTTTCCTTGGAACAGCGTTCTTTGGAAGGGATGTAAAGTGGGAAATTAGCGAATTCAATTACAAAGTATAAAGTCACAGAAACAAAATGTCAATCTATACTCTCTGCCTTCACAGCAGAAAAACTGGCCAACAGCTGGCTCGGATGGACCTTTTGTGTTTGTTTATACTTTTCGTGTATCCTTGAATTTTTCAGTGATGAGACACCTCCCGAGTCACCCACCGAACGCACCGCGGGACCCGACAAAGAGGAACCGCGTCAAATTTTATGTTGACATTGAAAGCACATGTTAATTTCCCGAAACGAACAACAAGCGCGGCGAGGCGCTTGCCAAGTGCTAAGCATTCAACAAGCACTCTAACGAACAGTCATATGAAAACTCACTGGCAATTGGCAATCACCAAACCGTCAATATTAAACATACACCTCCGGAGACGCCTGAATGCACATATGTCCGAATGGACATAATGAACACTTTTCTTGAGTGGGAACTGCTTGCAAGTTTGATTCAGGAGCTTAAATTTTTTCTAATTATTTTGTTTTAAGTCAAGAGATACTTCGTTGGGCGAATGCATTTGCGGAAATGAAATGGAACCGAATGCTGATGTTCCGGGCGTTAACAAGATTGCAAGTACCCAGCGATTCGTAGCTTATGATGAACAGCTTGTTCAAACTTGCGGCCTGTTCAAAGTCAAAGTGCGATTGAGCATGCCAAAAAACATGGCGGCTTCAGACCCCACCGAAGTTACCGGAACGCCTGAAGACACAGACAGCGAGGTGGCGAGGATCGCCTGATGAAGGATATCAGCATTGGATATCATATGTTAACTGATATCAGCATTGCACGGGGTGAATGTTTGGCAGCCTTGGTGGTGCACATTTCTGTCTGCTGTCACTGACACTCACAATAACTCAAGTGATTTAAACTGCTTCGGGCAGCTGATGGGGTATGTTGCCATTGGTTCTCAGCATGTGTGTTGTAAAGTTCTGCAGCTGGGAGGGAACGGCAGGCTTTAAACGGCAAAAGAGCTTACCATGTGTAGGCTTTCTTTTAGTTTAGGCTAGTTTAGGCATGTGTAACTCTTAGGTAATGTGCAGAGTGTAATTCATTGTGAAGTTCTCCTGCAGCTGAGGATAATTATTAGATTTGTTTATTGTTGTTACCTCCAACTATGGATGGAGACTTGGTTTGGATTTATACATATATGTAGTTTATACAGCATAACCCATAGTTGTTCTACAACCACCTCCAATGTTGCGCAAAAAATCCCCGTGCTGAAAACATGTAAAATAACTTTACACAACGGGCCACTTGTCATAATATGGCCATCAACTACTTCATTTGTTCTTTGGCAACTTTGAGTCTGTTTCAAGTGAAAAATGCCAAATCTCTTGCTTGGACGCTAATATTCTGTAGCTTCCTGGATGGTCATATAAAGGCGTTTCGTGCACCAAGGAACACTTTCGTGATTAAAGCGTTGTAAAGTTTTGTCGAATCGGATGACAACAATAAAATCGCCACATAAGGCACAGGTGTATTGTTTCACGATGCCCGCCACACTGCAGTTTTTAATCGCCCGGTTTATATGAAACGGAAGACGAGAAGGACCGGTTTTTGGCCGTACTCCACTAAACCACCCCCTTCAACCCATCCAGGTGCACCAGTGAGTATACAGAAACATGTTCCGCAATTAATTTTTTTCGCACATCAATCATTGCAAACCAAATTTCTTCATAACTACTGTTTATAGTACATCATCCTCCAATGGGCCATACTCTGTGCAGAGCATTGGTGCAGCCTAAGCAGTCTTCTTTGCTATTTTGGGCACCAATCCTGGACAGGTCGCCACTCTGACACAGTATACCAGCATGCTGCACTCATTTTGCCGAACCTCAGAAGGATGACAGGCAGAGTCAACCCCACCTGAATTATTCAACAGCTAGACGGAATTTGAACTCAGGACCTGAGGATTTCCAAACCGCCACCCGACATTAGCCAAACAGCATAAATTTAATCAACATAGAAAATAACACTAGCACATCATAACAGCCTTTAGCGAAAATTACATTTATTACCATATAGGTTAGAGTCATGTGAGATGAGTACACTTTTGATGAAATAAAATGAGACAGACAAACTTTTATCTAGGCATGTGT
Organism: Eptatretus atami; assembly: GCA_035128595.1. Lineage (NCBI taxonomy): Eukaryota > Metazoa > Chordata > Myxini > Myxiniformes > Myxinidae > Eptatretus > Eptatretus atami. Next base: position 182,259,177 of record CM068953.1, on the reverse strand, counting down.
GTTCTGTACAGACAATATATTCTCTCGTTTCGCAGTGCCTGGCCTTCTATACAAGTCTGAATCTAATTGTCCATTGTGTACAAATGTAATAATCAGTAGCACTGCCATCCTCACTGGAAGCCACGCCCAAGGAAGCCAGCCACTCTGACCGGATTCCCCAGCACATGAATCTCTGCGCTCGCGCGCGTGGAAATGACTCCCTTGTCTGTTTCAGGGTGGCACGAGAGAGCGCGCGCTCGCGAGTGGCTGGCTTCGATGTTCGCGCCAATAATGTCGAAAGATTTGGGAAGTGGCACTCGCAGAGGGTGATATGCGCAAGTCTCCCTCTGCAAGACCTATATTATTATACGTTGTAGATCTGCTTTATTCATCGTATATATATATATATATATATATATATATATATATTGACTCCTTATGACACCACACTTTCACCTGTAGAATGGATGGATAACCATTAGCAGTCACCATAATCAATAACCTCTTAGGTGGATAGGGATTATATAAATAAATTGAGACTCCTCCCATGCTCTTCCAGCCAAAGAAGTTTCATAGAGACAACCTGAAAAGCTACCAAGGTAATCCCTTTGCCGTTTAAACTCTACTTGGTTCCTCTACAGCTGTAAAGACAAAGTATTTGTTACGAATTTGGAAGCCTTGTGCACCACAGACAGACAAGCCATCCCCGTAGCTTAGTTACGATAAGTAGTGTTTTATTAGAGGTCCCGTCCCTGGTCTAATGGGAATAAATGTACATGCGCTGCGAAGTCTATTTTGATAGGATGTTTTTTACTACAACAACAACGCCAATTAACAAACTCGCTCGCGGCATTGTCCGCGCGGAAGGCAGGCGCTCGACGAAAGCGTTATTTTTTGTCTGGACTACGCCAAAATAAGGGGGGGGTATGCGTCATTTGCGCCCAGAGTATTGCTGTCAGTGTGCGCTCGTGTGTGCACAAGAAAGTGCTTCCAAATTACCGTTAGACAATACTTGTGCCTTTACAGTGCTGTAGAGGAACTCAAGTAGAGAGTTTGTGAAACGGCCACAAGGGTCTCCTTGGGTTAGCTCTTTTTCATGGTGTTTGTGCCTTTGCGCAATTAGGACAACCGAGTTCTTGTGGCCTGGGTAAAAAGAGCATGGGAGGAGGTCAATTATTTCGAGTTGTCCAATATATAGATGTGACACTGACCATCCGCACCGAATGGCGTGATACTTTAATTGATTACTCAACTTTACCTGGTGGAGGGCTGACTGGGGCTACACTTTTGTTGGCAACAAGGGCGTGGTAATTCCCATCCATTCACATGAGATACATCGTGAGAGGTGGTTTCGTGGTGCCCAATGAGAAGCATGAGCCACGTATCTTGATCATAGAGTCAAGCGTATAACCTGCATTTATATAGTACTACTCTATATATATATATATATATATAGAGTAAAGGTATATATATATACTAGTATAAGAGAAGAGACCAAGAGACAAGGGAAAGACTTGAAAGATATATAACTACGCTTCATTGCCAACTTCCCAACACTACTTTTTCGACTAATGTGGGGCAACGAACTCGCTTCCATCGGCAGTGGCCCATCGCCATCCCCCCGCCGCGCCCCCGCCCGACCCCTGAAACAGAAATCATTCTCTCGTTACCCGCCTTTTCTCTCTACTCTATGACTTTCTGGGCGGAGACGCGGATCGGAATCTTGACACCTGCGTCTGGTGAGTACGTGCGTTTGTGGCTGGAGCGTGTTCCCTTGGGTTGTGCGCGATCCTTCGTCTCGGTACGGGGCTGTGTCGCCTTCCTCTGCTCGAACGTTGAGTGGGCTCGGTACGCAGTGTCAGTGGCGTCTAGCGCCTTGGATTTCTATTACATTGTGGTTCACCACTCTCGATGTCCGGTCTGGTTCGCTCTGTGCATCGGCCAAATATTATAGCCGCTCTATCGACAGAGCGCTGTTAGAGTACATTTTATATCTGTTACAATGGGGTCTACATCTGTGGCTCGCACTGTCGCTGGAACGGAAAAAAAAGTTCCTTAAACAGACAGCTATGCCTTTAATATACAGGTTCTTGGCAGTGGCCATTTTATTTTCATTCAATAAAGTTGTATCTGTCGTATGCTTCCCACTTTGTACTCTAACCCTAGTATGCGTAACTACCAGTCATTTTAGGTAGAAATTTTTACGCTCTTAGGAAGGTAATGTTATTGATTTGTGAGTGCTTTTGCTTGTGCATTGCATTGTGCGTTTCTGTATTTCTTTAATAGTTGTGAGATTTATAAAATCTCTATCGGTCCCCTTTGCGTGCTCTCCCCGTGCCCCCCATTATAGAGAATAAATTCGGCTCCTTGGTTAAATGGTTTCAGCTCGTTTTTGTGTTTTCTTTCATTGCCCTTAGCACGGTGCATGGTCTGTAGAGAGGAATTTTGATCGGGAAGCGTGCAAATTGTACATTTTGGACCGACGGGACCCCGGGTAACCATCCACTCGGTACGCACGGGTCGAGCACAGGTGACACGGGCTCGTCCCGTATGGGTCGGTTTTTTGGTTAACGCCTCAGGTCCCGCAAGTGTGGCAAATTTTCCCGCCTTCAGCTGTTTGAGTGTGAAATTTCTCGGTATCTCGCCAATTCCAGTTGGTGGGGCTCCTATGGGATATTTTGCAAGTTGCCTGTTCAGTGCCACTGATTTATAGCCACTGGGTCCCCCTGCGGTCAGAAAGTTGGTTGATCTTATTGACGATTCACGGTACCGGTGTCCAGACGGGTCGCTGGCGTACCTTTAGGAGTTTTCCGAAAGGTACGATGTATAGATTCCCCCAAGGGGTTGTTTTCTATACTGGGTGGTAAGAAAAGTCGGGGGACGTCAGCCCTACTGCTCCAACGTGTCGCGACCCGTGTTCGCTCCTCGCAAAGACTACTCGTGACGCCTGGCCTTCCACAACCCCAGTATTTAACGTAACGCAATAGAAGAAGAAGACTGAATCCCTAATATGCTATACACACCCCCTTGCACGAGTCTGGCTCTTGCAGACAGTAATGTTTTCCAATTTGGCGTCTCTTCTACATGGCATTATTGTCGAATCGTTCAGCGACGCATTCGACTATGAGGGCATTCCACCAAGGCTATTGCCCGAAAGCATTTGTACTATACAGTATGTTAAGATAGCCAATGTGCTAAGAGGTCTAATCGGCATATGAGTCAATCGAGTTTAAATGAAAACAGAAGTCAATCATATCTAAATACAACCTGTGATACTGTGATTGCGGGAGAAATGTTTCGAATGAACTCAAATCCTTGAACAAATGACACTGCTTTGAGTATATACAAGTGGATGGGGTTTGTGAAGAAAAACATGGAAATGCAAATTTGAGAGTCCACTTTCATCGGGCTGGACCACCATTGTTAGTGGAGTAGCGGCCAAAACCCGGGTTCCTTCTTCGTCTTTCTTTCATATAACACCGCGGTGGCGATTAAAAGCTCAGGCTGTGGCGGAGTACGGCCAGTACGCCCTGATATCAATAAATCATTTGGTTTATTGGGAACATTCAACGTTGAAACAACGGAGTCCGGCAATGGACTCGATATTTGACAAGTTTACTATACCTAAAAACTTTTTGTTTTTATAGAACCCTATATTTTTCTATCTGTATTCGTGGCTGTAAGAATGTACGCTTATCTTCCAACCAGCATCTGAATTATGCAGGTGTTGGCTCACCCATTTTATTGTTGTCATCGATTCGGACAAACTTTTATACAACGCTTTTTTAAATCACCAGAAAGAAGTGTCCATTTTGTGCACGGAAACGACCTTATATGACCATCCAGGAAGCTACAGTAATATTAGCGTCAAGCAAGAGATGGCATTTCACTTGAAACAGACTCAAGGTTGCCAAAAGAAAGCAAAATGAAGTGTTGATGGCGGTCAATTAGACTAACCATTCTAGTCTCGGCCTAGGTGAAGTTGTGATAAGTACAAACTCGCACCGTGTTGTGAGTGGTGAACGGTAGTGGGTTACTTGACGCACGGGTGGGATTTTTTGCTAGGCCACATTGGATGGTTGGTTGTTAGGACCAACTATTGGCTTGTGTTATGCTGTGTCTCAGTGTTGTCATTCCGGAATATCCTATAAATGCTCAATTTGGGTTCAGATCGATGACTGAGAAAGTAATAGTGACCACTCGATAATGCATACATATAGGAATAATACCGTTCCGTCTCGTAATAACCAATGAGCTCTCACCCCAATCCCATAAGTTGGGATGGTATCGACAAACCTAGAACTAAACAAGAATCTATACTTCAATATTAGTGCGCATCTCAGGGTGCAGGGGCATGTGAGAGGGCTTCACAATGAATTACACTTCTGCACATCTGAGCGCTAAAGAAAAGTTACAGTGGATGGGGGTCCTAGAGGACCGCGGTGTGAGGGCGCTTAAACTAAATAGAAGGAGATCTCCGTCTTGGCCTCCACACAGCCGCATGGGTAAGTCAGTCTATATTATTAAGACGCGCCGATATATCAACAGGGCCTTCGGGCTTCCTCTCACTCTATGTCTGTCAAGTAACACAATGTATCTACATTAAGCGCAGCACCATTGCTGCTTGGTGAGCAATTATCTTTCCAATTTGGCATATAACCATTTGGTTACCCCCCTCCATATCTGGTCGTTGGCAGGCTTAGTAGCCGTTTTTTGTGTCCCTCATTTACAGTATTTAGTTTGTTGCTCGAGTAGTCGCTCTCTCGCTCGCATTAGAACGCTGCTGGCACTAAGATACCATGACCATTTTGCCGAATTCACATCTTGGCTACCAGCCTTCATAGGTTATTTGGCCAAACATTCACCCCGTGGCATCCATGCTGACTACAACTCAAATTGGTCTCATATGGAGCAGTGACTCGCGAGAATAGTCTGCCACTATGTGTTCCATAAAGTCCAATGCCGTAGGGCGACATCCTCGGCCACCTCGCTGTCATCCGATCGTCTTCATTGCTGGTGTGTTCATACTGCCCATAGGTGTGAAACACCAGGGGTGACAGTTTACAAGCTGGGTAGGTTTCTCGAATCGAACCCAGAATAGATAGGCTGAGTAGGGTGAGGGTGGTGCTTTAAGCTACCATAAATACGCCCGCCACTTATTCCTCTCTATTTGGCTCTTAATGGTACTCTAAGACGCGATCCTGCTCTCTTGACTCTTTGACACACTCTACAATTATTATTTTTCATTTCTAGCGAATAACCCGCTCGACGTAGCTCCTATCTGAATACACAACTCCTAGCAAGAAAGAAGTTGCATGCTTTACTTATTCATCGACTCTTTATCAGCATCGTCTGTTCACTCATATTTTCCTGTCCCCTTTCCATGGTGTTTGAGCCATTGCAATGCTCTTGTTAACGCCCGGACATTCTTGGTGTCAATGGTCGGTTCATTTCATTTTTCTCATGCTTCCATATAGATCGTGCTTATGTGCTGTAGATCTTTTTTTTTTAAAATTCAGCTTCTCTCCCTTCAAAATTAAACTTAAACTATAAGATATCTAATATATCTTGTGATGGAATGCAATTTATCAGATCTCCTGCTCGAATTCTATAATACCTTCGCAATAAGTTTCCCACTTGCTCTAATAAGAAATTGAATGCTTACAATTTGCTCCTCAAATTCATCATCATGGCTACATCTTAATAGCTCTGAGCGGCAGTTCACCTCCAAACAGGCTGATTCTCCGAGGTAGAGATTTTAAAGTTGCTCATGTTTTATGTATTGCGAGACCGACATGTGTGTGTGTGTGTGGTGTCATATGATCAATTTCATAGGCACCAAGTGAGGATGAAAGTTTTTGTCAGACTATATCTGTCGATTATTCGCTGACTCTAGGGGCCGATGACCTTCAGTGTGAATAGGGCAACATTCCACAGGACGCCTCGTATGAAGCACTTGGGCGCAACGATTACAGCCGTGGAGTTCTGCGCTGCGCTTTGTGTGCTTTGTTCGGATTTCGATTGTGAGTAGACACTGCATAAATGAAAAATTTTAACGTATAGTGTGGCTTGTATCGAGTTGTATCCAATGATTCAATATAAGTTATATTTGTTTGCAGGAGATCATTCATATTTTTGTTAATCTGTTGTGATCACGCGAGTATTGCCTCAACTCTTGTTGCTAGGTGTCAATGGGTCGAGGGCTCATGGCCCGCGGTGAAGAACGACCGTTCGGTGGAGGTTGTGGAACTCAAACGGCTCTGTGAGATGAATTTTCTCTTGTTTCAAGCTTGGTTAATGTTTCCTGACTAGTAAATTGTTTTTGTGAATTCACAGGATTATCAGAAGGTTGGTGTCTCATTAATCTTACTATTCGTGAAAATGTGCAAGATGTAATTTCTCTCAAATATTAAATGATTTCTATTAATAAAAAATTAACATCACAGAATCTCTCCAACTTCTTTTCCATCTTTTCGACTAACTCCAAACCTCAAGTTCGTGATGGGCCTATGTTTATTTGCTTTGCTTGAAAGTTCAGTTAGTGTGAGTTATTTATTGAGATGTGAACAATTCTTTTTTTATCCAAGCGGTGTGCTATCGTAGTTCGCTGATCTCATTGATTTCTTTATACATTGGTCTTCTCACAACACCTTACAACATGTTCTGAGCTTAATTTCCCACTACATTCCCTTTCCTCAAAGAACGCCCTGGCTTCAAGTGAGATAATATCTTTTCGTGACCGTCTCGTATCTATTTATCATAGGAAACGTGAAAAATTAGGATGGGCACGCAGTGGATGTGCATACCTCCACTACGCCATGCTAATCCAGGATTGTGTACATTTGCATGTGGTGGGACATATGTTACTCGTAGTGATACAAGTCCAACGTGATGATTTTTTAACAACAATATTCGCCGATTTTTCTATACCGCTCATTCTCTCAAGTGAATCACTTAAATTTTTTTTTAAAATCTCTCGTTTCTGGATTGTGGATTCTGGAATCTTCACCGAAAATCGAATCAATTGTGCTATGTGTGTATTATTGGTTATTTGTTTGTTGATCATTCACCTCCCACCCTGTCCAACTAATGTATGGTTTGTTATCAGAAAGTGGAATGGAGCCTCCCAGGTCTCAAAAGTACTCCACCCGTACAATATGTCAGTGCGTCGACAACTTTGCTGAGCTATCTTGCACAACAAAAGACCAAAAGAACACAGGCAGAACGGTGTGAAAACATTAAGCTCGCTGCTTGCCATGCATTCACGGTGTGTGTTGGATAGTTACCATGCAAGCTGGTCGGGCAAAAAGGGGCGTGAGCCTCTCCTGATCCGATTTCCCTCTTGCAAAGGCATCCATTTGTACTTGCGGCTCGACGCGTTTGGCGACAATCACCGAACGGGCCCTGGACAGCAGGCGGTAGTCGGATGTTGGGGTCTAGATGGGTTGCAGTGGTTGCGATGTGTTGTGGAAGAGAAGAGGCGAAGGTGGGGGGGGTTTGCTGTGGTGGCTTGGTTTTTGGCGGCGTGCGAGTTTGATGAATTGGCGGTGAAGCGAGATAGTTTGCGGGGTGGAGTTGTTGAGGCTAAAGTGGGGAAGTGTGTGTGTTTTTTGAGTTGGTTGGCGGAGCTTTCGTTTGGAGAAGTGGCGGTGAATGCATGTTTGCGGGTGGGATGGTGGTGTGGTAGGAGCTAGATAGGCGAGGCCTGGAATGGGTAGGTTGGTGGGTTGTATTGGAGGTGTGGTGTGGCCGGGGCTTATTGGTGCGAGGAAATAACGATAGGGGAAAGGAAAGAAATGGCTAAACTCAAGCGTCCGGCAGCTCCGCAGCGATGAGATCGACACCTATTCCGTCATAAGGACACGGGATGTTGGGAGCTAGACTAGCTGCATTAATCTTAATCGATTTATATTACTATGACCTGAAGGGAACGTGCTGTTCGGTGTGTGAGCAGGTGAGCAAATTTTTTTCCAACAGCCGTAACAATATTTATGGGAGAGGTAGTAGGTGAAGTGCGATGTTGTGTTTTTGTTCCTCCTTATAACTGGCACAGGACGTAGTGAGTCACATAGCAAGAACGTATATAGGCATAATGTCGAGAAGATATCAGACACTGTCTCAAAAAGAGGTACTAGAGCACGACCTTAGATGTTAAAAAAAATAAAAAAAGCTGGATTTATCTTTTGTGGCCGGTGGTTCAATTTTTCTGCTGCAATTAATTGATTTTCCGTGTCACGACTTTTTTATTCACATCCTGATCAAAATAAGACAAATACAGAGCAGTGTATGGACAGACCAGTGAACGTTTACAAAGTTTCTGATTTTAGATTCCCCGAAAAAGGAAGAGCTCCATTGGTCCCAAGGTAGCTGCAGCTCAGCGAAAACACACTAAGAGACAACAGGAGACTGAAGAGGAGCAAGATGCCAGGCTAAATGAACAGGCAAACAGCGGAAACAGCAGCCACAACAAAATGAAACTGAAGAGGAGCGATCAGTCAGGCTCAATGAACAGGCTCATCGACAACAACAGCGGCGAGCAAATGAGACTGAGGAAGAGTGTGATGCAAGACTTGAGGCAATGCGTCACCGCACTGCCAGAAGCACGAGCACTGGTCGGGCACAAGAGCACAACAATGCCAACAGGGTGCATTCACGTATGACCCGGCTAACCCAACAACTCATGCAGACATCGGCCGAATGGACCAAGTCTGCACCACTGCTCTGCTTACAAGTTCAAGGGAGAGACTAAGGTGTGTGCTGCAGCGATGGCAAGGTCGTCCTTGAGCCCTCTCCTGCCCTTCCTCCCTTGCTGAAGGAACTTCTCTCAGGCGAAGATCCCTCAGCAAGCACTTCCTTGACAACATTCGGACGTATAATGGCAGCTTTGCGATGCCGAGCTTCGGGCACAAGGAAGCTGAAGTCCAGGGCTGGAACCGAGCTTCCGGATCCAAGGTCAAGTGTTCCGCGCATTGGCAGCTTGCTCCCACCTGTAGAGGGCCAGCCAAAGTTCCTGCAGGTCTACTTCCTGGCTCACACGCCAAGGAGCTGGCTGCCAGGAACCACAGCGGTCTCAAACCACACATCCTTGAGATGCTCACAAAGTGGTTTCATGAGAATAAACCATCTGGTCCATGAGCTCAAGACTGCAAGAGATGTACTTGCAGAAGGAGGCAACTCTGAGAGCGCCAGATCATCATCAGAGAAAAACAAGCGACCGCAAGGAGAAGCACACACGCCGCTACAATGCCCAGTCTGCACCAGAAGTCACCATCCTAATGGACAATGAGCCAACAGAACCCAGAGACATTGTCCTCAGACTTCGTGATGGGACACATAAAAGGATCAGTTAGCTGCATGATCTTATGATGCACTCCAGTATCCCATAGT